>OZ024831.1:16231100-16308600 GCA_964016985.1 Anodontia alba | reverse complement strand
TCATTATTTGGCTATGTTCTGTTATTATGGCTATTCTTAGGACATCAACTACACTATGTGTCATGGTGTCATTATTTGGCTATGTTCTGTGATTATGGCTATTACCAGGATATCTACTTTACTATGTGTCTTGCTGTCATTATTTGGATATGTTCTGTTATTATGGCTATTGCCAGGATATCTACTTTACCATGTGTCTAGGTGTCATTATTTTGCTTTGTTCTGTGATTATGTCTATTCCAGGAATATCTGCTTTACAATGTGTCTTGGTGTCATTATTTGGCTTTATTCTGTTATTATGGCTATTACCAAGATCTCTACTTTACTATGTGTCTTGCTGTCATTATTTGGCTATTGTCTGTTATTGTGGCTATTGCCAGGATATCTACTTTACTATGTGTCTAGGTGTCATTATTTGGCTATGTTCTATGATTATGTCTATTCCAGGAATACCTGCTTTACTATGTGTCTTGCTGTCATTATTTGGCTATGTTCTGTTATAATGACTATTCCCAGGTCATCTAGTTTACTATGTGTCTAGGTGTCATTATGTGGTTATGTTCTGTTATTATGGCTATTTCCAGAATATCTACTTCACTATGTGTCTTGGTGCCATTATTTGGCTATATTTTGTAATTAATACTATTCCTAGGTCATCTACTACACTATGTGTCTTGGGTCATTTTTATGCTATGTTCAGTGATGATGGCTATTCCCAGGACATCTTCTATACCATGTGTCTTGGTGTCATTGTTAGGATATGTACTGTGATTGTGGCTATTCTTGGATATCTTTACTACTTATCTTGGTTTCATCGGTAGGTTATTTTCTTTGGTTATGTGTATTCGAGGACATCTACTATATGTATGTCACGGTGTCATGAATAGGCTATGATTATTGATTGTGGCTATTCCTAGATATCGTCTATGCTATGTTTTTGGTGTCATTGGCAGGCTATGTTCAGTGATTATGGCTACTCCTGTACATCTTTACTATGTATCTTGGTATTATTTGGTAGGCTGTGTTCTAGGACTATCCCTGGACATCTTATAAATAATGTATCTTGGTATCATCAGTTGGCTATTATCTGTGATTGTGGCTTTACATCTTCCATATTATTTATCTGTGTGTCATTGGTAGGTTTTGTTCATGGATTGTGGCTATTCCTGGACAGCTTCCATACTATTTATCTTAATGTTATTGGTAGGCTACGATCTGTGTTGAGGGTATCACCAGTTATCTTCTGTACTATGTGTCTTGGTGTCATTGGTAGGCTACGTTCTGTGATTGTACATTACGAAAACATGCCTATTGAAATATACTGGAAATTTTACCTCCAAACAATGAAAATTTCCAGATAAAAAATTCTGATACTTTTCATGTTCCTGCTCAAAACATAGATTGTGGGTACTCGTTAGAACCGCCTCGTTCTAACGAGTACACACAATCTATGTTTTGAGCAGGAATAAGAAAAATAATGTATACCCCTGTAGTCTATATAAAAGTGGGGTTTAAGGGGGACAAAATTATTTAGGCTTGTTCTCGTGATGGCTATTCTCGGTTATGATCTATGCTATGTATCTTGGTGTTATTGGTATGCTATTTTCTGTGAACATGGGTACCGGTGGGCGTCTTCTTTTCTATTAATCTTGGTGTTATTGGTAGGATATGTTCTTTGATTGTGGCTATGTTTTGACATTTGGACCTCGTCTCTACTATTTATCTTAGTGTCATTGGTAGGCTTTATCTTTGACTGTCGCTATTCGCTGACATCTATACTATTTATCTTAGTGGCAGTGGAAGGCTGTGTTCTATGCATTACGAAAACACGCCTATTCAAATATACTGAAAATTTTACCATCAAAAAATGAAAATTTGCTGATAAAAAATTCTGATTTTTTCTTATTTCTGCTCATAACATGGATTGTGGGTACTCGTTAGAACCGCCTCGACGAGGCGGTTCTAACGAGTACCCACAATCTATGTTTTTCAACAAATAAGAAAAATAATGTATATCCCTGTAAAATCCAGTTTTGATATATAAAAGTGGGGTTTAAGGAGATCAAAATTATATAGGTATGTTTTCGTGATGAATGTGCTTATTCCTGGACATTTTCTATACCTATTATCTTGGTGTCACCGGTAGGCTAATTTTTTGTGATTGTGGCTATTCATGGATATCTCCTATACTATTTATCTTGTCATTGGTAAGATTTATTCTGTGATTGTGGCTAATCCTGGATATCTTCTATACTATGTATCTTAGTGACATTAGTAGGTTATGTTCCGTTATTGTGGCTATTCCTGGACATTTTCTTTACTATTTATTTCGGTGTTATTGGCAGAGTACGGCCTCTGAATGTGACTATTCCATGATATCTTCTGGAGTATTGCTCGACATCTTATATAATTTTGTTTGATACACTGCATAGGATATCTACCATTTTTTAAAATAGTAGATTATCATTGTGACTTCCTAATGTGCTTTCCTGCTCAACAATCCCTTTTTGAAAATGTGTCTTCTTTAAGGAATTGCTTTGCTACTAAGAGTAGTCTCCATTACAAAAGGGATGCATAACAATTTTAAAGAGTTACTTTCCCTGAAAGTGATTTAATTTCCTAAAATACAGAGATAATAACATTTCATGGACATAAGAAAAATCTACTTATACCTATATCGTTCCGGTATCGATAGGTCGGAATTGTATCAGAATACAAACTGGATGCATAAGCGGAAACTTTCGTTACTTTGCCATAAAATAACAAGAAGAATTAATCATTGTTTGCAGTAATTTGTAATTGCTGTTTAAAAAGGACAGTAACTTTAGATAATGTATAACAAAATCAAAGACGTTGCTTGTCTTATGAGCACAAAATAGCAAGCATAACCTGGGTATGTACAAAAGCCAGAGAACAACTACCAAGTAAACAATGAAAACCTTCACCGGTGAAGGTTGTTGTTGTTCACTGGGTGAACAAAGTTACTTCTATTACAAAGTAAACAGGACAAGAGCCATTACAAACTGATTATGTACGTTGACTTTCGACGTTACTTTCTTAAAGGTATGGCCCTAGAGAGCAATGAACACACACATAAAAAAATTGCACGGTTTATTACAAACTTTATGCACTGCGATTGAACTCTCAAAACTACTGACTTTACAAGATGGTCTAGTAAAACAAATAAGTTAAAAGCATATATATCATAGGATATGGCAACACGGACTTCTCCATCCAAAAGGAGACAATTAGCAATATCAAAGTTTGTCATGAACTGCATAGATTTTACAGTTTGATATTACATGTATTACATTTAAATCCAGAAAATGGGCTTTCTTGTTAGAGGTATTGGCGTTTTTTTTAGCCAACGTTGGCTTTGATAATTTTATCTAACATTTGGTTAAATTAATTATTTTTCAATATGTAGCAGGTCAACTAATAATCAAGACGTTGAATGTCGTAAATGCTTATATAATATCGGCTCTTTTTTTGAGAGAATGGGACAACATAATAAGATGGCACTACATAATAAGTACCCATTGGTATACCCACTATATGCTTGTATAATTTAGTATAGAACCGAATAAAGATATTATTTAGAAGGAAGAGTATCATACTTTAGATATTCTGACAAGATATACAATTAATGCTCCTCAGAATCGAAAAAAAAAAAAGAAAAAAAAAAAAGAAAACAAAAAAAAAACATATTTTTCATACATGTAACAAGCAAGGTAAGAGGTAAAGAGAATTTTTTAATTTTTATCTATGAAAATTCTTTTAGTTAAATCTAAACGATAGATGGAAATTTGTATAAAGAAACATGTAGCAAACTCTTGATGCGCATACGTATATATATATATATATATATATATATATATATATATATATATATATATATATATATATATATATATATATATATTTCAAGAAAGGAAAGTCCACAATACAGGAAAATATAATCACAAATTATAAATGAAAGATTGCCTTGGTACAAGGCAATCTTTAATTTATAATTTGATATATATATATATATATATAAGTTGGGAAAAGGAGCATAACATCTAACAAAAAACTTTTTTGGTAGCACTGGATCCAGAAAGGATGCTGAAATGATGGGCGATAAACTATATGTTGAGAGTTAATCATTAACAGTGCAAATAATTTGTTTACCTGAGGCATTTCGGCTTTCGCCTTCTTCAGAGGTTTTCTATTTAAAAAAAGGACATAAAAATGTAAAATTTACGAATAAAAGATTGTGCCCTTTTCGGGCCCATGTTATCTAGCCCGCTGCGACTTAATAACTGATCGTGTTTAGATATATGTGAAATGTAAACAATACGCGTAAACACAACGTGCAAAAAGTAGAAAGTTTATCTTCAAAACGTATAAAGCTTATCTTTACTATCAACACCACTGTGTCCATATACGCAATGTATACGATGCCCATAAACCCTACACCAAAAGGGATATACACCAAACTGAGTGTTTTACACCAATACATAAGGCAATGGGCCCAACTTGCGTAAAATCATAAGAACAAAACGAACCACATAAACTGTCGCATGCCCTGACGTAGGAACGATGATTCCGTCTACTGGTCGCCCTTGTTGATCCCATATGGCCGTAGAGTGTTCAGACGTCGGATCCAATAGCTCTCTCTTGCTTTCCTGGTTCGATCTGTCCACTCCGGGTTATGGTCTAAGCAACAAAGGGTGGCGTGGTTGAGGAAATCATGCTCCGGTGAACAGAAATGTTCTGCGACAGGAGACCTCTCGAACCGCTTGTGTTTCCAATCATCTCGGTGGCCGTTCATCCGTTGGTTCACATGATCACCGGTTTCACCAACATATTGCTTTCCACACTTGGTGCATGTAATAAGGTAGACAACATTGGTTGTCTTACAACTGGTGTTGCACTTAGCTTGATTATTGCCCCAGACGCTGACTTCGCGATCTGCGTGGGGGTTATCATTTTGCAGGTTTTGCATCTTACTTTGCCGCACGGTCTTTCTGTAAAGATCTTTACAGAAAGACCGACCATGGCCTACAGAAGACCCAAGAGTCTGCGGGATCTTCTTGTACGTGCCAAGCTCAAACCAGACATGCGTGATGATGAACCACTTGGGAGACACGACCGTGCGGCAAAGCAAGATGCAAAACCTGCAAAATGATAACCCCCACGCAGATCGCGAAGTCAGCGTCTGGGGCAATAATCAAGCTTAGGTGCAACACCAGTTGTAAGACAACTAATGTTGTTTACCTTATTACATGTCTTCTTTTGTGGATGATTGGTACACAATATTGCTGGATAAGTGGGACACCGTATAGCAGGATGTTAGGCACACAGTGTTGCCGGAGAATAGCACACAGTCTTGTTGGATGACTGGCTCACAGTATTGCTAAATGAGTGGCATACTGTATTGTAGGGTACGTGGTGTATAATTTTTCTGGATGCTTTGCACAAAGTATTCCAGGAAGAGTGTCATACAGTTATGCTTGATAAGTGGTACACAATACTGCTAGATGGTTGGCACATAGTATTGTTGGATGAGTCCCACACAATATTGCTGGATGAATAACACGCAGTATGGCTGGGTGAGTTGCACATAGTATTGCTTGATCAGCGGTACACAATATTGATGGATGAGTTGCACAAAGTAATGTTGGATAATTGGCACATGATGTTCCTGGATGAGTGGCGTACAGTATCTAATGAGTTGCACATAGTATTGCTGGACGAGTCGCACACAGTATGGACCCTAATCAGGGTCTACACTGTTTGCTCACGCTTGTTTGTTGAAATTCTTGGGATAAGTACGGTTCAAAATGTAATGACTGGCATTTAGAGGAATGATACAATTTCAGGGGAGAAACGTCTGTCAAAATTGTAGTTGTCTTATTTTGGAAAGGGGTCTGCTCTATAAGGAAATGATTTTCTTTCGTTTTAGAGTAGACCTATTTTTCAGAAAGACATTGGTGTAGAGTAAAGCAAACAGGAAGTTATTTAAGTTGTCTGCATTACCGCAAATGGCAAAACCATCTACAAAGACGTCTACTTAAATAGCTAACAAGTATTAAGTTTCATTAAAAGAGCTTAGTCTAGGCTTAGCTCACAATGTACGCTACTTAGCATACAATTGTGTGCGCTATGCGTAGAGAAAGCTTTCGCGGGCCCCCGTAGCCTAGTGGATAAGAGAGTTGACTCTTAATCCATTAGGTTTCTCACCGCTGTGGTTCGAGCCTCGCTCGGGTCATATGTGGGAAAGCCAAGTTCTGCTTACGGATGGTCAGGTGGTTTTTCTCCGGGTTCTCCGGTTTTCGCCCACCTTCGATGAACGATCGGCTCGATATAAGTGAAATATTCTTGAAAGGGCCGTAAAACCCAAATAAAAAAAAAAAAAAAAAAAAGAGAAAGCTTTCTTTGTGGAAACTAACATCTGTTTATACTGAAAAATAGCATCGGACCAGTCAAAGACGTTACAAAAAGTGCTTCGGGAGCAATGGTAATAAGGAATGTACATGTATTACTTTCGTGTGGTTTCTCTGGCATACCTCGTAAGAAATGCAAACAATCCCATACATTTAATCATCGCGGTAACACATATGGACCGTGTCAAGCGAAAAGGTGCCCTCGAACATGCACAATATGCGCATAATCAGATCATCCTGCGCATGCTAAAACTATCATTCGGGCCTTCACTCTACATTCATACTTTCTGAAGTATCCAACGGATTTTGGTAGCGAACAGCGAATGCCCTGATCAGACTGCACGGTAACGCAGGCTGATCTATGCCTTCACTGTCCGCATATGCCCGAAGACACGATTTTGCATGGCGCAGTTCATATAATAGTCTACAATTTCAATCACATACGATTATCTTAATTTAATCTAAAGCCTATTACGTTAAACAACCTTCTTAATGCTCGGTATGCATGGTCGGACTGTTTCGACTTTTTTGTCAATATTTTAGATTTAGATATGAATAGTATCTTTTATAACGCAAGTTAAGACGTCTTAATCTTTCGGGTTTCAGATATTTGTTAAATTTTAGACTACGCCATTGTATTTATTGAATATAGAAAACATACACCTGTTTCATGCTAAACGATCATGCACGTTCGATGAAATTTACGGGAAAGTACCCTTTCCGATTCAATATTACAAGATGACTTTTTTTATATTCTTTAAAAAATATATCGCCAACGCGAAACATTCAACGATTCCGCGGGGTTTTTTTTATTCAGTCAGCTCGATACAATCATCACGAAAACATGCCTATATAATTTTGACCCCAATCAAACCCCACTTTTATATACATCATTTTTCTAATTTTTGCCCAAAAACCATAGATTGTAGGTACTCGTAAGAATCACCGAGTTGAGGTGGTTCTTACGAATACCCACAATCTAAGTTTTCAGCAGAAATAAAAAAAATCAGATATTTTTATCTCAGAATTTTCATTTTTTGTTGGTAAAAATTTCAGTATATTTGAATAGGCATATTCTCGTAATGACGACAAAATTCTTTATAACGATAATTTGATTAGCACGAAAAAACCGCTCAAGAGGTGACAGTGAATCAGAAATTATGCTAGAATATTGTATTTAATACTTCCAGAAACATACAATTATATCCCCGGCATACGAAGTATAGGAGGTATATAGTTTTTGTTAATTCCTTAATAATGTTTTTGACGTGTCTGAGTAGGATCTTGAAATTTAGTAGAAACATTGGGTATGACTTGATGTATTGTATTACATTACGAAAACACGCCTATGAAAATATATAGAAAATTTCAACTCCAAAAACTGAAAATTTTCAGATAAAAAACTGATATTTTTCATATTTCTGCTCAAAACATAGATTGTGGGTACTCGATAGAACCGCCTCGGCGCGGCGGTTCTAACGAGTACCCACAATCTATGTTTTTGAGCAGAAATAAGAAAAATAATATATACCCCTGTAAACCCCAGTTTTACTGTATAAAAGTGGGGTTCAAGGGGGTCAAAATTATATAGGCATGTTTTCGTGATGAGACTGAATGAGCATCCTCGTGCTTATCATTTCCGTTTGTCCAGTTTTATTATTTTCCAATAAAATTTTTCATCAAAGAGTTCTCAGGAACTACTGCGCCTAGGAGTTGGAAATTTAGTACGGACATTGGGTATAACTTGTTACATTGCGTAAGAGAGAATCTGCATCCTCATGCTTATCTTCACTTTATTTGTCCATTTTTTTTTTTTCTCCAATTTTTTTTTTTCATCACAAATTTCTCAGCTCTTATGACAGTCAGCTTATTCAGGTTTTGTATTCACGTAAAGAGGATTGAAGTTTATTATGTAAAAGAAAACCACGATGCTAAAACTTATTTTCCCTTCTTTGAACTTTTTTAACCTTCTTTTCCATCTTTCATTCCAATGTAATGCATAGAGAAATTTGTGTCAGTTACTGCACCAAGGATTTTGAAATTTGTTACAAGGTTGCATACAAATACTTGTATTGTAAAAGAGAAAATCAGCATCCTAATGCTTATCATTCCCTTTATTTGTCCATTTTCTCTCTCTCCAATTAAATGTTTTGTCAAAGATTTCTCAAGAACTACTGTGCCTAGGATTTTGAAATTTCGTACAAACATTGGGTATTACTTGCTGTATTGTGTAAGAGAGAATCAGCATTCTCATCTTGTCATTCCCTTTATTTGTCCGTTTGTCTCTTTCTCCAATAAAATGTCTTGTCACAGACATCAGCTTCTATGAGAGCCACGGTCTATGAGAGCTATACGTATGAGTACTTGTATCATGTAAGAGCGGCTCAGCATCCTCGTTCTTATTATTTAATTTATTTGTCCATTTTTCTTTTTTTCCACAATATTTTTTCGTCACAGATTTCTCAGGAACTACTGCCCCTTAGATATTGAAATTTCGTTGAAACTTTGGGTAGGACTAGTTGTATTGTGTTAGAGAGAATCAGCATCCTCATGCTTATCATTATCTTTATTTGTCCATTTTTCTTTCTTTCTTTCTCATAAAAAATGTCAATCACAGATTTCTCACCTACTATTAAAGCCAGAGTCTTCAACTTTTGTATACATCTAGACAATGGTGAAGTTTTTTTTTTTTTTTTTCGTTTTTGCCCATCTCACCCATGCAATACTAAGGGAAATCTGCGTCCACAGAATTGGTTCAACATACATCTGATACCTATGGCCGGGGATATGGTTTGGATATTTATTAGACTAGCCTAACAAATATCCAAAACAAATGTCATCACGAAAACATGCCTATATAATTTTGACCCCCTTAAACCCCACTTTTATATAGTAAAACTGGGGTTTACAGGGGTATACATTATTTTGTTATTTCTGGTCAAAACCATAGATTGTGGGTACTCGTTAGAACCGCCTCGCCGAGGCGGTTCTAACGAGTACCACAATCTGTGTTTTGAGCAGAAATGTGAAAAACATATGAGTTTTTTTATCTGAAAATTTTCAGTTTTTGGAGATGAAATTTTCTATACATTTGAATAGGCGTGTGTTCGTAATGACAGTGAAGAATACAATGCACAATGAAGAATAAAACAAGCCCTTTCTTACATATCATTCTACTGCGTTTAAGGTTGCTTTACAACAGCAAATTCATTTTTATGGCTTTTGGAACAAACAAAAACGCCTTGCATGCGCAAAAGAATAGACAAAATCTGGATTTTTTTTATATCATTCGCTTGAAAGAGATAGGGCCGAGTCAAACGTTGGCATATTAACTCATTTTGCAAAAGAATGTGCAATGAATAAAGCAATAAAACGTGCTTTTTCTAATAATCCAAAGTAAATGCACTTAACCCTTGTTCTGCTGAACCCGGATATGCCCTGTCTTTGCAAACAGTGTAAATACAGATCAGTTGGCTTCTTCAGAAGCCAACTGGTCTGGATCTACACTGTTTGCCAATCAGTACTTGAATTTGTATCAACAACCTTGATCAAGTAATCTGATTGGCTGAAATTAGAAGTGGGTGTGGAATCTTAATTTATTCAGCATGACAAGGGTTAATTTAGATACGAGGCGGAACGTCAGAAAACCTCACGACATGTGAGCTTAGCACAGATTCAGATCAGCCCACGCATTCGCAAGTTATGATCAGAATCTTCATTGGGCGAATATTAAACAGTCAGGTTTACTAAAGTTTCTGCATGCTGACAACCAAGACTTTGATCAAATTGTGCGAATGCGCAGGCTGACCTGAGTTCTTGTTGGGAGCACCTGTCAAAAGCTCTCATTACGAAAACTCGCCTAATCAAATATATTGAAAAATTTACAACAAAAAGGAAAATTTTCAGATAAAACATTCTGATATTTTTCATATTGCTGCTCAAAACATAGATTGTGGGTACTCGTTAGAACCGCCTCGGTAAGCGGGTTTTAACGAGTACTCACAATCTATGTTTTTGAGCGAAAGAAAACATAGATTGTGGGTACTTGTTAGAACCGCCTCGGAAAGGCGGTTCTAATGAGTACTCACAATCTATGTTTTTGAGCAGAAATAAGAAAAATAATGTATAAACCTGTAAACCCCAGTTTTACAATATAAGCATTGGGTTTAAGGGGGTAAAAATTATATAAGTATGTTTTCGTGATGATACCCAAAAAAGAATATACACAAGAAACGCGCCCTCCCAATGCATAGTACACGTTTCAATGTCATTTAAGGACAAAACAAAATTTCTTGAAACCTGAATGAACATATCGCGAAACAGAAAACAAAATACAGCCAGCAAACCATTTAAAATGGGAGTTGGGATTTTAATCAAGCTTTATAAAATTTATGGTAGGGTCACTTGGAGGCGTTCCGTTTAAGTCTTGACCAGGGTCTATGCGACCCATCAAACTGAAGTGCAGTCAATGAAGAGTCACAATAAACCCGACACTTTGATTTTCGCTCCCGTGTGTGTTCTTTGTTTCAAAAGTCCACGATTATTTTGCTTCCTCCTGAAAATAGGTCGGCGATAGAAGAAAAGAATTTAAACCCTTGGGAGATTATCTCTAAGTGAAATAGCTCCATTTTTAAAATATGTCTGGTGTACATGAAAGCAAACAGAAAGTCGCAAAAGTTGTCTACTTTCTTAAAGTGGTGACTGATCAACTTAACTACTTTAAAATGTTCTGTTTCATCCGTAAATTTATCAGGTGCTGCTAATTTGAACATTTGTTTTGCAAAACAATAAGGTCATAATATCATTATGGATGATTCGGCTTGGATCTTGATCTTAATGTGAAGTTCACTTATTTACTATGTATTAAGGATACAGAATGAGTTAAAATAATATATTTTTAAGATTTTGTTTTACATTTTCTCATTAGTATGTGAAGTACAAAAACTGCAAATTTCTATATTTAATAATAAAACTGTTATTTTAGAAAAAAATCTTTTTACGGTAGTTGCTTATTTTGTTTTCCTTATCAACACTGCCATTTAAATGGCAATAGCTATATTATTATCCACAGTGATTAATAGTAAATAAGAGAGCTCAAGAACTGATAGAATTAGATCCACATCAAGCCCCCAACACCAAAGACAAAGACAGACAAATCAATAAAGCAGTCGCAAAATGAACAAATGGCAAGCAGAGTTGGCAACTCTTTCCCAAAAAGGTGGGAACTCTGTTACCCAAACCTAACTGAATATATAATCAACTTACGTCATTGTTAAAAGAAAAAAAAAAAACATTAGAAAATGAAACACATCATAACAATTAACAAAACGTACGACAGCGAAACAAAGTGTTGAGACATTCGGAGATCCGTGGGTTGTCAAACAACACCACTGGAATACTGGTGCAAAAGAAAACCACTAGTTGAACGCCGGTGAGCAGAGAAACAGACATAAAAGGTTCGGCCCAGACCATCCAATGAATAGTTTTTAAGTCGGGCCATCATAGAGTCTGCACCCCGACGCACCGGTGTGCAATTTAAAAGGTAAGCAAAGTGGTCAACCGTGATTGGATAAACCGCTAAGCAAGCAGACTGTTTTATAACATCAATGTTATATCCCTTTTGTTTGTAGCATGTGAAAATTTCACTAAAATGATTAGACAATTCAGATTTTGCTGCATTTTTTGTTCTAAACTTTTTCACTTAGTTACAATAAAATTCAGATTTTGATAGGCCTTGTAGCAGAAGTATTTTGACTCCGGTATCGTATTTAGAGATCAATTCGTAGTGCTGACGATAAAACTTAGAAAAAGCTTTCCTAAATATATGATACCGATACCTCTGTTGGAGAAGTTTGGCAGTCAAATTTTAATTACAAGCACTGATGGCAGCCAAATGACCAGATACGCTAGTAAACAGAATAAGTCGAGAAGTGTAAACACCATAAGAAGGAACAGGAGGAACTTTGCCATCTAAAAACGGGAAATTTACAATGCCAAAATCAAAATCGTTGCGTTTGTCATAAATTTTAGATGCAACAAAACCAAAAACAAAAGACTTCTGCTTTCTTTTGCCAGTTGCCCTTTATCCATGATTACCACAGAATAACCATATAATTTTATGGCCTTGATGCTGCTGGAGTGACTAGCTTTATGGATTAAGACTAAGGTGTAAACAGTTGTCTATAATTGAATAATAACATAGTGGTTCTCAGCGCTTGGCATTTATTGGAAGTTGATTATTTTTGCTTAATAATTTAAATAAAACAAAAAAAAACAAGCATTTCTGATTTGCTGTCTAGTATAAATGCAGCATGGGGGCGGTCTTGAAAAGCTGGCCTTACTATAGTCGAGATTTCTGTCAATAGTCATGAGAAAATGAAGACTAATTGGTATCAAACAATTTGTGGCTTATTTCTACAAACTGGAAATCAAGGATCTGAGAAAACCTAAATGGATTTAATTCTTTTATTTCTTGGCAAAACTAAATTTGGCATGTTTACAGTATGACACATTGTCTTAAAAATCATATCGAAGTTTTTTTTGTAATTGCTTCTGTTCAGAATTTATGCGGTCATGTTAAATGAGGGGCTAAAACATTACTGTGAATTATTGATTTTGCTGTAACTTTACTTATAAACAGTTTTTCAAACGTTTGTGATACGGTTTTGTTTATTAACACCTCTTCAGTCTATACCAAAACTTAGGGCTTCGTTGGGGTCTTTGTTTTGACAGGGCTGTATGTGCATATTTTGCGTACCATCCTTTACTTACTAGACTCAGATATAAAATAATTAAGGCATTTAAAAGTAAAAAATCTAAGTTTTAACATGATACACAGCATGATTATGTTACTGCTTAGAAAAAGGCTGAAAAAGGGCATAAACATGGCTGGCGCAATTTGGGTGACTTGTATACTTTAGAAGACTTTCTAAGATATTCACTTGCTTTTGGTTTTAGTCTATGATTTCGTTTTAATTCTCTTTTCTGTGTTTGTACTGTACGTGTAAGAGTTTTAGAAGTTGTTAAATTCTATTGTAGTGGCCATTCCTTTTATGGTGAAGCTCTTCTCAAACGCTCTTATGCTCCACAAGCTCTCCGTGCATATTAACCCTTGTCCTACTGAATCCGGATATGCCCTGCCTTTCCAAACTGTGTAGATCCAGATCATTGGCTTTGGATCTACATGATTTGTCATCAAGATGTTTTATTTGTATCAACAACCTTGATCAAGAGATCTGATTGGCTGAAAATAAGAAGTGTGTGTGGTATCTTAATTTATTCAGCATGGCAAGGGTTAATCATAAGACATTTTATTAAACCATCTATAATAATGGAATCGAATTAATTTATATGCTTAGAGTATTTACAGATAAACTGATGTTTTCTGCTATATGCCAGCTAAATTTAAAACTTCTGAATCACCCGTAATGTGATACAATTATTCTATTAGGAATACGACATATGATTTTAATAAAATATTCTCGGATCTTGACATTAAGGCTAATACTCCCCCAGCGGGCACACAACGTTGAAAACGTCGACGTTGAATCAACGTTGTTTCAACTTTGGGTACCTGCTAGGCCGATCTTTAATGGCTCAAAATATTAGTGTCCTGCCGTTTGTGGAATTATCAGTGTTAATTAAAAGTATTTGTGACTTGATTTTATTTGTCTCACTGCGTTGTTTCACTGATGAAGTAGACGACACCTATGTGGATAGAATATGTGTTTGAAATTTGGAGCTGCGTGAGCATTGAGCGAGGATTTGCGCGAGTAAAACTGGTTTAAGCCGCCCAGTAGTACATCACGAAAACATGCCTATATAATTTTGACCCCCTTAAACCCAACTTTTATATAGTAAAACTGGGTTTACAGGGGTATACATTATTTTTCTTATCTCTGCCCAAGAACATAGATTGTGGGTACTCGTTTGAACCGCCTTGTCGAGGCGGTTCTAACGAGTACCCACAATCTATAGTTTGAGCAGAAATATGAAAAAAATCAGAGAGTTTTTTGGAGCTGAAACTTTCTATATATTTGAATAGGCGTGATTTCGTAATGTCTTCATTGGCTTTTCCGAGGCGTATACTTTCTGTTGCAGTGCATCGTTATTTGTACATTGATAGTGTCATATTTTGCGTTAGTTTTGTCATCATCTGTTCCTCATCTCTTCTTCTGTCTGTGTCTCGGGAAGACTGTGTTTCGTGATTATGTGACAATTCCTGCGTACGTCATATTTTCATTATATTTTGACGTGGCGCAAGAGCACTACACCAAGCGGGCACATGACGTTTATACAACGTCGGCTCAACGTCGATGCAACGTCATGACGTTACAGCGACGTTGTATTAACGTTATGTGCCTGTTTGGACAGTATCTTTTGTAAACGCTGGTATAAACGAGAAAATGAAGGATAGCCAGATGCCTTAAATGATTGGAATTTGAAGGTTCTCAAAATTTTAGGAAAGGTATTTTATTCTTTAGTAGAAATGAAATGCAAACATATAAATGAAGTTAAACAAGAAAAGCCACGATCACGTAGCACAGCCTAACCACAGAACCAAAAGAAAATATGGACCGCTCCATGCGAAAACATGTCTTCGGGCATATGCAGACATCAGCGGTCTGTGATTGCCCTGATCAGACTGAGCATCCGCTCAGTCTGATCAGGGCAATCACTGTTCGCTGACAGAATCATACGATATAACAGAATGATGAATGGAGAGCTAAGGTCCGGATGATACTTTGCGCATGCGCAGGGTGGTCTGAATTAGTGTGTTTTGCGCGTGTTCGAAGGCATTGTGTAGTTTAATGTGGCACGGAGTCTTTGTTTGTCTGTTTTATCATAATTTCTTTGTTCTACATCAGGAAAACATGGCTATATAATTTTGACCCCCTTAAACCCCACTTTTGTATAGTAAAACTGGGGTTTACAGGGGTATACTTTATTTTTTCTTATTTCTGCTCAAAAACATAGATTGTGGTACTCGTTAGAACCGCATCGGCGAGGCGGTTCTAACGAGTACCCACAATCTATGTTTTGAGCAGAAATAGGGAAAATATCAGAGTTTTTTTATCTGAAAATTTTCAATTTTTTGGTGGTGAAATTTTCAGTATATTTGGATAGGCGTGTTTTCGTAATGATTCTATTTGTTTTATTGATTTTGTTTGTTCTATCTTCGTAAGGATTTGTTTTATCTTCTGTTTTTTTTTTTTTTTTTGTTTTTTTTTTTTGTTTTTTTTTTGTTTTATCTTTTATTCTTTTTTTTTATTTTTTCATTCTTTCTTGTTCTACTTTCTTGCGTTTGTTCTATCTTTTTTATTCTGTTTTTAATGAGCTGCTTTTTCGGGCAGTGATATCTAATGTCATGTAAATATTAAGTGATAATAAGTCAAAATTCAGGCAGGGTTTCTACTCCTAGCATATTAGATACATCATAAGGTCTACTGAATGAAGATAATTCTCTCGGTGTGTCTTTGTCTGCCTGTCTGTTGCGGGGATAGGGTTATCATGTATTTTCGATCATTTCTCGCTTATATTTTTTTTTCGATTCGAAAAACTAAGCATGCAGTCTTTTGCATAAGATCCAAGTTATAGCCCATCCTTTTGGAACAGATACGAAGTTTTTCTAATTCTTGTTAAATTCGGATTTGCTAGCAAGGTTCCTAAATTTGCAAACCAGATAACCGTACAACTGTGGTTATGCTTCACTCTTTAATTGCACGACGGCGGTTCGGGCCTCAGACTCAATGACGGCCTCTTCGCAAAATTTTAACCAGTGGGTTGGGGCTTGACGATATGTCTTTAGCTTGGCCCGCCGTGGTTCAGCTATTGGTTTTCATTTACTCTGGCATACAGTAGAATTAGCCATGAGTACTCGTCTTTGTTTATTATAGTGATTAATTTTGATTTTTATTTTTTCGCTTTGATGCATTGACTGAGTTGGGAGCCTTTATTGGAACTGAATTTTCATGTATTTCTGTATTAAGAGTAGCATCGGGACCCAGGGTGAAGTTGGCTAGCTGTAAAAGTGCTATAACCCCGCGGTGGTTTACTCTACTGACCGTTCTAAGGTGGTGGTCCCGGTGTTAGACTTACTCTTTGTTGCTTTGTGGTTTATTCTACGAGGCGATTTGTTTTATGTCTCACCTTGTGTGATTTTGTTCTTGTGTTTTTCAGTCCTTTTAGCATTGCGATTACCTCGCTTGGGGAAGAGAGAGCTAATCGTAGTGCTTTTCGTACTTTTGTTCGATTTGTGCTTGTTTAGATTTGTCGGTTTCCTCTTCTTCTTGGTGTCTGTGAGGGATGCATTTTGTGATTGTTGCGCTCCCTGGACTTTTATCTTACCTTTTTTTCAATATTCCTTGCACCAGGTGTTGTCAAGCTAAGTTTATATATATATCAATGATTTTTTTGGAGTGTCGGTGGTTAAATTTTGAAACAAAAAGCATGACGGAATTTAATAGACTAATATCCTTGTGTATGGAGGTTTAGCAATCAGAATGTTATTCCAGTTGTTAAACTCATTTACATGAGACGATACCCTTGCAAAACGAATACATCACGAAAACATACCTATATAATTCTGACCCCCTTAAACCCCACTTTTATATAGTAAAACTGGGGTTTAAAGGGGTATACATTATTTTTCTTATTTCTGCTCAAAAACATAGATTGTGGGTACTCGTTAGAACCGCCTCGTCGAGGCGGTTCTAACGAGTACCCACAATCTATATTTTGAACAGAAATATGAAAAATATCTGATTTTTTTTATCTAAAAAGTTTCATTTTTTGGTTGTAAAATTTTCAATATATTTGAATAGGCGTGTTTCCGTAATGAGATTCAGATATGTATACTCTATACGAGGGAGACTGAGAAATATCATCATCTAAGAAACAAAGAAAAATTTACAATTTTAAAATCAAAAGCTTAACGCTTGTCGTAAAATTTTGAATAAATTTTACCAGTTAAAACATTTGCTAGATTTTATCGCTGTCATTTTGAAGTAACTTTAAATTATAACATTAGCTTGAAATCTCAAATCCTTTACACAGAATGACTTGTTCAGTACTTACTAATTCGAGTACATGGCTTTGAACCTTGATGCCTTAGCGAGTGAAACTCACAACATAAAAATATGCCGCAAACAAATTGTCCAGCACTGGAACACATAGACATTTAAATTTTATGGAAACCTGAAATTTATGGCGATTAGTCCATAAATTAAAAAAGATTGGCAATAGTGATATTTCGGAACGAATTAAAAAGATCTCATTCATCAGAAAAAAAATAGGTAACAAACTAACGATATGAATGGCATGCAACAAATAGCATGGTTGTTACAAAAAAAGGGTAAGAGAAAAGTCCAGGGAGTGCCACAATCTCAAGCCGCAGCCCTTCCCAGACACCAAGAGGAAGAGAAAACAGACAAAACCAAACAAGCGCAAATCGAACAAACATACGAAAAGCACCAAGACTAGCTCTCTCTTCCCCAAGCGAGGTAATCGAAATGCTAAAAGAACTGTAAAACACAAGAACAAAATAACACCCCAATGATACCCCAATTATGGTTTATAATCTGGCTTCCCTCTTCAACTGCACGACGGAGAGTCAGGCCTGAGACTGAATAACGGCCTCTGCCTCATTCTGTTTCAACAGGCTGATGCTTGACAACTGCAAATTGGGGTTACCCTATTCTGGTGTAACTTGTGGTCTTTTTTTTTTCCTCTGATTTCATACTGCCATTGAGCTATCTACGTTTGTTTTTTTTTTTTGTTTTTTTTTTTTTTTTCTTTTTGTTGTTTTTTTTTTTTTTTTTTGCAGTTTTGTGATTATTTGACAGCGCGTGTTTTATTGTGATGTTTCAGGGATGATGTAGAGCATTTCGAAAACACACCTATTCAAATATATAGAAAATTTCACCTCTAAAAATTGAAAGTTTTTCAGATTAAAAAAATCATATATTTTTCATATTTCTTCTCAAAACATAGATTATGGGTACTCGTTAGAAACGCCTTGGCAAGGCGGTTCTAACGAGTACACACATTCTATTTTTTGAGAAGAAATAAAAAATTAATGTTTACCCCTGTTAACCCCAGTTTTACTATAAAAGTGGGGTTTAAGGGGTCAAAATTATATAGGCATGCTTTCAGGATGCGGTCCTACGCGGACTTAGTACACATTTGTATTTTTAATTTGCCTCATTATTAAGAGCGATGTTTTGATCGAGTAATGCTTATTTGAGCTCCCAAGTAGTTGTTTCTGTTGATCGCTCTCTGTCAGAGTTTATACATACTAGCGAAAATAACAAATACTTAACTTGACATACTGTAAATACACCACCCCAAATTGAAAATTCAAGAAAACCCCATTTTTATTTAGATGTCTAATATGATAGTGCTCAGCGTACCCAATGGCCAAAATATAATTATTTTTGTACTTTAATTTAGTGTATTTGTCATTTAGGCCGCGCCATACGAAAATGTGTGTTCGGGCATATGCGGACAGCTAAGTTGTATTACTGGCTGTTTTAAGGCTGTGGTTCTGGTGTTGTCTGTTCTTTGTGTGACCTTTTGGTTGCTCGCTGCGAGGCCTCTATTGTCGTGTATAGTGGATCTTGTCTAGCATTGTGATCATATTTAGGGGAGAGGAAGAAAGCGCTGGTTGGTTTGATTTTCTTTGATTTGTGGTTTGTGTACTGTCTGCCGTGGTTTGTATACTCTTTCTCTTGGTGACATTCATTACGAAAACGCGCCTATTCAAATATGTTAAAAATTTCAACACCTAAACCTGAAAAATTTCAGGTAAAAATTCTGATATTTTTTCATAGTTCTGCTCATAGATTGTAGGTACTCGTTAGAACCGCCTCAGCGAGGCGGTTCTAATGAGTGCCCACAATCTGTGTTTTTTAGCAGAAATACGAAACAAATAATGTATATCCCTGTAAACCCCAGTTTTACAATATAAAAGTGATGTTAAGGGGGTCAAAGATTTTCAGAAAGCTTTCAGTAAAAATTCTGGTATTTTTCATATTTCTGCTCAAAACATATATGTATAAAAGTTGGGTTTAAGGGGGTAAAATTATGTAGGTATGTTTGCGTGATGAGTAGGTTATGTTCTATGATTGTGACTCTGCCTGGACATCTTCTATACCATTTAAAGACTACAGATATTGCTCTTTTCTCTTTAATTGTCACGTGTCCACCAGAATCGGGAGAACTCTAACGTAAAAGGCGCCTATAGAACGAAATTAGTGTCCCTGTCCCATGAGTCTTTAAGAGATCTGTAGTTTAACTGTTCCTTGCATATACAGTAAAAGTCCGCTGTTCAGACCACCTTTGGGACTACCTAAAAATGGTCTTATTAGTGGGATGGTCTTAATATTAACCCTTGTTATGCAGAATTAATTAAGATGCCACGCCCACTTCTAATTGTCAGCAAACCAGATTCCTTGATCCAGATTGTTGGTATAATTTTACATACTGAATGGCAAACAGTGCAGATCCAGATCAGTTGGCTTCTGAAGAAGCCAACTGATCTGGATCTACACTGTTTGCAAAGGCGGGTATATCTGGGTTCAGCAGGACAAGGGTTGAGTTGATAATAAGAAAGAAACAATTTGGGACTAGTACAAGCACCTCGTAATAACGTAATGGTCTATGTTTTGTCTCCTCTTTGTTTCCAAAGGCAACCTTTTAGATTTTTATGTTACTTCACTTCAACTGGTATTAAGTGCCCTGTGGTGATCGTAGAACGTCTCCCCGTACTTAACCATAGTGCAGATTATATTTTTATTTCCTTTGGGATCACAGAGCCCATTTAAGTTACTTCAACAATCGAATACCACTAAAGTCGGTGCTAGGGGGCATAAACAGTATCGCAAATTATACTCTGTGTATGAAGAGACTCATTATGAAAACGTGCCTATTCAAATGTATAAAAAATTTCACCTCCAAACAATTGAAAATTTTCAGATAAAAAATTCTGATATATTTCATATTTCTAATGAAAACATAGGTTTTGGATACTCGTTAGAACCGCCTCGCTGAGGCGGTTCTAACGAGTACCCACAATCTATGTTTTTGAGCAGAAATAGGAAAAATAATGTACACTCCTGTAAACACAAGTTTTACTATATAAAAGTGGGGTTTAAGGAGTAAAAATTATACAGGTATATTTTCGTGATGTAATAAAACCGAGTCTCCGATTTTTATCAATTTGTGTGTTCCTTATTTCCTACAGCAACCTTTTTAGTTTTCATTAATTTCTAGTGGTATCGAAATTGCTGAAGTTTCCTGTATATCTGTTGTACAGTATAATACAAAATATAAATACCTTAAAACATACCTTAAAAAAATCTTATGCATGGAGTAGAATAAATACAAAATGCCCCCGTCAAAAGTTATAGGCGGGGACATAACATTTCAAATGGGAACCAAGTCACGATATATCCAGTGATAATTTATGGGGATGTCCCAAACGTCCTTATAGCCAAACAGCATATTTTACTTCCTCTTTGCGGTTATAAGCTCGTTTAAGATGAATTTACACAAGCACGTTCTCATTCATAAAAAATACTTCAAATACGACACTTATGAGAAAACTTTTTTGGTAATTGTATTAGAGCGTCTCTTTCCGCAAAATAGGTTTTGGTTGAGCACGGCATTCAAACTTATAAATAAAACCACGTGACAGTTTCACGTGTATATAAATCCAAGAGAAGGACTGCTACTTTTATTTTTGTATCCCGGACAGCGATTGGTTAATGTGGAAGTTTCGACTGTGTTACAAAATGATTTTTGTTCGGCCACGTAAGTATCGGCAACAGTGGGAACTCTGTCTTTATCTTTTCAGACAAGCCTCTTTATACCGACACTCGATACAACGACAAAATTATAATGACAATTTCACTGTCACAAAACCGTCGCTTAAGAGGAAACAATTAGTCACAAATCATGCAAAAATATTGTATTTAATACTTCAAAAAACATTTGTTTTGGGTATTTGTTAGAATCGCCTTAGTGATGCGATTCTAACAAATATCCAAAACATATGTTCTGTGAGGAAATAAGAACAAAACAATACCTTTCTTGCATTATTCTGTCCATTAAGGATTCTTTACAAAAGCAAATTCATTATAATGGCAATGTTTTTGGGAACACATTCTGTCGTTGTAACGAGGGTTCACTGTATATTTAAAGCTTCGTTGAAATGGATAATAGATCTGCGTTTTTGTGCTACAAACAAACCATGTTAAAATTCAATGCTATGATTTACGCTTTACCTTAATAACACTAAGTATTTTGACATATGATCTTCTAACCATTTTTGTCCTAAATAGTTGAGCAGTTCTGTGACTTGTATGAGGCGGACTTTGTACAAAGTCTCCTCAAAGCAGGCAAGAAATACCTTGCACAACAATTCAATTTCACCTAAAGATATATAGATGATGTATTGTCTCTGAAAAAAACACAAGATTTGCAGAGTATTTGGATTTCATCTATCCACATGAACTTGAAATAAAGAAAACAACGGAGACTGCAGCCTCCTCCTCATACTTGGATTGTTGTCTCTACATTGACAATAGAAAGCTTACTACTAGGCTTTACGACAAACGGGATGACTTCAATTTTCCCATTGTTAACTTTCCATTCCTGAGCAGTAATATCCCTTCTGCACCAGCATACGGCGTTTACCTTTCACAGCTGATCCGTTATGCCAGAGCCTGTTCAAATTACCGGGACTTCATAGAGCGGGGGAAAGAGCTCACTGCAAAGTTGTTGAGCCCGGGGTATCAAAAAATCAAAACTGGTAGCAACACTAAAGAAGTTCCATCACGAAAACATATCTATATAATTTTGACCCCCTTAAACCCCACTTTTATATAGTAAAACTGGGGTTTACAGGGGTATACATTATTTTCTTATCTCTGCTCAAAAACATAGATTGTGGGTACTCGTTAGAACCGCCTCGGCGAGGCGGTTCTAACGAGTACCAATAATCTATGTTTTGAGCAGATATTTTAAAAATATCAGAGTTTTTATATCTGAAAACTTCCAGTTTTTGGTGGTGAAATTTTCAATGTATTTGAATAGGCGTGTTTTCGTAATGCTATGGAAGACAACATAATCTGGTCAGTCCCTACAATGTGGCAGTTTCTAGAATTGTTTCTGATGTTTTGCCAATGATGAGCCATATGTAGACTTCCAAAATCCCGGACAAACGATTTTACCTACATTTCCTTCGTTCAGGCCTATGGGTCATGCTGGACATGCGCTCTTATAAAATTAAGTGGGGTTACCCCACCTCTTGGCTAGAAATAGGGGTATGATAAAGAAGTGGGGTTTTGAGGCTTCCCGCTGATAACATGTGGTTTTTATTCTTTTCATCGAGTTCTTGCTCTGCAACATGCTGTGGTGGCCAGCTGCCTGGTCATTAACTTGTAATCAGATACCTCTCCTTTCTGCAACGACGTCACAGTAGATATTTTAGTCTTTCTTTTTTTCACATTTAAAGTCAATTTGAATGTTATGGGTAGAAAGAGGGGAAAAAGTTAAAAGACTTTCGTTTTTCAATCGTCGAAATTGGTCAAGAAATAAAGTTTTGCACAATTCGTATAGGTAATAAAATATGCAGTATTGGTTTCCTTGCTGCAGGAGTTAATTAGTTGTGTTACATAAGATATGCAAAATGATAAGATAAGAAAACATGGTTTACAGTTTTAAGAGGCTAGTCCATCATGTATGGTGGGCAAAACTTGCTTGCCAAGTCATGCTTACTATCCGCGGATGCCTTATTACACCCTTTATTTTGGGGCCCATGTCTATTAATCTGAACATTCTGATTCGTCATTCGTTTACGGATTTATGGGTTTGGATTATGGATTGGGTACCATGACCACAATTACTGTTTACTACTGCTGAGTGAGTCAAAGCTACGACTGGATGAGTTACAAACAATGTAGGTCTTGGCGTTTCATGTCTACACTGTTTGCGCAGGCCTTCCTGTCCAGAAACTTAGTAGATGTTGTACTTTTAGAGTAAGAACCAAAGAGAGTGGTAAAAGAGTCATCACGAAAACATGCCTATATAATTTTGTCCCCCTTAAACCTAACTTTTATATAGAAAAACTGGGTTTACAGGGGTATAATTTATTTTTCTTATTTCAGCTCAAAACATAGATTGTGGGTACTCGTTAGAACCGCCTCGGCGAGGCGTTTCTAACGAGTACCCACAATCTATGTTTTGAGCCGAAATATGAAAAATATAAGAAATTTTTTATCTGAAAATTTTCTTTTTTTGGTCGTAAAATTTTCAATGTATTTGAATAGACGTGTTTTCATACTGCTATTTCTTGTTGTCATTGATAATTTGAAATTATAAAGATATATACAGAAAAAAAATGGACATTTCATTTCCTAATTAGTTTTCCTTAGAGGCACTGGTTCATACAACTGTGAAATATGAGAAAAAAATAGTCAGTCACCTATATACTGCTTTCAATTGTCATCTCGAGGCCTAAGCATTTATTAAAGGTTTTATACTTACTGTCCTTCTCACATCACTCAAAAAGACGGTTTTTGCTTGGCATTTTATCTTAAATGAAAATACATTACGAAAACATGCTTATTAAGATACACTGAAAATTTTACCGCAAAAATATGAAAATTTTCAGATAAAAAACACTGATATTTTTCATATTTCTGCTAAAAATATAGATTGTAGGTACTCGTTAGAACCGCCTCACCTAGGCGGTTCTAACAAGTACTCACAATCTATGTTTTCTAGCAAAAAAGAAAAAAATAATGTATACCCCTGTAAACCCCAGCTTTACAATATACTCGTAAAAGTGGGGTTTAAGGAGGTCAAAATTATATAGGCAAATTTTCGTGATGTTTTGTTTTGATTGACCATTTCTTATCTAGAACCAGTTGTTTTTTCTGTTTCTGTGTTTTATGTATTTATTTTTTTTTTTATTTTTTTTTTTTTTTTTCAAATATTTACTCTAAAATTAAATTTACGGCCAAATATTTGTCTGATCTATGCAATTTCTATGGTAAAGTGATTTTGTTTTTAGATTTTTGTCTAAGGAAACATTATTTACCTTTCTTTGGTGATTTTTAATAAATAATGTTATACAACAATATTATGAAAATTTCAGAAAAAAATGAAGAAGCCGAACTTGTTAAAAATCTTCCTCCCATTGACTACCCACACATTTTTGTATGATTTGCATTAATCTTTACTTTGGGAAAAAGTGAGAGTATTTATATTTTTAAAAATCAATAACTACAATAAAACCTATTTGGCATAGGTAGTTAGACAAAAGGTTTTGCATTAACTAATGTCAGACATTTGCAAATTTGCTTCTTCTGTGTAAAGCGCTAAGCTAGAAACGACTTTCTCAAAGCTGTCTGAAACAGAGTAAGGTAGTCCATTACGAAAGCCTATTCAAATATATTAAAAGTTTCACCTCCAAAAACTAAAAGTTTTCAGATAAAAAATTCTGATATTTTCTTTTTCACATTTCTGCAAAAAACATATATTTTGGGTACCCGTTAGAACCACCTCGTCAAGACGGTTCTTACGAGCACCCAAAATCTATGTTTTGAGCAGAAATAAGAAAACTAATGTATACCCTGTTAACCCAAGTTTTACTATAAAAAAGTTTGGTTTAATGGGGTCCAAATTATATAGGCATGTTTTCGTGATTTAATTTTTCACCTGCAGGTCGGTCTGAAGGTTCTGTTGCAACCATCTTTGTTAGAATGCCTGTTACTGAAAATGTGTTTCATTTTGGGGGTGGTCGGGTGGTGCGAAGGTGTCATGTATCTTGTGTCACCGGGGCGTCCAACTGATATTGGCTTACAGTTGGGCAAGGCCTGCTATCCTTGTAGTAGGTAAAGGTAGAGGGGGAATGTTTTTATTTCTTCTGTTTCTTCTCTTTCATTCCTGTTCCTCTTTCTTCCCTGTTCCTCTCTTTCATCTCTTCTACTATCTCTTCTATCTCTTTTCTCCCTTTCTCTGGGAGACGACACAAAATGACCCACAAGGGTTGACGTGTCGTTAAACCCCAACACAAAGTTTCATTTTGTCCTTATTTGTCCTACATCTCATCTTCTTTCGATGCCTTCGAAAGACTGTTTGTAATTGTCCCCTCCTTATTATTAGTCATTTTATTCAAATTTAACCAATTTTCTCTTTATCTAAATGATCAAATATTCACATTACGTCAGCAAGTATTTCTATTTATATGATAAGTGAGTATATGAGTATGTAAGGGTCTACATGTGGTGGTTTGGAGATGGGGGAAGGGAAGGGAGAGTTTAAACTATATTTTCAATTTGCTAATAACTTCTTGCACCACTTTTACGGCGTTAATCATCAACCTTAATGCCCTTTATCTTTTTATCCCAATAGCCCAAAACAGATACCTGTGCAAAGAGTTTAGATCCAGATGAGACGGCTCGTCACGAGCCGTCTCATCTGGATCTAAACTCTTTGCCATTCTGGTTTTGATTATAAACTAAAATCCCTATTTGCATCAATGGACGTGTCCAAATTCAAGGGTGGAAGAGTCAGTTTCAAAAACTCAGGGATTAAAGGGTTAATAACCATAATCGTTCCCATTTACCATACTATATGATACAAATGTCACGGTTTACACAGTTCTAGATAAAAAGGTAATCAATGTGAATATGTCTTCTTATTTCTGCATAAAAGCACACGTTATGTAGTTAGTGGTAACACCTTGTAGAGGCTCTTCTAATAAAAAATGATAAAAATATTAATATTTTCGTTCACTTGATTGGCGTGTCTAGAGCTTAAGCCAAAATTTATACATTTTACTTATGTACGTTAGCATAAAAACACCGAGAGAGGCAAGTAGATATAAGAAAGATATTTGGGAAGAGATTCTCGTCTATGAAATAGACAATCATTTTTATACGCCATTACGTGAACATACTAGTGTAAATGCTCTTCTAATCCATGGACGTTTCACTCTACAGAATGAAACATTTGTGGAAACATATGTTATAGATGAACATCATAGGGATCTTGTTAATTGACAATTCATTACGAAAACATGCTTATTCAAATATGCTGAAAATTTTATCGCCAAAAAAAAAAAAAAAAAAAAAATGAAAATTTTCAGATAAAAATCTGATATTTTTCATTTTTCTGCTCAAAGTATAGATTGTTGGTACTCGTTTGAACCGCTTCAACGAGGCGGTTCTGACGAGTACCTGCAATCTATTTTTTTTAGTAGAAATAAGAAAAACTAATGTATACCCCTGTAAACCCCAGTTTTACTATATAAAAGTGGGGTTTAAGGGGGTCAAATTATATAGGCATGTTTTCGTGGTAAAGCCCCCTTCCCCCTCCCCATCAAACCCCTTCTCCATTCCTACATACACCCATAGTTTTTGTACTGACCGTTCCAAGGCGGGTCTTCTGTTGCACTGTTTCATCATTCGTGCGTCTGAGGTTTCTAAAATGCGGAGGAGGGGTTTCCGTTATTTTCCATAATCTGTTCCACCGTTTGGTGCCTCGGAAGGGCTCTGTTTCATGATTGTAGCAACTTTGGTATCTTGACATATATTTTCCTTCAAGACTGTATGTGCGCCCAGCGAGGAATCAGATCAGCCTAAGCATTCGCGCAGTCTAATCAGAGTCTTCGCTGGTCACTCTGTGGGTAGCCAAAGACTCAAAGCGTCTTCATGTGGATAGCGAAGATTCTATGTTTTGAGCAGAAATATGAAAATTATCAGAATTTTTATCTGAAAATTTCATTTTTGGTGGTAAAATTTTCAGTATATTTGAATAGGCTTGTTTTCGTAATGATAATTAAGGGCGAGATATCGCGCGAGTAAGACTGGTTTCAGCTCCCAGTAGTTTCCTGCTGACCGTCAAGGGAGGCTTCCCTGATATTTACATTTTAAATGTAATCATTTACGATAAAGCAATCATTCTTTCTACCGTTTATTTCATTACTAAAACACGCTTATTCAAATATATTGAGAATTTTACCACCAAAAACATGAAAACTTTCAGATGTAAAATTCTGGTAGTCACGTTATCATATTTTTGTTCAAAACATAGATTGTGGGTACATGTACCAGTTTTACTGTATGAAAGTGGGGTTTAAGGGGGTCAAAGCTATATAGGCGTGTTTTCGTGATGTTTTCGATGCAAAACATTGAGATATCACTTTATCTAGGCCGCGCATAAGGGCAGGGCTATGAGAGCGTCCGCCTGAAATGTTCTTGGTTTACATATGTTTGCGTGATTTCGGCACGTTTTGTTTGACGTCGGTCACGTATGTCTGTGACGTTAAGCGCAGGGAATCCGCCGCCGGGCTGTTCCAAGACCTCCGTTAAATGAAATTTAATTCCAAATATTGGGAGATCAAGCGGATTTAAATGTAAGGTAAGAGTTGATAATGAATCGATAATATAAAAATATAAATTCAAGAAATGAAATTCAGATTTTGAGCTTGTACTGGATAATGAAAAATATATTAGCTACGTATTTTGATGTCTCCGAGAAGTCCGTCGGGCTTCAAAGACATGAAAAAAAGCCTAGTGTTTTTCATCATCCAGTGCAAGCTCAAAATCTGAGTTTCAATTCTTAATGCAACTATTTTTTTCTTTCTTTGTCCGTCGTGTTTTTATATGTGGCGTTTGTGTTGTCAATCTGTGCTTGTTATCTCGCTTTCTTTTGCTGCTCCACGAAGGCTGCATTTCGTGATTGTGGCGTATCCTAGATATACTCCATTACGAAAACACGCCTATTCAAATACATTGAAAACTTCCACACCAAAAACTGAAAGTTTTTAGATAAAAATTCCGATATTTTTCATATTTCTGCTCGAAACAAAGATTATGGGTACTTGTTAGAACCGCCTCGTCGAGGCGGTTCTAACAAGTACCCCACAATCTATGTTTTTGAGCAGAAATATGAAAATAATATATACCCCTGTAAACACCAGTTTTACAATATGAAAATGGGGTTTAAGGGGGTCAAAATTATATAGGTATGTATTGGTGATGATTTATATTTACATTTTCATTGCAATCCCCTTAGATGAAGCAGACATTTTTGCTGCACTTCGTTCCTCGATGAAAAACATTAAGACGTCATGTGATATAAGCCGCGCGTTAAGGCAGATCGATGTCAACGTCAATTAAGAAATAAATTATTCCGAACCGTGCTCAAATGCCCAAGATAAAGCACAGTTGAGGTTGGGTTGTACCCATTTGAGCACGAGCGAGCGCAGCGAGCGAGTGTTCAAATGGGTACAACCCAAACTCAACTGTGCTTTGTCTGCGGCATTTGAGCACGGTTCAGAATAATTTATTTCTTTTCTAACACCCCTCACTGAGCGAATGTTTTGTATAAATGAGATTTGTATTGATTTTTATGATTAATTTTATTACCTGACTTCCCCATTTGGTAGTTGACGTCAACCGTTAAGCATTACGTCACACGGTTACGTAGTTACAAGGTTCGATGACGAATATTCAAAATGGCGGATATTTATGCGAATCAGCTGACGATGTAAAATATTTAAACGATGTAAAACATAAAAACTTTTATCCTGTGTTCATGAAAGAATCGCAAATCGAATGAAATTGGGGTGCCGCGATGGACCTATGGAGGACAGATATAAAAAAAAACAAAATACGAATGTTAAGCGACACTTTTGTTTTAGATAATGTCAACAAATACACGATGACAACAAGGAGTAAAACGAGTATGTTTGAATGGTATAACCTGTAGAGGAACTCTTCAGGTAAAAAAAAGTCAAAGAAGTGCAATGTTCGTAGATCATTTTCTCTCTTACTAGATCTAATATAATTATTATGTATATGAATGTTTCGACCAATATTGTAAGCTTGCGCCCATAGTTACCAGGCACGCAACTTTCGCAACAGTAATATGATTGGTTTCCCGTTGATAGCGCGCGACAAAATTCCTATGCTCAAATGCCTTAGATAAAGCACGGCTAGAAATGTAAAGAAAAATAAGGAACAACACTAGCAGGGGTGTTAGAACAAGTAACACTGTTTGTTTTCTGACGTTTGTGTGACGTTAGTCGCGTATCGTCATGACGCTAAGCGAGTGATATCTGCCTTTGGGCTGTTCAAAGACCTCCGACAAACTAAACTCAATCCAAAATATTAGAATAGATATAAAACTTTCTGACAAAGGCTTGGTCAACAAACGATTATTAAAACAAAATGTAAAAATAAGAATCGAAACCACAATTTTGAGGTTTCATCGAATAATGAAAAAAAAATTACCTTAGTTTAATGTACATGAGAAGCCATTCGGACTTCACGGACATTAAACTGAGCTAATGTTTTTTTTATAACTCGATGAAACCTCAAAATTATGATTTCAATTCTTTAATGTTTTCACACTTTAATCAATTACTATCGTAAATGAAATGTCGTCGTATTTTCTGTAAATTAGGAGGGAAATATTTCAAATCTTGTTTGGTATTATTTATAATCAGAAAGCTTTGTTTTTTTTCTTGTTCTTCAATTCTTTAATATACCTGAACAAAATCTGGCTCTGTCTCTCTTGAGAAATCCTCGCAAATTATTTACAAGGTTTTAAACACCTCCTTTTTGTCTCAACACTGAGTGTACCGTAATTCGTATATTGGCATGAACATAAGAATCTGATAGGAGACGGCGAATTGGCAGGCCTTCTAGGGCGTTCGCTGTTGTATTTTCCCGGAACACTCCTTTCTTGTTGCGCGGTTTCATCACGAAAACATACTTATATAACTTTGACTCCCTTATACCCCACTTTTATACAGTGAAACTGTGGTTTACAAGGGTATACATTATTTTTCTTATTTCTGCTCAAAAACATAAATTGTGGGTACTCGTTAGAACTGCCTCGATGAGGCGGTTCTAACGAATACCCACAATCTATATGTTGAGCAGAAATATGAAAAATATCATAGTTTTTTTATCTGAAAATTTTCAGTTTTTTGGTGGTGAAATTTTCTATATATTCGTAATGTTAATCCATACTCAATGAGGTGGTTCTGGTGTTGTTCTTTGTGTGGCCTTGGTGTTGTTCGCTGCGGGCTTTGTTCGTGATTTGGCCTGTTCATTGTCTTATTGTTGAATTTAATGGATCCTGTCTAGCATCGTGATCACCTGGTACTAAGATGGAACTGGTTGCTTTGCATTTCTTTGCATCACGAAAATATGCCTATATAATGTTGACCCCCTTGAACCCCTCTTTTATTTAGTAAAATTGGGGTTTACAGGGGTATACATTATTTTTCTTATTTCTGCTCTAAAACATAGATTGTGGTACTCGTTAGAACCGCCTCGACGAGGCGGTTCTAGCGAGTACCCACAATCTATGTTTTTAGCAGAAATATAAAAAATATTAGAATTTTTTATCTGAAATTTTTCATTTTTGGTGGCAAAATTTTCAGTATATTTGAATAAGCATGTTTTCGTAATATTATTGTTGTGTACTGTCTGTCTTGGTTTGTTTGCTCTTCCTCTTGGTGTCATTTGTAGGCTATGTTTTGTGATTCTGGTTCTTCCTAGACATCTTCTACACAGTTTTAGATATCTTAATTTTTCAAAGTATATTTTAATCAAATGCATGTTCACATAAAATACAAAAGAAATGCAAATTTATTACATATTAACAAACACATAGAACAACTGAATGATACAAGATGTACGGTATAATTAAAATCTAAAAGGTTGCCTCTATAAACAAAGAACACACATAAGAGCAATAATTGGAAACTCGGTTTCATTAAGTCTCTTCATATTCGTTTGCGAGGCTGTACACACCCCCTAACACGGCTTAAGTGGTATTTGGTTTTCAAAGTAGCTGGAGTGGTTCAATGATCTCAAAGGAAATAAAAATATTATCTTCACTATGGTGAATTATTCTTATGAATTCATGAATGATTCTTCCGTGTAAAAAGTGTTTATCAATTGATTAATAAATCAATTTCAATTATCCACATCTTATTCATTAAACATGATTGTTCTTTTTTTTTTTTCTTAAATTGACATGGATCACTGCCTGTAAAACTTTCTCAGTAATATGCATTATGTTAACAATTACATGCAACGTATATCCCTTCTTCGATGCTATAGCGTGTTTTATGTATCACATTCGGGGTGGGGTGTTGATAATGAGGCTAATACACCCTTAAATATAGATTTGTGTAGTAATAATGGCTCCTAAATATAAAAAATAAATTGAATTATGCTCTAAGAATATAAATACCTTTAATAATGTATACCCTCATATATCCCGACTTTCATTATATATGTTTGGGAAACATGGCGGTCAAGGTTGCACAGATTTGTCAACGTAATGTCTCATCAGTTGTAATACTAACTATCTAAGAATAACCAAATACATTTAACGACTGGACTCTTCTAAATAAACGCTTTGACCCGATTCATTTCCAACAAGAAGGGTGTCTGATTGTTTTGATTATTGCCATTGTTTATAAAAACTCGTACATTTCATGCAAAAAGTGTAGAAACTGGGACTGCACTTTTTGTCAATGTATTTTTATGGGACGCTGGACCGCGGTAAGTTACGTTCTCTACAAAGAAAACGAAAGTACCCCCAAAAGTAGTTACGTGTATATTGAAATGTAAAATAATCTATACAATATAAACTTTACCCTGTAAAGCAAGATGATATATCGCTAATTCAAGCTTCTGTACCATTACTGAACTTTCTGAATTATTAACTTCCTGCTTCACTTCTATTAAAACTCGTGTAATTAGATATTGCAAAACGTTTATATGAGATCAGGTAAAATAATTTTAATCTATTAACAATTCTTCAGAGATATTAAATAAACTTAAGTCAAGAATATTTCGCGCGACTACTTTGACAAACATATAATTTTGCTACGCTTCATACAAACTTGTCCCATAATTTAATCAAGGAGAAACTTGGAAGAGCTGCGGTTTGTGATTGTGGCACTCCCTAGACTTTTCTCTTACCTTTTTTTTACAGACTTAATTGAGAATATTTAGTAAAGAAAAGGCTCTCACTATCTTGCTTTGAATGACAGGAATGCATTCTGTACTTCTTATCACCACAAACCATTTAAACGTTGGTGTTGTCAAAATGTGTGTGATGCATTATCATACCTTTTAGATAATATTTTCATCAGGTTCGACAAGAAGTTACAACGACAGATTGTGGGAATTCCGATTGGTACTAACTGTGCTCCTCTTGTAGCAGATTTTTACTTCTTTTACTGTGAAAGAGTTTTCAGGATGTCTCTTTCTGATAATACACAGACTCAGATTATTGAAGCTTTTAACTCAATTTCTAGGTATGTGGACAACCTTTTGAATATCGACAATACTTTCTCTGAAGGAATGGTCACTCATATTTATCCTAAGCAACTGCAATTGAACAAAGCCAATTATACGTATACCAAAGCAGCCTTTTTAGATTTGCATTTATCGATTTCAGATGAATTTTGTCTCATCATAAATTAATAACAAATGCGATAATTTTGATTCTGACTTTGTTCATCACGGAAACATACCTATACTATTTTGACCCCCTTAAACCCCACTTTTGTATAGTAAAACTGGGGTTTACAGGGATATATATGATTTTCGTATTTCTGCTCAAAAATGTAGATTGTGGGTTCTAACGAGTACCCACAATCTATGTTTTGAGTAGAAATATGAAAAATATAAGAATTTTTCATCTGAAAATTTTTTATTTTTTGGTTGTAAAATTTTCAATATATTTGAATAGGCGTGTTTTCGTAATGGATTTCCCGTTTTTGGATGGCGAAGTTGCTCGTGCCCCTTTTCATGATGATTTTGTTTCTCAACTCATTCGGTTTACAACATTGTGTAGTTATTTAGCTAATTTAAACGCTCGCAACAGAAGTTTAACTGCCAAACTTCTCCAACCAGGGTATCGGAAGGCTTTTTATCGCAATTATTCACATTTATTTCCAAATACAATACCGGATTTAAAATACTCCTGCTAAAAAGCCTTTCGGAACCTGAATTTTATGGTGACTTAGTGTATAAGTTCAGGAAAATTGATGGTTAACCTGAATATTTTTATCGGTTTAATAAAATTGTCATATGTTATAAACGAAATGGTTACATGATGAGTATTATAAAACAGTCTGCATACTTTGCTCTTAACCCAGTCAAGGTTGACAGCTTTGCTGACCTCGATTGCCCCGACTTAAAAAATATCGATTTAGGAGGTCTTAGCCACAACGTTATGCCTGTTTCTAGGCTCACCGAGGTTCAACTGGTGGTTTTCTCCCGCTCCAATGTTCCAGTGTTATTCTTGTCACCTTAGGGATATCCAGGTGTCTCAACACATTGTTTTTGTTAAGTCCCAATCCTTGCTTCATTGTAGACATTAATTATGATTAATTTATTGCCCGTAATGATTTATGGAAGAGTAAAAGAACCTCCACGCGGAGCGAACAAATAATTGTTGTATCACAATGGAAGCTCAGGGCGTGGATTGGGCGCTTACAAAGTCGACTTAAGCCCTCCAGTAATTTATTACTGACCACCCCCAGGCGGTCCTTCTATTGTAGTTCGTTTTGTTGTATGTTCTGTCGTGTACCACTTATTTTTTTTTTCTTTTAATGATTATGTATCTTTAAAGTGAATCCGAGTCGTTTTGGCCCTGGGTCATTTCGGCCGGGTTGTTTCGGCCTGGGTCGTTTCGGACAATTTTTGGGGTGGGCCGTTGGGGTCTCGACAGAAGGTTTGTTTAGGCCCTGGGTCGTTTCGGCCATGAGTCGTTTCGGCCAAATTTTAATAGGGTACGGAATGACAAACGGACGGATGGTGCCAGAATAGATAGAGCTCCCGCCCTTCATTAAAATGAATTGTTTATGTATATAGTAAATGAGTTTATGAAGACATACGGATGGACGGACGGACGGAAGGACGGGCTGTTTGGTAATAAAGTAAGGAGTTCTGAGGGACGGACAGATGTTAGAACGTCCGTCTTTATCACCCATTTACTTAAAACGAATTACGGACAACTCGGCCCAAAGACAAGTCGGCCCAGGACAACTCGGCCCATAAAAAAGTCGGCCCAAGACAACTCGGCCCAAGTCGTCCTAATTTCAGAAGACAAATCGCCCCAACTTTAGAAGACCTTTCGGCCCATGAAAATGAGGCACCTCTTAATGTATTAAAATTATTGGATGGTTGTACGTTTATTGCATGAGAATAAAAAGCATATGCAGATGTCTTAATTAGATCAGATCGCTAAAGTACATATACTAACTTAAATGACATCTGATGGTTATAGCAGCATAATGTAAGTGACCAAAACAATTTATTCAATGTTGAAAATAAAAGTGCGTGAGATCCATCCAACTCACCCATCAGGCCATCTATCTATCTATCTATCTATCTATCTATCTATCTATCTATCTATCTATCTATCTATCTATCTATCTATTTGAACTCAGTCATGAAAATCAGTAATCAGTGGTTAATCTCCTTTAATTATTTAATTCAAACTTAAACTATTTCAATGTCTGATTTAATTATATGATAAGCTAACTGATTAATTAATGACCAGCACTGAAATTTACTAAGAGTTGATTCGCAACAAAAGTGTTAATTGTCATCCTTTAATCGACAAAGTTTAATGATTAGTAAGTTTGAACAATAACAAATTGCCAACTTTTGTTTAAATAATTTCTTTTATTTACCGACATGATCTGTATAAACACAAGCCAATAGTTTTTAAGGAAATGGCTACTGGCGTGGCTCATTTGATTTCAGACTGTTGAGTTAAGTGCACAATTAATATGTGCGTGATGGATAGGATGCGGTTATATGTATATTTAGCGTCCTTAGCTTGTGATCAAATTTGTTTTGCTATCTGAATTCATCACGTACAGAGCAATACAAGTGCCACCATCCAATTATTTTAATACATTAAGAGGTGCCTGGTCTGATTTTTATGGACCGAGTGGTCTTCTGCAATTTGGGCGATTTGGGCCGAGTTGTCTTCCGAAATTGAGACGACTTGGGCCGAGTTGTCTTGGGCCAACTTTTTTATGGGCCGAGTTGTCCTGGGCCGACTTGTCTTTGGGCCGAGTTGTCCTGAACCCACTTAAAACAAGCCCGCTGTCCGTCCGCCCGTCCGTCTATTTTTATAAACCCATTAACCATATCTACAAACCATTTATCTAAGGAAGGGCGGTAGAACTATCTAACAAGCTAGCTATCTAGCTTGCTATCTGTCCTGGCATCATCGGTCTGTCTGTCCGTCCGGACGTACGGACGGCTGGATGGATTGTTTGGAGTGAAAGTAATGGATTTATAAAGATGGGTGGACGGGTAGACGGACGACGGGACGGATGGATAGATAGATAGATAGATAGATAGATAGATAGATAGATAGATAGATAGATAGATAGATAGATAGATAGATAGATAGATAGATAGATTTTCATCCCTGATTTAATTAGTTAAGTTATATAAAAAAAGAAAGGGCAGTCATTACTGATATACACGTTTGTCTTGACGCCTGGTAATCTATTTATCAAGGTGAGAAAATGTGTGCCAGTAAATTAAAGGCGAGTCTTTATTCTTGAGTGATAATCCAGGTAGTAATCAATTAATTAAAGTATGAAAAAACGTGCGTGTTAATTAAAGGCGGTTTGTTTGACTCTTGACTGTCGGCGAAAGTCGGGGACCATTACGAAAACACTCCTATATAGAAAATTTCACCTCCAAAACCTGAAAATTTTCAGATTAAAAAAAAAAAAGAAAAAAAGAAAAGAAACTTTTACATTTTTCATATTTCTGCTCAAAACATAGTTTGTAGGTACTCGTTAGAACCGCACAATCTATTTTTGAGCAGAAATAAGCAAAATATAATGTATACCCCTGTAAACCCCAGTTTTACAATATAAAAGTGGGGTTTAAGGGGTCAAAATTATATACGCATGTTTTAGTGATGAATTCTAAAAAGGCTCAGTTTTGTTTACAGAGAAAGTATGACTTGGTTTTCATGTGAATGGTCTGTCTAGCAGACAATTAACATTTAATGTAAAAAAACAAATATGGCGTAAAAATGTTCAAATACTTCCGATAATTATAGCCACTGATAGATGAATATATATGAAGATTACATGGATTCAGGGCAATTTGAGTGATAAGCTCGCCAAGTATAATGTCCTCCCATGATACATTCTGCAGCATCAAATGCATCTGTAAACAGAGAGCAAACTCCCTGATCAGACGGATCTGCACTGCCAGCACATCACGAAAACATACCTATATAATATTGACCCCCTTAAACCCCACTTTTATATAGTAAAACTGGGGTTAACAGGGGTATACATTATTTTTCTTCTTTCTGCTCAAAACATAGATTGTGGGTACTTGTTAGAACTGCCTCGTCGAGGAGGTTCTAACGAGTACCCACAATCTATGTTTTGTGCAGAAATATGAAAAATATTGGCGTTTTTTATCTGAAAATTTTCAGTTTTTTGGAGATGAAATGTTCTATATATTTGAATAGGCGTGCTTTCGTAATGATATGCCTAAAGACACCGTTTCAGACAGGTTAGACCCAGATGAGACGCCGCAGAACGCGGTGTGTCATCAGACTCTACACTGTTTTCCACTTATCCACCTATTTTTAGACACAATATTGGGTAGTAAATCGTACTTGTTCAAATTTTAGAACAAGTATGGTAAACAGTTGAGGTGTTCGAATCCTTAGGATAAATACGGAAATGTAACAGACACAGAAATCAAATAATCGATTATTAGCAAATCAGTAACGATATTTTTTTTTTTTTTTTTTTTTTTTTTTTTTGTGGAATTTATCGACCAATTAATCGATTATCCGATTCATAATGCAAGTCTTATTAAATACACAAATGCAAGCATTATTCATTTAGTTTTTACATATTTTATTAAGGTTCTCTGACATCATGAAGCCTTATCAAGTATTGAAAATGGTGACACACATCAAAGCAATTTTGAAAAATTCAAATCTCCAAAACTTCCCCATTTTTTATCCGATTTTGATTAAATTTTCATCACAATACATCGCTTGTCAAAATCTTGTAATCCACACGCATTCTCTGCAAACCTTGTCTTTCCCTTTAATGTAAATAGATTAACAGGAAACAATGCAATCAGAATCACAGCAAGTCCTCAATATCAAAGGGAAATATAGTAACTTACAATCGTACGGTCATAAAAGCAGAGACGGTGAGCAGTCAGCAGTTTCTTCCCCAATGAGTGGCAACTCTGTCACTTGAACTGAACTCAAGAGTTATCTTGAAGGATATCAGGTAGTTTCGGCAAATTTTGGTGGGTCGTTTCGACCTGATTGTTTTCTAAGTTAGGTAGGATAGCTTAAACAATCACTTTTCATCACGAAATCATGTTATAGGCATGTTTTCGTGATGGTGCACTGAATTAACACATTCATGCCTAGCGTCCCGTAAAAGGAGCATTGGCAAATCATCACGAAAACATACCTATATAATGCTGACCCCCTTAAACCCCACTTTTGTATAGTAAAACTGGGGTTTACAGGGGTATATATTATTTTTCTTATTTCTGCTCAAAAATATAGATTGTGGGTACTCGTTAGAACCGCCTCGCCGAGGCGGTTCTAACAAGTACCCACAATCTATGTTTTGAGCAATTATATGAAAAATAACAGTTTTTTATCTGATTTTTTTTTCATTTTTTGGTGGTAAAATTTTCAGTATAATTGAATGGGCATGTTTTCGAAATAATGTAGACACAGAACGCGGTGTCTGATCAGAATATACACCGTTTGCATTAAACACAGGAATTTCTACAAAATGTTAATAATAAAATCCATAAAGACACCCCATTACCGAAAAAACGCTTATTCGAATATATAGAAAACTTTACCTTCCAAAAACTGAAAATTTTCGGATGAAAATCTCTGATATTTTTTTCATATTTCTTCTCAAAACATAGATTGTGGGTACTCGTTAGAACCGCCTCGGCGAGACAGTTCTAACGAGTACCCACAATCTATGGTTTTGAACGGGAATAAGAAAAATAATGTATACCTCTGTAAACCCCAGTTTGACTATATCATGATGCATTCCAATGGAAAAGGACTTTTCCGAAGAGCTGAGATAGCTGAGTCCACTTGGCATATTGATTAATCGTTCAATATAAAATTGGTTTGAAGAAAAGAAAACTGCTTCAATAAGGCATGTGAGAGTCCAAAGTTTAGATGCCTAACTTTACAAACTAAGGAGAGATATTAATCAGTCTGATTTTTACAACAATTAACCCATTTATGTCGATTCGACTCTTCTACAACAATATTTCGGACTATTTCCTTTCCAATAGAACAGTTGTCTGGTTAGTTCTTAATATCACCATGCATGGTCCAAAAAAAAAAAAAATCCTGTACCTAATGCAAAAAGTTTAGACCCTGATCAGACGCCGCGTTATGAGCGCTAGGTATAAATGGGTTGAAATGATTGTTACAACTGTAGGATATAACGTTATGACTTGGCGCAACAGGACCCTTTGATACTTTATGTATCGGTCCAGTGACAGAGAGAAAATGAATCATGTCTGCCCTTTTTCATCCAACCTGCACAAGAAGTTTAAGAAAACTTTGTATTTCCAAGTATGCATTTTCATTCGTTCAAAACGTCTTACAACCCGGTTTTGTACACAGATAATCATCTAAAGTACTTTTTATATATACGTCGGGAAACAAAGGGAAGTAAAGAATAGAGATTATTGCCTAGTTATTGTAACCCAGGTTTTACCTGTTGAAACTTTATAAAATCGTCACTGGATTTTACATGGACAAACTTCTTAAATACAGTAAGTCGCTGTAAAGAACATCAAAGGATAAGTGATCTATTTTGAAAATACTGACATTTTAAGAATAATCTGATAACCAGTATCAATCGAACTTACTTACTTAAATTAGTTATCCAACGTGGTTTGTCGAAGCAGTTAAGAGAAAATGTTGTGTTTAAAATGTTTAAAACATCGACAGAAGAATTCAGATAGATCAGTAGCCCATAAAACCAAAGTAAATCCACACGTGTATCCCCCTGGTAAGTGCGCTTTATTAACTCATTTATGCCTGGCGTAATATAAAAGGGACATTGGCAAACAGTGGCGTCTGATCAGGGTCTACACTGTTTGCATTAAATACAGAAAATTCTATAAAACATGGTTATAATAAAAACAAACCTGACACCCCTTCTATTGGCAAATGACCGGTCCAAAGAGTTATGTTAGAAGAGTCCACTCGGTATAAATGGGTTAAGGAGACTGGATACGCTTGTTTTTTATTGGACCTCGCTAAGCGAAAATTTGTCTTCGAAAACGCACCATTACGAAAACCTGCCTATTCAAATGCATACAAAATTTCTCTTCCAAAATCTGAAAATTTTCAGATGAAAAATCCTGATATTTTTTTTTTTTTTTTTTTTTTTTTTTTATTTATTTTTATTTGTTTATTTTTATTTTTTCATATTTCTGCTCAAAACAGAGATTTTGGTTACTCGTTAGAACCGCCGCGATTAGGCGGTTCTAACGAGTATCCACAATCTATATTTTTTAGCAAAAATAAGAAAAATAATGTATACCCCTGTAAACCGCAGTTTTACTGTATAAAAGTGGGGTTTAATGGGGTCAAAATTATATAGGCATGTTTTCGCGATGTTGGCTTCGTAGGCAATTACTTACGTATTGAAGGGCTCTACATACGAGAGTATCTAGATTTATTTTTCTTACCTCCATGAAAACATATATTTTGGATATTCATTAGAAGCGCATCGGCGAGGCGCTCTTAATGAGTAACCACAACGTACGTTTTCATATAGGAATAAGAAAAAAAGTCAGTACTTTTAGATAAAAAGTCGCCTTGTCTAATGTCTTGGTATGGTCAGCGTCTCGTATTTTCTTATGTTTTTTTTTTATTTATTTATTTATTTATTTATTTATTTGAGTGCTTTGGGAATGTTGCGTTTCGTGATAACAGCCTTTCTCGAGTAATGGCAAGAGGGCGTGCGATCAGTGTTGACCTGAGTCTAACTGTTGGTTTGTGTGTATTCATGAGAATCGCCTCGATATGAGTATACCCAGTAAACCGTTATTTTTAAAGATCGAAAGACATCCAAAACTTGTTCCTATTTGCCACTGACCTGGCGCTACGATTGTATCTCGCACAACACATGTCTGTAATAAATTTACATGGTCCCAAAAATGTTCGAGCCATTAAAATTCGACTATATGTTCATGTTATTTGCTCATTTATCTTTGCTAGTAATAGTTACGAAAGAGGCTGATACAAGTCTAAAGACAGAAGTTGATTGCAGAACTGGAGAGTTACTAGTTGAGCTGGGCGGACACAAGTATCCTATTGATTCAGAATTTTCCGAAGACCGTGGAGTTTGTGTCAATTCTGAGTTTTCTGAAGACCGTGGTTATTGTGACGTCTCACAGAACATCGTTTCTACAGGTTTGTGTTGTTTATCTGTGTTTCTAAAAGCGGTATGTGTGTGGCGTTCGAAACTTCAGCATTATATTGTATGCCAAAGATGACATCAAATAAGCCCATCAGGAAACATGTCTATATAATGCTGACCCCCCTAAACCCCATTTTTATATAGTAAAACTGGGGGGGGGGGGGTTTCAGGGGTATACCTTATTTATCTTATTTCTGCTCGTCGAGGCGGTTCTAACTAGTACCTACAATATCTGTTTTGAGAAGAAATTTGAAAAATATTCAGAATTTTTTATCTGAACATTTTCCTTTTCTAGTTGTAAATGTTTTAATATATAAAAAGGCGTGACACCATAAAAGCCGCAACGTGCAAAAACGTACATTCCGATAAGTGCGTTAAGCAAAGATTCAGGTCAGCCTGCGCGCCCTGGCAGTCTCATCAAAATTCTACACATCACGAAAACATACCTATATAATTTTGACCCCCTTAAACCCCACTTTTATATAGTAAAACTGGGGTTTACAGGGGTATACATTATTTTCTTATTTCTGCTCAATGCCATAGATTGTGGGTACTCGTTAGAACCGGCTCGCCGAGGCGGTTCTAACGAGTACCCATAATCTATGTTTTGAGCAGAAATATGAAAAATATCGGAATTTTTTTATCTGAAAATTTTCCGGTTTTGGTTGTAAAATTTTCAATATATTTGAATAGGCGTGTTTTCGTAATGTGGGGCATTTTGGATAGCCAATGATGTAAAGTTTCTTCATGCAGACAACGATCAGATTGCACGGATGCGCAGGCTGATTTAAGTCTTCGTTGGGTGCACATGTCCAAAAAAGGTAAGAGAAAAATCCAGAGAGTGTCACAATCAGAGGCCGCAGCCCTTCTCAGACACAAAGAGGAAGAGAAAACAGACAAAACCAAACAAGCACAAATCGAACAAACGTACGAAAAGCACTAAGATTTGCTCTCTCTGCCCCAAGCGAGGTAATCACAACGCAAAAAGTACTGAAAAACACAAGAACAAAATAACACAAGGCTAAAAAGGTAAGAGAAAAGCCCACAATCACAAACCGCAGCCCTTCCCAGACACCAAGAGGAAGAGAAAACCGACAAAACCAAACAAGCACATATCGAACAAATGTACGAAAAGCAATAAAATTGCGAGGTAATCGCAGTGCTCGTTTGTTCGTCTGTCATTACTGACAATGACCAATCCTATTCGACTGTGTTGCTGATTAAGATGACAGCAAGACAGTGTCAGGACAGCTGGTGCTAAGCCCGGATGCAGTGGCTGACCATGACTTCTGTTGTGCCTTGTCATGCTCTCCATGCTCCACAATATGCTGCTGCATCGCCGTTTGGGCCGTTGAATCATAGTAATGATTTCCGCCGCCCCAGCTGCCGAAACAAACTTTACATAACTGGAACAGGCAAATCCATATGTGCAGCTTTTTGTTTGGAGTTGCCAACCAGGGCTTGAGAGCTCCATCTACCCTAGATATTGATATACAAATTCGGATAACAGCTGTATAGAAGCAGTAACTTAAATGTCTTATGTAGCCATCGCAATGCTAAAAGGACTGAAAAACACAAAAACAAAATAACACAAGGTAAGGCATAAAACAAATCGCCTCGTAGAATAAACCACAAAGCAACAAAGAGTAAGACTAACACCGAGACCACCGCCTTAGAACGTTCAGTAGAGTAAACCACGGTGGTGCGTGGGGGGGGGGGGGAGGGGGGCGGGGGTGGTTTAAAGCACTTTTACAGCTAGCCAACAAGGCAAGACTTAAAACAAATCGCCTCGTAGAATAAATCACAAAGCATCAAAGAGTACCGGGACCAGCACCTTAGAACGGTCAGTAGAATAAACTATCGGGGGCTTTAAAGCACTTTTACAGCCGACTTACTTTACCATTACGAAAACACGCCTATTCAAATATACTGAAAATTTTACAACCAAAAAATGAAATTTTCAGATAAAAAATTCTCATATTTTTCATGTTTCTGCTCAAAACATAGATTGTGTTTACTCGTTAGAACCGCCTCGGCGAGGCGGTTCTAACGAGTATCCACAATCTATGTTTTGAGCAGATATAAGAAAAATAATGTATACCCCTGTAAACCCCAGTTTTACTGTATAAAAGTGGGGTTTAAGGGGGTCAACATTATATATACATTTCTTGATGCCTGGGTCCCGATGCCATTCTTTATCAAAGACACGCTTTCTGACGTTGTGGTTCAAATGATAAAACAATTAACTACCTATCATATTATAGTTCTGTAAAGTTTTTTAAAAAAAATAGCTTAGAAAAATATAAGCATGGCATACTGTTACTTTGACTGTTATTTGTACTCAATATTTCTGTTATAATATCCTGATGTTGGTTTGCTAATATCTCTTGGATATTCAATAACGTCTTTATTATTGTCGAAAACAACAACGGAAACTACGATTCTTTCTTTAAAGTACATTTTAATAGACTTCTCATGTGCATTTATTTAAAAATACTGGTTTTGATAATTTAACATTGTGGTTCGTGTATAATAAAGTCCGACTACATTATCACTTAAATTCATGCATTACATTATTTGAAAGAAATTTTATAAACATTACAACATGCTATTCATATCAGGGAAGACGACGGGGTGTTCGTATGAGGGAAAAAGACAATAGTAAAACTGGGGTTTACAGGGGTATACATTATTTTTCTTATTATTGCTCAAAAACATAGATTGTGGGTACTCGTTAGAACGCCTCACCGAGGCGGTTCTAACGAGTACCCACAATCTATGTTTTAAGCAGAAATAAGAAAAAATATCAGATATTTTTATCTGAAAATTTTTAGTTTTTGGGGATGAAATTTTCTATATATTTGAATAGGCGTGTTTTCGTAATGAAATAATGTAATGCATGGAATCACGTTGTAATGTAGCTGGTTGCGTCCGGACGTGTAGAAAACATGCATACAAGCCATCCACGATTTTCTGAATGTTCAATACGAAAACATGCCTATTCAAATATACTGAAAATTTTGCCAACAAAAAATGTAAATTTTCAGATAAAAAAAACTCTGATAGTTTTCATATTTATGCTCAAAACATAGATTGTGGGTACTTGTTAGAACGGCCTCGCCGAGGCGGTTCTAACGAGTACCCACAATCTATATTTTTTGAGCAGAAATAAGAAAAATAATGTATACCCCTGTAAACCCCAGTTTTACTATATAAAAGTGGGGTTTAAGGGGTTAAAATTATATAGGTATGTTTTCGTGATGTCTTATATTGGTGTATGTCTCTATTACTCAGTGAGGCATCATCAGAAGTTATTTTTGTATTTTCACGTAGCAAATGAAGGCCTCTATTACCAGTGTGCACCTAAAGAAATCACAGAAGAAGTAAAGACATTTATTCAGATACAGATTCCGAAGATTAAAACAACAGATTTATTTAACTTGTCAAGTGAAAATCGTACTGTGAGTTATGAAGAAACAGAATGCCGGACAGAGTGTTCTGACGGTAAGAACAGTGACAACATGGGTACAAACTTTTTTCCCATTTACGAGGATTTGTCCCAGTCTTCCGATCGTTGTTATTTAGATCTTAATAATGATTATGTACACTTGTGCGCACAAGAAGAAACTGATGATATGACTAAATCAAATTCAACTTCTCAATGCAATCAAAATGATTATACTCTTCAAAACATGTTCACGTCGTGTCCAAGAAATGCATCCGATCATCCGCTGTATACTGTGGAACACGACGACCTATCTCGTGCACATGGATCAACACCATTGTCGTCGTTACACGAACGTGACACTACGACATTACATACGCCATCAACATCACTTGATATGTCATCAGTCACTTCACAGGGATCAAATCCTTTGCCACATGTGGCTCTTGACAGAATATTTTCTTCGTCAGTATGGTCCTCTGGTGTACATGAACTCCAACACGGAGAGACAAATGCTGACAGAAGGATAAAAGGTAAATATAATTTGGCTAGGTCATTTGTTTGTGTTGGTTTTACGGCCCAGTCAACCTTATTGGGTCATGTCGAGCGCGGCCAGTGTACCTCACCACATGTTTACTGAGCAGGTTAGTCCCAGTATTGTGCACATTCTTTCACCAGAAACTGACAACTACCCTTCTTGAATCAGCGGTTGGGAGAGAATGACTGCAGAAAATATTTCATGATCAAATCTCCACGAGAGAATGTTGCCGACCTAGCCGACGGGGGTCAAGCCCGCAACCTCCAGATCACCAGTCGGACGAGCATTCAACTGAGCCACCTAGACTAGGTCATAGTCCAATATATACATCTTTCCTCTGCGATTTTTGTATGCTGAGTTTCTTCCTTTTTGTGTCTTTATTTGTTTAATATTCGGGTGATGATGGCTGGAGGTGATGCAAGAGATAAGGTTAAGAATATGGCTGAGCAAGATCACTGACACCCAGCAATCTGTGTTCTGACCGTTGCGAAGCGGCTCTTTTTTTTTTTTTTTTTTTTTTTTGTTGTTGTTGTTGTTGTTGTTGTTGTTTTCGTTTCGTATATGGCTGTCAATGTTCTGTATTCCCTTTGGGTTCCCTTGTCTCAAAGTCTTTTTTTCGACATACCATGGGAAAATTGTTACCTATTTATACTAAGTATTCGGACAGACAGGCCTGAGCAAATAGTGTGACCCACAAATCATACGTAACACAACGCAAAGCCCAGTCAAAGCGTAGAATATTTACTGCTCGTCCAGCAGATTTCAGATATATGAAAGGGTAGTAAGATGGACATTCAAATGTTAGGACTACAGTTGACTCTCGTTATCTCGAACTCGCTTATCTCGAAAAACCGCTTATCTCGAAGTGAAAATCTGGTCCCTTCCTAAACATGAAAATCTAACAACAAGTAAAAAATATTGTGGAAAAGAGGAGAAATTGCTCCTAAGGAGCAATTTCTCCTCTTTTCCACAATATTTTCGATATATCTCTAACGTCAAGAGTCCAATTACATATAAATTTGTTAAATGTGGTTGTTCGAATTAGTTTTTCCTCAATTCCGAAAATCTGATATGTCGGGGTACGGATATCTCGAAGTGTTTCAGAGGGTCCTTTGGAATTCGAGATAACGAGTCGACTGTATTTGTAACCCACTTATGCTAAGTGGACTCTGCTACCTCAATTCTATGGACAGATATCTTTTTGTTTTATTATTACTACCTAGAGAATAATTAACATTGTTTTGTTGATATGAAAAATCTGTCGCGAAGGAGCATGGTAATTCGGTATAAACGAGTTCCAAAGGAACGAGTTTTCCACCCAATATATTATCCACGCTCCTGAGTGACAGAATTTTCATATGAAGCAAGCACTGTTCAATATTGCACATCTTTTTGCTAGTACTCTTTCTTTGAAAGCGCCACAAAGGTGTTTCAATTTTTAGAGCGGAAAAAAAACAATAAACAATGTACGAAAATATCGTTATTCAGTCCGTCCATTGCAACATTTGACGTCACTTCATGACGTAACGTCAAGAGATTCATGACGTTGTGGTAACGTCTTTCATTCGGTCGGGTTCATGTCCCTTTTGGCACCCAAGGATGTCAAGATGAAATGCATTAGAGCGGGAAGCAGTTCCATCATAGTGAAATAATTCACTAGTTACTGCTATAATATCATTACGAAAACATGCCTATTCAAATATACTGAAAATTTTACTACCAAAAAAATAAAAATTCAAATAAAAAAAGCTGATATTTTTTTCATATTTCTGCTCAAATCATAGATTATGGGTACTCGTTAGAACCGCCTCGACAAGGCGGTTCTTACGAGTACCCACAATCTATGCTTTTGAGCAGAAATAAGAAAAATAATGTATACCCCTGTAAACCCCAGTTTTACTATATAAAAGTGGGGGTTTAAGGGGTCAAAATTATATAGGCATGTTTTCGTGATGTCAACACACTGGGAATCATAGAAAATAACTAACTGAGAAATACCTATACTTTACTGTCAGATATATAATAAAAGGTTTTATAGAAATTCCTGCATCTAACACAGTGTCAAACTCGGCGTCTGATCTGGGTGTCTGCACTGTTTTTCAACGATCCTTCGTAGATCACTAGGATTAAGATGTCCAAATATCAAGGATAGATAATATGTTATTGATTATGGAATAATCATCCGTTGCAAAATAAAAACATAAATAACGATATTTCACTGTATTGTTCCCAAGTATTTGACACGTTTACTCCTTACTATGCTTGTCCTAAAAGGTGAACAAATCCATTTCTGGTGCCTTCTGATATGTCCAATGGTAAACATTGTAGACTCTGATTAGACACCGAGTTAGTAGAAATTATGTCATTACCCAGCTAGCATTGTACATAAATCTATAGCGGGCCGTTATCGGCTGACGGCCCGTCAGCTACCCTGCTATAGAGTTATGTAGAATACATACTGGGTAGAGATCGATATATTTGTTATTATTTGTTCTTCATCCCACTCCTTTCGTTTGGTGCCTAAGGAAGACTGTGCGTCGTCATTGTGGTTTTCCAGGGTATCTTTACTTGTTTTATGAAAACATGCCAATTTAAATATACTAAAAATTTTACCACCAAAAAGTGAAAATTTACAGATAAAAAATCCGATATTTTCATATTTCTTTTCAAAACATAGATTGTGGGCACTCGTTAGAACCGCCTCGACAAGGCGGTTCTAACGAGTACCCACAATCTATGTTTTTGAGCAGAAATAAGAAGAATAATGTATACCACTGTAAACCCCAGTTTTACTACATAAATGTGGGGTCATTTAGTCTCAGGTTCGACTCACCGTCTTGATATTATAAAACTAAGGAGTAAAAGTATCAGCCATAATTGAGTTAACAACCATGTCGTCAGTTTGCCGTATAACATTCATTTTTTTGTAACGACTGACAAGCTTTTGAATTGTTTAAAAGTAATTAAGTGAACTCAGGAATCGATACAATCAAATCCACATCAACACAAAAGGAGAAGACAGACAAATACAACTAAGCAGCCACAAAATGAACAGATGGCAAGCAGAGTTGACAGCTCTGTCCCAAAAAAGGTGGCAACTCTGTTACCCAAACTCAAACTGAGTGTTTCTTAAACTTACATAGTTGTTTAAAGAAAAATAACAAACATTAGAAAGTGTAACGAGTACAAATACAAATATATTTATTCAGCAATAAACATCTACAACATTGTTATAGCCTACATAGACAAATACAAAGAACAGTACTTTTTAACAGAACATAATACAATACAAATTTACTCGGCTTGATTTTCAGAGGAGAAGAAGAACAAGTTTACATGGAAGATTTTTATTTATTTATTCTTTTATTTTTTTATTGTTATCATTTTATTTTGTATTTTATTTTATTATTTTTATTAAATTTGATACAGTTTTTAGGCCTTGTGTATAGGATGTGAATTTTGCAATGTTTAAAGTTAGCTGTTTTGACTTAGCCATCATTGTCTGATTTGTTCGTTCGGCCAGTGACAAAAATAAGCTATGAAAAATTAAAATTCCTTCTTAGCTCTGCATAAAAAGGTCATACAAGTGAAGCAAAAAGTGATATTCACTCTCTAATTGAGACAGATTACAACATTTGCATATGCTTTCATCCCCTGGTATATTTTCGTATCTTCCCCGTTCAACTTGTAATTCATGTGAAGAAAGCCTAAATCTTGACAAATGCAATTACGCTGCCACAAAATGAACAAATGGCAAGCAGAGTTGGCAATTCATTCTCATAAGGTGGCAACTCTGTTACCCAAATTTAACTGATTATAGCTTTAAACTTACATAATTGTCAAAAGAAAACATTAGAAAGTGAAACACTACAAATCTCACGCTCATATTTATAAATTCGGGGTAAGCGTATGGTATTTTATCGTACATTACGAAAACACGCCTATTCAAATATATAGAAAATTTTACCTCCAAAAACTGAAAATTTTCAGATAAAAAACTCTGATAATTTTCATATTTCTGCACAAAACATATATTGTGGGTACTCGTTAGAACCGCCTCGTCGTTAGAACCGCCTCGACGAGGCGGTTCTAATGAGTACCCACAATCTATGTTTTGAGCAGATATAAGAAAAAAAATGTATACCCCTGTAAACCCTAGTTTTTTCTATATAAAAGTGGGGCTAAAGGGGGTCAAAATTATATAGGCGTGTTTTCGTGATGAGTGGTAAGACATTACTCGTAATGTATACGTTTTTCCATGTTGGTCTATGATGAGTTAGAGAATCCATATGAGTAGTATTGGGTGGCCCGATACTACTCATGTGTGAACCTCTTCATTTTGTTCCTCTTGTTATCGTTTGTGTTGTTCGGTGATGCCGTGTATTGTCATTCGGACATTATTTAGTGTGATGGTGGAGGGGCTGCGATCCGGGATTGTGATCTTTCCAGCTTATCCCAAGATTTATATTGTTTCCCTTGTAAAATGACAGAACATCTGGGCAGTGTATCCAGCCACCTAAACCCTGGTCCTGCTTAACCCATTAATACCGAATGGACTTTTTCTACCATAACTGTTTGGACAGGTCCATTCCTATATAAGGGGTGTCTGGTTAGTTTTTATATTATCATGTTTTGTAGAAATTTCTTAACTTTACGCAAATCGTGTAGACCTTGATCAGACGCCGCGTTCTGCGGCGTCTTATCTGGATCTACACTGTTAGCAAATGTCCCTTTTATGGGACGCTAGGCTTTAATTGGACAAGCCCTGCCTTTGCAAATAGTCTAGATACAGATCAGGTCTGGACTTTTACTGTTTGCCATTAAGTATGTGGATTTGTATCAACAACCTGGATCAAGTTATCTGATTTGCTGAAAATTGGAAGTTGGAGTGGCATCTCAATCAATTTAGCATGGATTAACTATCTTGCGTACTTTCCAGAGAAAAAGCGATGTCGCCTTTGGGAGTTCATTCGCAATCTTTTGTTAGACCCAGCGTCTAATCCTTCTCTAATCCGCTGGGAGAACAGAGAAGAAGGAACATTTAGACTGGTTCAATCCAGGGCTATCGCTTATATGTGGGGAATGAAGAAAGGAAACAGAAGAATGACGTACGAAAAACTGAGTAGGGCTATGAGGTGAGTTATTGCCATAGTTACTTTAAATATTAATTAAATACAATCATTTATCTTTTTACCAACACTTGATAAAACAATAAACATTGTTATGCTGATAATTTGACTGGCACGAAACCTTCGCTGAAGAGGTAACAGTTAATCAGAACTTATGCATAATATTGTATCAAATACTTCAAGAAACATGCGTTTGAACATATTTGTTAGAACTGCCTCACTGAGTCTAGCATGTCCATAAACAAGAAAAACGCCAAAAGGCATTATGGACGAATTTTTCAAACAGATTAACCAAAAGGTAAACCTCGGATGTGGGGGAAATAAGTACATACAGAAGAAAGTGAGAGCTATCTCTTGCACGTGACATGCCTACTGGTCATCTTCTTCCTCTCTACCAAATATGAAAGCAATCCACTGAAGAATAAAGGTAACATATAACTTTGAAAAAGGTTGAAAAAGAAAATCCGTCCCAAAATGGCTAAAATATCCATAAAAACATGAAGAGCTGTGACAAAAAGAACTCGCTCTAGAACATAGATGATGGAGTCCTAAAGCAGGTTACTCGCGAGAAATCTCACCTACAATTCTGATGCAGCTCCAAATTACAAATATATATTCGATCCACATAGAGGTCCCCACCCCATCTGTGAAACATAACAGTGAAACACATTAACACAAAAACACTGTGATGAAACAACGAAAGAGGCTCAATGGCGACGTGAAATCACAATACAAGAAAACCACAAACTGGACCTCAGTTGTCAGTTTCTGGCGAAAGAATGTGCACAATACTGGTTAACCGCTTAGAGGACTAAGCCTGCCCAGTAAACGTGTGGTTAGGTAAACTGACCGCGCTCGACATGACCCCATTGGGTTGACTGTGCCGTAAAACCTCAAAACAAACAAACAAAAACAAACAAACAAACTGGACCTTGATGAGCCTGACCACAGATATAATAGTCAGGTCCCAACCATCCGAAAAAGATTAAGGAAGGAGCCCTTATTTAGTTGGAGGACCGACCTACCGTCGTTAAATACGGGAAGCAAAGTCCCTTCAAAGAAAAACTTTGTGTGTGTGTGTGTGTTTTCTATGCTTGCTCCTCATCATCTCTTTATTTTGGTGCCTCGGGAAGGCTGTGGTTCGTGAATGTGGGATTTCCTAGGTCCCAGCAAACATACAAAGTGGTCACAACGTCGCTGCAACGTCGTGACGTTGCAGCGACGTTGTAACGACGTTGTTGTGACGTTGTGTGTTTACTAGTATATATTCACTTATATTGTTTTTATTTACGTTGCAACACATGTATCCATTAGCCGAGCTACTAGAAAAAGTGTTTTTGTGACAGATGCGGACAGTGAATGCCTAGATCAGCCACTACACCCAGCCTTTATTCGCTGTCCATTTATAAAAAAAAAATATGGGGTAGTTTAGAATACAACAAAGAATTGCAAAGCCCCCGATCAGACTGTATGGGTCCTCTGAATGATCACGGTCGTGTTTTCTGTTCACATATACCCAAAAGACACTATATTCTGATAGTGCGTCCCAAATTTTGTTCTTATGTTAGTCGTAAAACTCATAAATTCTATGTTGATAGAAGGCAGGAATCTTTCATTTGCGAATGCGGACCAAGGGCTATGGTCAACGATTGCAAATACGGAACATCTTATGCAGGAAAAGAGCTACTTATCGTTTCTATTATTATTATTATTATTATTATTATTATTATTATTTGTAAACATATTCTTTCTGGTCATCGTCTATATTTTCAATTTTCAATTATTCTGATTGTGAAATTTGTGCCAAAAGCACAGCATTTCCTATGTCCTTTGAAGACTCGGATCAGTCTGCACATCCACGAAGATCAAAAGCTGACCTGACTTTTCACTGGGCGCACATGCTTTATTGTAGAAAATGCTGTATCCTGGCTCAGTTATTTTCCTTAGAATTTTTATCATTACGAAAACATGCCTATTCAAATATATTGAAAATTTTACCATCAAAAACTGAAAATTTTCAGATAAACTTTCTGATATTTCTTTCATGTTTCTGCTCAAAAACATAGATTGTGGGTACTCGTTAGAACCGCCTCGTCGAGGCGGTTCTAACGAGTACCCACAATCTATGATTTTGAGCAGAAATAAGAAAATAATGTATACCCCTGTAAACCCCAGTTTTACTATATAAAAGTGGGGTTTGAGGGGGTCAAAATTATATAGGCATGTTTTCGTGATGGTATTTCCAAAGCATTCTTACATCGGAATATACTTTTCGCGACATATCGATTAAATAACCCATCTGTCAAATTTTATGAGCATACCATTTGCGGAAGTCGACCGGCCGATTTTTTGTCGGTTTACCTTCGACGGGCTGTTCAATTTGAGGCATCACATTACAAAAGGGTACTTAGCCTAAAGGCGACCAGCAAAGGCTCAGGCGAGCCCATGCATAAGCATAGACTCGCCAGAGCCTTTGCTATTCACAAACATGTAGAAGTGACATTGAAGAAGCTTCACACAGAAAAACGCATGTCTGTAGCCCAGAGAGGAAACTCCTATAAAGTCCCTTTTTCGTGTGCCGGATCATGTAATGCTATATCATATCATGACATAAATGGCACAACAGAAAAAGGGATGTTATATACTTGCAGATACTACTACAAGCGCCAAGTGTTTCAGCCTGTTCTCGGCAAACGTCTTGTCTACAAGTTTGGTCCCCGTGCTGTTGGCTGGAAGACACAGAAAGGTACAGAGAATCAACAAGGAGACGTAGCGTTTCAACTTGAAGAAAAGGCAGTAATGCTGTCTCAAATGGAATCAGATCAGACCGAGTGACTAGATAAATAACATTATACAACCAATTTTACCGATTGTAACCCGCTTCAATTTTGAGTTGTTATTCCAACCTAATACGGTGTCTCAAACGGAATCAGATCAAACTGGTGACTGAATAAATGACATAATACAATGTGTTTCACTGCTTATAACAAGTTAAAGCATTTATTCCAATGTAATATAGTGTCTCAAATTTTATGGAATAAAATTAAGCTTGTGACTATAAGTAACACAATACAACGTGTTTAACTGTTTATAACAAGTTTGAATAATTATTCCAATGTGATATGGTGTCTCAATTGGAACAAGATTAAAATAGTGACAGTATAATTAACATAATACAACATGTTTCACTGCATATAAAAAGTCTGAGCATTTATTCCAATGTAATATAGTGTCCCAAATAGAATGAAATTAAACATGTGACTGAATAAATAACATAATACAACGTGCTTCACTGTTTATAACAAGTTTGAATATTTATTCCGATGTAAATTGGTGTCTCAAATGGAACAAGCTCAAACTAGTGACTGTATAAACAACATAATACAACTGTTCTACTGCTTATAATAAAAAAAAAGGTAAGAGACAAGGCCAGGGAGTGCCGCAATCACAAACCGCAGTCCTTCCCAGACACCAAGAGGAAGAGAAAACCGACAAATCCAAACAAGCACAAATCGAACAAACGTACGAAAAGTTTGAGCATTTATTCCAATGTAATATGGTGTCTCAAATGGAATAAAATTAAACTTGTGACTGTATAAATAACATAATACAATGTGCTTCACTGTTTTAAACAAGTTTGGATAATTATTCCAATGTGCTATGGTGTCTCAAATGGAACAAGATTAAACTTGTCACTGTATTAATAACAAAATACAACATGATTTACTACTTATAATAAATTTGGGCATTTATAATAATGTAATATAGTGTCTCAAATATAATAATATTAAACATATGATTGTATAAATAACATCATACAACATCTTTCACTGTTTGTAACAAGTTTTAATATTTATTCCAATGTGATAAGGTGTCTCCTATGAAACAAGATCAAACTAGTGACTGTGTAGATAACATAGTACAGCGAGTTTCATTGCTTGTAACAAGTTTGAGCATTTATTCCAATGTAATATAGTGTCTCAAATGGAATAAAATTAAACTTGTGACTGTATAAATAACATAACACAACGTGTTTCACTGTATATAACAAGTTTGAATATTTATTCTAATGTGATATGGTGTTTCAAATGAAACAAGATCAAACTAGTGACGGTATAAGTAACATAATGCAACGTTTTTACTGCTTATAACAAGTTTGATAATTATTCCAATGTAATATAGTGTTTCAAATGGAACAAAAATAAATTTGTGACTGTATAAATAACATAATACAATGTGTTCAGTGTTTATAACAAGTTTGAATATTTATTCCAGTGCAATACGATATCTGAAACTGGAACAAAATCAAACTAGTAGCTGCACAAACTACATAATACAACATGTTTCACTGCTTATAACATGTTTGAGTATTTATTCAATATAATATGGTGCGTCAAATGGAATAAGCTCAAACTGCTGATTGTATAAATAACATAATACAATGTAATTCACTGCTTATATCAAATTTGAGTATTTATTCAAATAGTATATGGTTTCTCAAATGGAATAAAATCAAACTGGTGACTGTATTAAGTAAAATATTACAACATATTTCGCTGTTTATAACAAGTTTGAGTATTCATTTCAATGCCAGTAATGTGGTGTCTCAAATAGAATACGATCAAACTGGTGACTGTATAAAAACATAATACAACAATTTATAACAAGTTTGAATATTTATTACAATGTATTATTGTGTCTCAAACGGAATCAGATCAAACTGGTAACTGTAGAACTAACATAATACCACGTATCTCACTGATTATAATCCATTCTAATTTTGAGTATTTGTTATTTTGTTTCCAAAGGTAATCTTTTTGACGTTTATTTTACGATATAGAACTATTAAAGTCTGTCCACAATTCTTTCTACCTCACTGAGCAGTTTTCTTGACAGTATGTACCTTTTCTACATAAGTACTATTTCGGCCGTTATATCGCCGAATCTTTATCAGAGTTGCGTTCTGAGGTCCAAGTTACTTGCAATTATTTTGCCCTGACCATTAAGGACAAGGACCAGGGCAAATATTCGCCATCCCTTTGAACTTCTGAACGCAGCCAAGGGTAAAACGTGCATTTACAGGTATTGATTCGTTTTAAATATATAGATTGCTTAAAAGTAGCTAGTCAATGGCAAATGAAAGCAGCGGTACGCAGGTCACAAATCCATGAACATGAAAGTCGTGTATACTCCGACTAGCTGATCGGTACAAGTATCCGCGGTTGTTATCTTGTTATCTACCCAACCCTCCTATCTCGTTGGTTCTATCAACCTCCTTCAAAGGCACAGTTGACTCTCTTTATCTCGAAGTCCAAAGAACTCTCTGAAATACTTCGAGCGAAATTTTTGGTTTATAATTTTGGTAGATAACTTTGCCTCCCAAATTAATTCCACGATGGTGAGTCGGTCGTCAGACTAAATGACCCTTCTTCAATCTGTTTCAGAAGGTTGGCATCACGAAAACACGCCTATATAATTTTGACTCCTTAAACCTCACTTTTATATAGTTAAACTAGTGTTAACATGGGTATACATTATTTTTCTTATTTCTGCTCAAAAACATAGATTGTCGCTACTCATTAGAACTGTCTCGCCAAAGCGGTTGTAATGAGTACCCACAATCTATGGTTTGAGCAGGAATATGAAAAATATCTGAATTTTTTATCTGAAATTTTTCCTTTTTTGGTAAAGTTTTCAATATATCTGAATAGGCGTGTTTTCGTAAATGCGCTTCACCATCGATGTTTGGTCGTACCCATTGCCGTCCTGTGTGATTTTCTTGTATTTGTCCAGCGGGCACATGACGTTAATACAACGTCGCCACAACGTCGCCACAACGTCGATGCAACGTCATGACGTTACATCGACGTTGTGTCGACGTTGTATTAACGTCATGTGCCCGCCGGATGGCTTCAAATCGCTATTGTGTCCTTTGCTTTGTTTCATCACAGTGTTTGTTATTGTATGTGTTTCACTGTGATGTTTCATTGTTGAGGTAGTGCACCCCTATGCGAACCGAACATATGTTTGTAATTTGGAGCCGCGTCAGAAGTAAGGGTGAGATTTCGCGCAAGTAAAACTGGTTAAAGTCCCCCACAGTAGTTTTTCTACTGACCGTTTCAATGCGGTTGCTGTGTTGCGGTTCTTTGTTCGTCTGTCGGTGGTTTCTATGTGATATTTTTCATCTTAATTTATTCCTCACATATATAGCCTTCTTTTGGTGCCCAAGGAGGACTGTGCTTCCTGGTTTTGGCATTTCATGGATATATTTAGTTATATGTTTATAACTTTGTTAATATGTGTTAAACGTTGTAAATATATATGTTATAATAATAATAATAATAATAAATATAATAAAAGTCTTTGTTAGAGTTGTCTGTATAGTTATAACAGACGCCTATTCAAATATACTGAAAATCTGACCACCAAAAAATGAAAATTTTCCGATGAAAAATACTGATATTTTTCATATTTTTTGTTCAAAGCATAGATTATGGGTACTCGTTAGAACCGCCTCGCCGAGGCGGTTCTAACGAGTACCCACAATCTATGTTTTTGAGCAGAAATAAGAAAAATAATGTATACCCATGTAAACCCCAGTTTTACTATATAAAAGTGGGGTTTAAGGGGGTCAGAATTATATAGGTATGTTTTCATGATGGTCAATAGGAAACTTTTGTCGCTACGTCCAGGCCGTTTGTAGGGCGTAAAATGTTTTATTCCCGTGTATATCATTTATGCAGGACTGTGGGAATACCATGCACGACTTATCCAACGTCCCATTTCTCTGAGGACGAGTAAGAAACTTCAATTTACTTGTTCCGAGACAAGGACTTCTTCGTTCTAGCTGGTAAAAAGAGCTTATTAAGAGTACCAACAACACATTTTTTCTTTGAAAAAATAAGAACAAAAATGATTTTCGGGCAATTTAAGTTTTGTTTTGGCAATACGATTTTGACCATTTATTTGTCAGTGGACAAGAAATAAAATTTGATAATTCTACACCCATGTATTTATGTTTAATTATTTCTTAGGGGCCGTTGTCAGGGGCGGGACCCATCGTAGTCCAGTTTGTAGCTATCTTTCGATCTGCCTGCAGATTGCCTGCAGATTGTCATTCAGTGCCCATTTGTTCAAAGCATCGTTAGCTTAACGAGCTCGTTAGTGACACCGTTAGCTCAACGATCTCGTTAACTGTTGGTATTTTTGCTGCAAAAGCTGCTCACATTTTTTCAGCAAAAACATTAATTTATTTGCCATATTTCAAGATAGAAAATTTAATGTCAAATTAGCTAACAACTTCGTTAAGCTTGAACAACTGGACCCAGTCCTCTATATTGATGCATTGTAGTTCTGTGATTATTTCTGTTTTACTGTAAACATTTCACTTCCTATTTGACTAAGCTCTGGGTTGGGCGATGCCAAAACTGTACTACTACACAGATACTCTAACAACATTAAAAGTTTTAACGATCTTTTAATATATGCTATTTACAACACATCATCACTATAACATTTGATACAAAAGACACCTGCAATTCACTTCAGGTCGGCCTCGGCAGAGAACACAGCACGACCGGAGATATTCTGGTCTATAATTTGATTGATTAGTCAATTGTTCGGACGACCAGTATAATCCCGACCGAGTGCGGAGAAATCTACCGTGCCGATGCGAAGAGAATGCCTCAACACCTTTTAATCACATAAAGTTATTTCGGTCCATTTCGCACTTGGAATTTCGAATATTGATATTCTTATTTACTATTATCATGTTCTCTGTAACACATGTGAAATATTAATATTCTTTATTATTATGATGATTATTATAGGTATTCTCTGTTAGCCGTATGGCTCACTATGATCAGATTTTCTTTGCTAGCCTTATGATTTACATCTGTTAGCCTTATGGCTCACTATGATCAAATTTTCTCGGCGGTGTGTAACTTCAAGTTTTCTGACTTCAACTGACTGGTCAGAGAACGTAATGAGCAGTAAACAATGGCGTTTTCTGCCATGGGACCACCTTTGAAGGGCTATCTAACAAAACAATAAACCTAATAAATAAAAATTTTACAGTAATACAAGACGAAGCTTGCTGTTATGCTTCTATACTTTCTTCTACAATGACGACGTACGTCACCGGGTAGAGAGATTGACGTCATTGCCGTCGCGGCTGAATCCTGGACTTCATAATTGATCTATCACTGACGTCGACGGGATCCATCCGTGACCTACCTCTGTATTGTCGACGTTGGCGCCGTCGACAGGGAGCGTCCGCTAACTGTCGGCAACTTGCCCGCCCAATGTCTTGTTTGTTTGTTTGTGTTGAGGTTTTACGGCCCAGTCAACCCAATGGGGTCATGTCGAGCACGGTCAGTTTACCTAACCACACATTTACTGGGCAGGCTTAGTCCTCTTAGCGGTTAACCAGTATTGTGCACATTCTTTCGCCAGAAACTGACAACTGCCCTTCTTGAATCAGCGGAAGGGAGAGAATGACCGTAGAAAATATTTCATGATCAATCTCCACGAAAGAATGTTGCCGACCTCGGCGGGGGTTAAACCCACGACCTCCTGGTCTCCAGTCGGACGGCGCATCCAGCTGAGCCACCGAGGCCGGCTCCGCCCAATGTCATATGCAAACTATTTTTAATTAACACATCTCCATATTAATCATAATGCCCGGATAACAAACAGCGCGATGTTATTCCAAATGTCGAGACCCTAATTGTAATCAAGACACTCCCTTTTTCCTGGTTGTACCAAAAATAAAATTTACTAATCAGAATGCTAAAATATGATCTAAGGAAGAGTAGTACTGGATCAAATCCAACTGTGCCCAGATGCTACTTCAGCAGACAACACATTTAACAGAAAATTATTACTGCTGATTCAGCAGACGGCATTCAACAAATAAATTGTACCTTAAATTATCACCACTTTAAGTAATTGCAAAATTGAGTACATGTGTGTGTGATTAAAATACATTAATGTATAAATTTGTGGGTGTGTGCATGTCTGTATGTTCATGCGTATGTCTGGGGTTTCTAATATTCATTGACCGGCGAGATTTCTTATGGTGCTGTGCTTTGAATGCATTGGCGAGTCCGATCCTATACTGTACTCATTCCTACTACCTAAATTTTGCGCCTGCTAGAAAGAGACCCTGATCAGACTGCACATGGCCTGTGCAGCCTGCTCAGCACTCTCGATCACAGCTACAACTCGCGCAAACTGTGTAAACTCCGACCAGACTGCATAACCCAGCGCAGCCTGTCTGTTCGGTACTCCCGAATAACTCAGGTACGAGTAACATATGCAGAATTGGACCAAATTGCGCACATAAATTATTAATAATTTGTAGGTTTCCATTTCAGTCTCGGAAGAATTTCTACAATTTATTAAAACAATATAAAAAGTACCAGTTATGTTGATACTATATACGTTGTCTGATTGCCTTCTCCTTGAAACTTTTCAGTTGGTTTATATATAGTAAGACTATACCCCCTGCAATACGTTTTAATTCTTGATTTATGCTTTGCAAGCGGTTTCGCCTATTTAAAATTGCGTAAGATTTAAATTACGAAACTTTTACATGTATGGGTAAAAATAAAGACTTATTGGGACAAAAGGTACAATACACAGTAAAATAAAATGAGGTCAGCCTGCACCGTATCCTGTTCCGTGTCGTAACACACTGACATTTCTCTTTCTCAGTTGGGAAACTTACGGACCGTTAACATATTTGTTCTTGGAGCTGCATCAGAATTAAGAAAGCAGTCATCACGAAAACATGCCTATATAATTTTTACCCCCTTAAACCCCGCTTTTATATAGTAAAACTGGGGTTTACAGGGGTATACATTAGTTTTCTTATTTTGCTAATAAACATAGATTGTGGGTACTCGTTAGAACCGCCTCGCTGAGGCGGTTCTAACGAGTACCCACAATCTATGTTCTGAGCAGAAATATGAAAAATATTAGAATTTTTTATCTGAAATTTTTCCTTTTTGTTTTGGTTGTAAAATTTTCAATATATTTGAATAGGCGTGTTTTCGTAATGTGTTATCGTATGAAACCTATGTAAATCTCCAGAACTTGGTTTTGCTGGCCGTGTCAAAGGCTGTTCTTCTATTCTCTTTGTTTATATGCCGGTTAGTGCAGCTCTGCGGTTGTGTCTTGGCATTGTTTGTTTCTCGTAGTTTTTTTCCCTCGGTGCCTCAGAGAGGCTGTGTTTCGTGAGCGTGGCTTTTCCTGGATAACTGCATTTCATATATGATATGTTTGATACACTTAGACGTTTTCTGTCATTTTCTACAAAGGAGACAACGGTGGGGGGGGGGGGGTAGGGGGCGGTGGAAGAGAGGGAGAGCGCCGCATGTGGGCGAAAACTCGAGAATGTGTATATATATCCCTTCGCCCTTTCTACCCTGCAGACAAACACAGATGTCTATTCAAACAGTATAGATCCTGATGAGACGGTTAGTAACTAGACGTCTCATCTCAATCTATTTGCAATTTTGTTTTTGAATTTTCATGACGGAAACACGCCTATTCAAAATATATAGAAAATTTCACCTCCAAAAACTGAAAATTTTCAGATAAAAATTCTGATATTTTTCATATTTCTGCTCAAAACATAGATTGTGGGTGCTCGTTAGAACCGCCTCGGCGAGGCGGTTCTAACGAGTACCTACAATCTATGTTTTTGAGCAGAAATAAGAAAAATAATGCATACCCCTGTAAACCCCAGTTTTACTATATAAAAGTGGGGTTTAAGGGGGTCAACATTATATAGGTATGTTTTCGTGATATGATTGACATTCCAATTTCCAACAATGGATTTATCCAAATTCAAAGATGGAAGAGTCCACTTAATAAACTCAGGGGTGAAAGGGTTAAGAACAACTAGTTATATGGTTTTACCCATATTTTATCGGTTATACACATACATTGCTAAACATAATGACCACATAATAAATGTTATTCGCCCCGTGAAAAATGAGTTTTAGAGGCGTATACAGTTTTATTAGGGCCTTTTCTGCCCGTTTACAGAATTATTGGGTATTAGTCATTGTATCAATGTAAAACAAATGCTGAAAAGAGGGATCATTTAGAAGCAAAAGGTTTTGTTTCTGGTGAAGGTCGCAAGCTCGAAACGTTTTCAAGAATTGAGCTTTCAATAAAGATATTAAAATGAATGATTCTTCCTGCAAAGAAACGTTAAATAAAATGGCACTTTTTGAAATATTCACTAATATTGTGCATCTTTGTCAGAGAACCGTCGGGCTGACGTTGAAAGTTAACCTTAATTGAATGCATTGCAGATAAAACAGATTTCGGAAAAAAAAACTGTTTCAAATTAAAGCACCACTGAGCACATACTCAATCTCAGACTCTTACAGTAAGAACACCTTTAACATCAGGAAATCACTGTCAAGCCTTAAAACCACTTCACATGATACGCCACGTTTGCTTAGCGATTTAAGGTTTACAAGACGACACGAAATTGCACGAGCCTACAGCAAGGTTTCTTGGATGGTGATGTTCCTCGTGCGGCATCCTACGGTGTTTATATTTCACAATTAATTCGATTTGCCAGAGTGTCTAGTCATGTAACTGACCAACACTCGTAATAAATTGCTAACTGCTAAACTTCTTAATCAGGGTTATCGGTATCATAAAATACGTAAAGCCTTTTCTAAGTTTTTTGACGTCATTCCGATTTAGTTTCAAAATTCAATGTTGGACTAACATCTCTTCTGCAACAAGGCCTATCGGAACCCGAATGTTATGGTGTCTTAGTGTATAAATTCAGAAAAATATATGCTTGCAATGACTTAAGTATCCAATTTCGTAAAGTCATTCTTCGATATAAAAAGATTGGGTACAACATAAATGTTATACGACAGACTGCATGCATGGTTTTTAACCCAATCACGGTTAATAACTTTGCTTCCCTCTTTAATTGCACGCCGGCGGGTTAGGCCTCAGATTCTATGATGGGTCCAGCGTAAAGGTTTACTTGAAATTTAATTTTGGGTAATGTTGGTTGGTACTTGATGCTCTATCTTTGGTCGGGCCCACCGGAGTCTAACTGTTGGTTTTCTTTTGCTCCAGCATTTCAGTTGTTTCGTGCTGTCGAGTCCTCATCATCGTTTCATCTCTGTAATTAGTTGATTTTTTGTGTTCTCGGAGATGTAGCACTGATGAGTTAGGAAACCGTCATGCGGACTGAACAAATTATGTGTCTAAACCGCGGCAGAAGTAAGGTCGAGGATTGTGGCCACGTAAAATCGATTTAAGTCCCCCAGTGAAATACTTTTCACTGACCGTTCCAAGGCAGTTCTTCTGTCATGGTTTATTTTTGTTATTGTTCGTCTTTGAATGTGTGTGTCGCTTACATTTTCTTGTTTTGGATAGCCATTTGGCCACTTTGTGGGACAGTAACTGTCCGTTTGGCTTTCTGCTACTGATGTTTCCATTAGGGTCCAGTTATTTCATGTTTGTGTTTCTTTCCCTTTGATGTCTCTGATGGGAGGTGTGGGATAATTGTATCGATTCTTGATCATTGCCTTCCCTTCTGTATTGATTGAAATACTATCGACCACTATGACAAATAGGTTCTACAAGAAAAAAAAAAAAAAAAAAAAAAAAAAAAAAACCTTGTGTGCAATAATTAAACTCACGATATTGAAAATAGCCGAATGCTTTAGGGGCAAATTTTTACATAGGGCCTTCTATTGTATCCCCACAAAGAAAAATTCCATTGCTAGAACCTTAGTGCATAGAATGCCGTGTTGTACTAAGTTACCTGTGGTCACTGACCTAACCCTAACCCAAGTCTGTTCATTTTATGACTGCTTTATTGTCGTACCTGTCTGTCTTTCCCTTTGGTGTTTGGGGCTTAATGTAAATCTGATTGTATCATTTCCTGAGTTCTCTTATATACTTTAGAGCTACCTCAACCCACCAAGGACACTTTGAAGAGTTCATGCAGCTATTAGGTTAAAACATTTTCTTGAACTTGCAACTCGGAATTATCTCCGTTATGTGTTGCTAGCAGATTAGTGAAGTATAACCAGTTTGCAAAATAGGCATAAACACACAAAACGATTGTTACAAATGAGATAAAGTGGATATTGGACGGAATCTCTTGAACATCTCACTATTCATAACAATTTTAATGTTTTCTTTATGTCCTAGTCCAACTAGGAATTTAGCCAGATCCGGAATCTGGCTAGGCCAATTAGGAATTCTGGGCCCAGTTGTTCGAAACTAACGATGCCGTTGGTTAAAGTATCGTTAAAGCTTTTATTATTAAATATGGCATATATGCTAACATTTTTGCTGAAAAAAAATGTTAGTAGCTACTCACAAGTTTTCAGCACAATATAACTGAATTAAATATTATACTTACTAGAACAGATAACATTATGACCACGAACGAGCTCGTTAACGATGTTTTAAACATCTGGACCCTGATTTGGATCTTGATTTAAACTAAGGTTTATTTGTTTAACATGCACAAAGTAAGAATCAGTTGCATAACACATTGTATAAGTATTGTATACAAATAGGATTTGGAATAAAAAGCCATTCGGCTTATAATAATTCAACTCTCATAATATTTCAACATACCGTGCATTCGTGACCATAAGTTAATGCATTCGATCAATGTACATTGCAATGTATTTGAACCTTCATCGCATCTTTCAGGAGACATTTTTCTTCAACTGTACAAATTGTACACACCAATCAATGAGTCAGTACTTCTGAAGTATGAAAATGTAGCATTTTAGTATAATTGCCACTTTAAGGTCTCTGTCGTAACTTCTTAACTACTGATAGCAGATACATTTTATTAGTTGAAACTGTTCATATCTAGATTTTTTTTATTTATTTAATCTATTACTGGTGCATGTCAAACATAGCAATTTACAAACACGTGAACAACTCCTTCAGCAGTAAAATATTCTTTCCTATAACAGTGAATGGTTGGAATAAAACAGAGTACGTATAATAAATAGCAAAGAATTTATTTCCTACATGAAACATATTTTATCAAATAAACTTCTTTGAGGAGCGCTGTGGTGCAGTGGTAAAGCATTGGACTCGAGATCGAGAGGTACCGGGTTCGATCCCAACTAACATCAAGTGTTGTTTCCTTGAGCAAGAAACTTTATCCACATTGTTTAGTACTGGTTTCTACCCAGGAAAAAAGAGGGCCACATGGAAGATTAGTATTAGTTTACTAAATGTGTTACCCTCTATAAATAAAGTCGATTATTATTATTATTATTATTATTACGATATGTTGAAAATTACTTTTCACAACATGTCATAACAAGTTTAAAAGAGTTTTGAAAATAAGAGAGAGAGAGAGAGAGAGACAGAGAGAGAGAGCTGTCTTCTACATTAATTTCATCTTTTATAAGAGCTAGTTCTGGTTCAATCCGGATTTATTTCTTATATATAACTTGAAACCCTATAAGGCTGGCACAATTAATCAGATAATCGATTAATTGATCGATAAAATTCCACAAATTAAATTATCGTTACAGATGTGCTAATAATCAATCATTTGATTCCAGTGTCTGTTACTTTACCGTATTAACCCTTAGTATTCAGACACCTCAACTCCTTACCATACTTTATCTAAAATATGAACATGATGACCCAAGGCCCTGCTGATGTCATCAGCCAGGAGATGATCGACCGTGTTGAGAGAATTGTGCTAAACAATCGCCGAATCAAAGTTGCCGAACTTGCTTCAGAATGTGTTATTTCTAATGGAAGTGTTTACACTATAATCCATGAACATTTAGGCATGTCAAAAGTATCTGCCAGGTGGGTACCCAGAAACCTGAACATGCAAGATCGTCAGCAAAGGGTGGAGTCAAGTCAAGAACTTCTGGAAGTGTACAATGCCAATCCAGAAGACTTTCACACTCGTCTTGTAACAGGAGATGAAACTTGGCTTCACCACTGGGACTCAGATACTAAAAAAAGAGTCCATGCAATGGAAGCACCCTGGCTCACCCCCACCTAAGAAATTTTGTACCCAACCATCAGCCAGCAAGGTAATGGCCACGGTGTTTTGGGACTCCAAAGGGATTATATTGATAGATTACAAGCCTGCTGGTATTTAAATTACAGGAGAATACATTGCCAATGTCATTAAACAATTAAGGGTTGCTATTAAAGAAATATGAAGGGGAAAGCTACATGTAGCTGCTGGTGTCCTTCTTTTGCATGATAATGCCCCTGTGCACAAGTCTAGAGTTGCACAAGCGGCTATTTGTGAGTGCAAGTTCGAGCAGTTAAATCACCCGCCATACAGTCCAGACCTGGCCCAAAGTGATTATTATTTGTTTCGAAATTTGAAGTCCTACTTGCGTGGAACGAGATTTCGGGACGCTGATGAGCTCAAGGCTGCTACAGAGGCTTGGGTTGAGGACCAAATAGACAACTTTTATTTCAAAGGCATAGACTGCTTAAAAGAAAAGCGGGCCAAATGCATTGAAGAAAAGGGGGGTTATATTGAACAATAATGTTGAAACCATCTTCCAATCTGTGAGTTAAACCCCGAGTTCTACGAACTTATTTAACTCCCCTCGTGTATAAATATATATATATATATATATATATATATATATATATATATATATATATATATATATATATATATATATATATATATATATATATAATTTGAGATTTAAACAAACTTCAACAAAGAATTCCGGCCCAGGATCATTACTGATGCAAGTACTTCAGAAAAAAAGTATATAGGGAGAAATATGAAATACCACTGGGCTGAGTGAGGTGCGAACCCATGCCGGTTACGACGGCAGCGCCTAGCCCTTCAGAGTCAAGAGACATAACCACTGCACCACTACGCTAGTTAAAAAACAAATTTCATGGAACAGTATTATGCTTGATTTCTCTGAATGACCTCTATATATATACACATGGAAAAAAGTTAAGCATCACCCACAGTTTGACAAAACATTTTTATTTCGATTTGATAAACAATCTAGCTAAGAAGCAAAACCGAAATATTATTGAATCAGTGTATAAATGGGTATATTAAGAGTCAGGATCACAATGTTATCATTTGAAATCACGGCTTTTACTGGCTTGCAAGTCCAATTGATTTGGATGCATTGTTTTTGACAAAAACTGCATATGGTTACAAGTATGGTCCTATAGGCCACAGAAGAAGTTAGATTAGAGCATGAGTGTCTTCTAAAGTTAGCACTATCGAAGACAATTAATTTCAGTACCTTTGAGTCAGTATTTTATGTAACCTCCTTGAACTGCAATGGTAGCGTCAAGACGCTTCCTCATACCCTGGACCAGGCGTTGTATCCGCTGCTGAGGGATTTGCTGCCATTCCCGATGCAATGCAGCCTCAAGTTCAAGTAGTGTCTGCACTGGAGGAGTGATTTCACGAATTTTCCGGCCCAGAATGTCCCACAAATGTTCAAGAGGATTCAAATCAGGACTGCGAGCAGGCCACGGAAGTGTTGAAATCGCATTTTGACACAAACATTCAATCACTGCACGTGATCTGTGAGGTCTTGCATTGTCATCCATAAACACTGGTCTTGTTAAAAGGGGATGGTCATCTAAATCGGGAATTACAGCAGTTTCAAGAATGTCCGTTTAGTACTTTTGTTCAGTAAGGGTCCCTTGCACAGTAACCAGATCAAGCTTACAATCATGCGATACACATCTCCATACCATTATTGAGCCTCCACCGTAAGGAACAGTTTCCTGGATGTGCCTTTGAGAATAAGCAGTATTTCGCTGCCTCCAAACACGCACACGGCCATCCGTCATATGGAGAAGAAACCGACTTTCATCCGACCAGTGAATTTTTCTCCAAGACCGGATATTCCAGTTCCTGCGTTGCTGGCACCAGTACAAACGCGCTGCCTTCTGTCCTGGAGTAAGCATTGGCCATCTGATAGGCCGACGAGCACGATAACCAGAAGCCCGGAGCCTATTACGAACTGTTCTGATTGACAGTGGCCTGTTTGGCAGCCATCTTTGCTTCACAACAGTACTGGTTAAGAACGGAAATCGCCGAACAAGTCTCAGTAACGCCCCGTCTTCCCTTCGTGACATCTTTCGGGGCCTCCCTGAGCATGCTCTGTCCTGTACCTGATTGGTTTGCTGAAATTTATTGAGCAGGCGACAAATGACTGACTGACTATACCCAAGGCAACGGGATATTTCTCGCCCGGATAGCCCAGCGTTACTCATTCCAATAATCTGCCACCGAGTGGCGTCTGACAGTCTTCTACGAGCCATAGCACATGTACACAAGTTAGATTCAAGCACAGGTTCATTAATCTGTTCGTTATTAACACAAGACAAAACAGCATTATTTTCATGCATGAGGGTACCATGAAATTCATGCTAATCACGGCTGTATTATATAGTCGTGGACGATAAAAAGTATATGTATGTATGTGCGGAAGCCAAGTGTCATCGTATATCAAAATTTTAAGTGCCTATATTTTGATTAGGAAATATGACGCTAAAAAACCGCAAGTGATGCTTAACTTTTTTCCATGTGTATATATATCAAATATCATCGTTTGAGAGAGTCATTTCTCTTACTCTTCTTCTTTTTATCATCTGGACTTAGGCTCATCTCTTCTTTCCGCGGTGATGAAATTTGGGGGAGTATATTAGATGAAACTTTCTTCATGAATTTAACCAAATTATCTGAATTGACAACAAGATTTTTGAACGCTTCTTCGGTTTCATCAATGCATTGCTCAAATCTACTCCTGGCCACCATTTTGTCACAAATATTTTCGTTGACCTTCATTAACTTGTCTGTCAGCTTCTTAAGGTCTTCTTGTAATTTATTTTTCTCAACAATATCCCTTTGAATCTGTTGATGAAGAACGTCTCGTTTATACCTGTAATATATATAAATATGCCTTGTTACGCAAACTGAATGTGTTTTTGATAGGCGGGGAGCACTTTCAAGGAAAATAATTTTGACATTGAAATAATTAACTCCCTTCTCAATGCGAGCTACTCTTAACCCATTTTAAGCGTAGTGGTCTCTTCCACCTCTCTCTTTGGGCAGATTCATTTTCAATTTAAGGGGTGTGTAGTTTGTTTTTTTTAAATTATCATATATTAGAGCAAAGTCCGGTCTTAATGCAAACAGTGCAACCCCAGATCAGACGCCGCGCTCTGTGGCATCTGATCTGGTTCTACAATGATTGCCCAAAATCCCTTTTATGGAACGCCTGGCATAAATGGTGTAAAGGAAAGAATTTGCTCTGCCTGGGCATATTCCTTCCTCCAGCAGTACAAGCAAAATAGATTTGACATTGGAATATTTGCACCCATCTCATCGGAACCTGCTATTTAGAAAATAATATACTCCCTCAAATTTTGTCGCATATACTAAAGTGTGTGCACGGATGAAGGCGAGTTCTTATAAAAATCATGTAAATGTACACGAGAGCCATTCCACTGAAAAAAAAATGATCTTAAGCTTTATGCGGGCAGAAATGAGTTTGATCAGCCTGTGCGTTGAACCCTCCTCGCCTCATCCAGTCCAATTAGGACGTCAGCTGTAGGGCAATGTACTCTTTGGCTTCCAGTGATTCTATAAGCGGGCAGTGAAGACCCTGATCATACTCCGCGGATACACAAACTAATCGGTGCCTTAATTATCTTTACATACATCACGCAAACATACCTATATAATGTTGACCCCCTTAAATCCCACTTTTATATAGTAAAACTGGGGTTTACAAGGGTATACATTATGTTTTCGTATTTCTTCTCAAACATAGATTGTGGGTACTCGTTAGAACCGCCTCGCCGAGGTGGTTCTAACGAATACCCACAATCTATGTTTTGAGCAAAAATATGAAAAATATCAGAATTTTTATCTGATTTTTTTGTGTGTGTGTGCGTGTGGTAAAAATGTTCAGTACATTTGAATAGGCTTGCTTTCGTAATGCATGACCCGCTTTCAGTAGCAGTGGTACAGAACTTAAGCGGATCCAGAGGGGTACAGGACCCAAAATTTTATTTTCATGAGAAATTTTGGACGAATGTGTATGTTTTGGACATCATATTTGCCCTAAATTTCGCACACCTTACATTTTATCGTACATGTGTTTCATATAAAATTTTTGAATGTGTCTAAAATTACTGGAAGAGTAGCAAACAGCATAGATCTTGATCAGACGCGGCGTTCTGTGGCACCTGATCTGGGTCTACACTCTTGATTCTGGGATTTCTGTCCCAATACTGGAGGTGAGTACAATAATTTGACCAAATTGATCCTCAGTGGGGCGCTTCTAATGAGTACCACAACATGTTTCTACGGAGAAACATCACGAAAACATGCCTATATAATTTTGACCTCCTTAAACTCCACTTTTATATACTAAAACTAGGGTTTACAGGGGTATACATTATTTTTCTTATTTCTGCTCAAAATCATAGATTGTGGGTACTCGTTAGAACCGCCTCGTCTAACGAGTACCCACAATCTAGGTTTTGAGCTGAAATATGAAAAATATCAGAATTTTTTATCCGATTTTTTTTTTCAGTTTTTGGTGGTAAAATTTTCAGTACATTTAAATAGGCGTGTTTTTGTAATGATAAGAAAAGTATCACTACTGTTTGGCTGAAGAAAAGAAACTCACTAAAGCTGGAGCTATGACTTGAATGAGACAAAAATAACTTTCACAAAGTGATCATGAGCTGCAAAATAATTATCAACAAGCAAATTCAGAGAATGTATGTCCCCTGCTTTTTAAAATCCTCCAAAAATGGCCAGGTCAACAAGGTACCTACTACATGTATTTATTCACTTCAATAGCATTTCAGTGCGAAACAGTACGAAAACACGAAACACGCCTATTCAAATATATTGAAAATTTCACATCCAAAATGTAAAAATTTTCAGATAAAAAACTCCTGCTACATGTATTTTTCAAATTCCTGCTCAAAACATCGGTACCCACAATCTATGTTTTTTTATGCAAAATAAGAAATAAAATGTATACCCCTGTAAACATACGTTTAACTTCATAAAAGTGGAGTTTAAGGGGGTCAAAATTATATAGGTTTTTTCGTGATGAATTTATGTCACCCGCCTTTTAAAATCCTCCAAAAATGGCCACGTCAACAAGGTACCTACTACCTACACATTTTGATACTATCTGAGCCTGAAAAATGATTAAGATCAAAACGCGGGAAAACTGATAAAAAATTAATGAAAGTATTATATCCAAATCACATGCATATTTTCAGATCAGGACAAAAATACCTATTCAGTTTCAGAAAGATCGGCGTAAAACTGTAGGAGTTGCGGACAAAAGGTACCCACTAACTATACACTTTGGCAGTATCTACGCCTGAAAAAAATGAGTAAGTTCAAAACGCGGAAAAAAAAAGTGAAAAAAAAAACTAATCTGAGGATTATCCCCTAATCACATGCATATCTTCAGACCATGACAAAAGCATCCGTACAGATTCAAAAAGATCGGCATAAAACTGTATGAGTTGTGGACACAAGATACATCCCAGCTAGCATTCTTTATAAATCTATAGCGGGCCGATAACGCCCCGCTATAGATTTATAAAGAATGCTAGCTGTCAGAAAGTGCGTTTGAGAGTACGGTCTATCCCTGATCCACTTTGCTATATTTTGGATTAACGTTTTCGTCTCAGGTTTGGGTTATACGGCAACCCATACTTCTGTCTTTGATATTGTAATCTGGTTCATCAAATATTTTACCTACCTCATCTCGTCTAAACATGCCAATAATTCCAGACTGTATTTCTGCAAAACAGCATCCGAATTCGCCGGCTTTATCCTGGGCTGTGACTGGTCGATCTTTTCCTGAGACATAATAACGCGTTTGTATCTGATGGCTGTAAGCGGTATCTTCAACGTTATTCAAGAAGCAAGTAAGGAAATTATCTTGAGCTGTCTTCAAAGTCCGTCTTCATTACATTCTGTTTTACACCATCGATTTATTTGCTCCAGCTTTATTTAGTCCGGGCTCTCTGTTAAAACTGATCAAGAATATAAAGTTTCGCCTCGTTTCCTGAAACGATCCTTCTGTCTGGTCACCACTCGCCTGTTTTATGCCGAACATAAACAAATTTCCTAGGTTTCTTTTCTTTTTTCTTTTTTTATATTTTTATCTTTACTTGCTACATCCTGGTCCAAGCCAATTGTGATATTAGCAAATAAACTTTATATTATAAATAACATACTAATAAATTTCTAAACACTTGAAAACTTTAAACACTATCTTTAGGTTGGCATTCGAAAACTCTTTTTTATTACGTACTTAAACGAATATTCTCTTAAAAATATTAAATGTTACACACCACTCTACAGTTTTAAGCTTACTTTCAACGAACATACCCGTTAGGCTAACGTTTTTGTATACCATAAACCTCCTCCTGGGAAAATATACCTTATACCAACAGAGACGACTGGGACAGTCTGGTCAAATGAATATCTTCTCTTCGTTTTGCTGACTCTTTAAGTTGAGGTATGTTCGGGGCGGTGCAGGTTGGCCTGAGTTTATAGGTCGAGCCCATCGTGAGACTGTGCACCTTATGAAATTGGGGCCCAGCGAAAACTCAGATAAGCTTATGCATCCGTGCACTCAGATCAATTTTTGCTCTCCGCCAGAAGAAATTTTGGCTCTTCGCACAGTACAAAGGGAAGACTCATCTTATGCGTCCAGCGATGACTCAGATCAGCCTACGCACATGCGCAGGCTGATCTGAGTCTTCGCTGAACGCACATGTCGTTAAGTAGATTTTCTCATGTTGAGGCTCCTTAAGGACACGGTACATGACACACTCAAATAATTTTCATTTTTTTTTTTTTTTTTTGAAATACAATCAATTTTGAACTCAAAGAATATTATAAGGTATGATTTCCCTTTTCTTTGTTTTAGAATCATGAGCCGTCTACCATAGCCATTGTTTGTAAAACACTTATGAAATAAGTTTGAAGACCATGAAAAGTGCTGTTGTATCAAATTTCATTGGATCAGGTTTAATGTTTTAACGTGGGTAAAATAGCTGCAGGGGTATACATTATTTTTCTTATTTCTGCTCAAAAAACATAGATTGTGGGTACTCGTTACAACCGCCTCGCTGAGGCGGTTCTAACAACTACCCACAATCTATGTTTTGAGCAGAAATATGAAAAATATCAGAATTTTTTATCTGAAAATTTTCATTTTTGATGGTAAACTTTTCAGTATATTTGAATAGGTGTGTTTTCGTAATGTTTTATTACTTCTCCGTATGCTATAAATTTTCCACAGCAATTTAAGATAATCCGATATTGAGGGAGATAGACACTTGTATTATCAGAAGATATGCTATGTGTAAACACGAATAAATAAATAAATAAATCAACCGATCAGTCAATCAATCAATCAATCAATCAATCAATCAATTTAGAGAGTCAACAAATAGATCAATAGATAAATAACGATTTTAGTCGGGTCAATCTATTTCACAAACGATTCTTTCAGCTACGATGCTGAAGATTGCGGGTTCGAGCCCAGTTCAACCATCGACTTAAAAATTCTTTTCACCCGGCAATGAATGGGTACCCTTCAGGGGAAGGTTAAAGACAGCGAACGATTGGGCGCCTTTCATATGCAATAGGCCAAGACACGATTGGCTCTAAATCACACCGCCCCTACGACCGCAAGGCAATGGAACACATTTATCTTTTAATTTTTATATGTATTATGAAGTAGATATTCCAGGTGAAATCATATGTCATATACGGCAAGCGAAGGCCCAGATTAGCCTGCACATCAGCACTGTCTGATCATATGTTCTACAATGTTCTTTGATTCTATTAGCTGGTAACGTGGGTCCTGAGCAGACTGCGAGCCTTAGCTTCCTGCATGTAGCAAAATGGCCGAGTCGCGCATATTCTTTGCGTAGAGAGAAGACAATCTAATGTAGGTTATTGTGTCCACTTCCATTGTTTATCTGCAATAAAATTTGTATAATCTAATCCAGTCTAATCCAGCCGCGCATCATGAGGGATAAATCCTAACTACACCCCAGTAAGCTTTATTCATAAATCTATAGCGGGCCGTTATCGGCCCGTCAGCTACCCTGACGGGCCGATAACGGCCCGCTACAGATTGATAAAGAATGCTAGATAGGCCGTACGTGATGCATATACTCCTTGGAAGACCATTTACCAGAAATGTCAAAGAATATTTTCTGGAAAATTTAAGAAAAATATCTAAAAATGTCGTCCGCTGAAAATTTTACCTAGAGTGCTAAATGTTAATTTTGTGTGTTATGAATAAACTATTTCTACGTAGCTATATATCCATGTATGACCTCGTCAGCTTACGTGACGTTATTCGCGCGTCCAAAAAAAAAAAAAAAAAAAAAAAAAAAAAAAGATGTCCATGGACCACTACGCTCACTAGAGCTCAACTTGGCGAGCAAGTCCGCTTCTGCAACCATAACCTATTTGCATTCATAACTTGCACTTTGTACTTTCACAGTTCTGTTTTTCAGTATTTAAGTTTTGATATAAGTTGCATAGGTCAAGGTCAACCAATAGTCGCTATTTGAATAAACCTGGAAGGTATAGCGTCCCCAATGCTTTATATCAAGTTTCAAGATGTTCGGCCTTACAAGTCCTGAGAAGAAAATTTTCAAAGGGTTTTTACCATATATGGGCATGGCAAATATCTTGAGTGTTTGACCCAAACCCATGAAAAAAAATGAAAAAAGAAAAAAAAAACATTCTCCCATCCCACATGTGTTTCACATGTAATTTGGTGTCGACCAGCCCAGCAGGTTTAGAGGAGAAGATTAAAATACTGAATATGAGGCATCCAGTACAAAGGTCAGTAAATGACCTTAATCTTTGGTAGTTATAAAATTGCATTTAGGTGATTGCATATATCAACTTTGAATGTCATAGGCTACAATAGCTTCACATAAATCCACGTTTTGCCTTTTTCCCTATACAAAAGCCTAAGTGACCAAATTTGACTTTGCTGTAAAATAGGTCAAGGCCAATCAAAGGTTACCATTTGAAAAAACTTGGCAGAGTTGCATACCAAGTTTCAAGATCATCAGCCGTTCGGTTTGTTAGTAGAAGATTTTCAAAGGGTTTTACCATGTATGAGCGTGGCGGCCATCTTGATCATGTAACACAGATCCCATGAACAAACTCTTATTCCCCCCATCCAACAAAGACTCCACGTGTTTTCAATCAGCCCAGCAGATTTAGAGGAGAAGATAAAAGGACGGTAGTCATAGCGGAATCTGATCGTCCGAAAAGTCGGTTTTTTTTTGTTTTGTTTTTTTTTTCTAGATTCTGGTCGGCCGCGTACGGGAGTTTGGTTGTCCGTTTTTCTATCAGGATGGACAACAAGGACAAAAATCACGATCTTGTGGAACAATTTAGGTGAGTTTTAGGGAAAGAACCGTTTTAACAGAATAATATAATACTTTCTGTGTCTGTTTGCATCTAGGTTACATCCGAACGTTACTGTATTACTGAGATTATCTGCTCTGCAAAGTCTAAGGGTATCAACTGAACATGCGTTTGCTTCACTAAAACGATATTGTTTTGTAAAGAGAGCAAGCTTCACGACAGTCATGTGTAAATAATGCAAGAAAGATATGTTTTGTACAATTTTGTTTATTTATCCCCTGGATATACTCATTTAAAGATTTCATTGGTTTAATAAAGCGATGCGAAAATCCAGATGCCCGGGAGTCTGGTCGGTCAACTTCGAGATCTGTGAAATGTGACACCGGATAACAATTCGTACAAAGCAAAATCATTTATCATATAAATTATATAAATGCAGTAAGTACATTTCTTAAAGGAAACCTGTTTTATACCATGTGCCAACAACTTCGAAAACAGATATTCTCACAAGGGAGATACCATTTGATTATTTATGGGAGGGGGAGGGGAATCCAGGACCCTCTTTTGCCTGAATCCTGACACAAATCACAAGACTAAATTAACCCATTTATGCCAAAGGGATTCTTCTATCTGAACTCTTTGGACCAGTCCATTTCCAGTAAGGGGTTTCTGGTCAGTTTTTATTATTGCCATGCCTGTAATTAATGCAAACAGTGTAGACCTTGATCAGACGCCGTGTTCTGCGGCGTCTGATCTGGGTCTACACTGTTTGTTAAAGTCCCATTTCTGGGGCGCTAGGCATAAATGGGTTAACAAACCTTGGAAATCAATTGCATTAGATTGGAGTTCATTCTAGTGCATCGCAGTCGCCGGCGGCGGTAGCTAAGTCAGAAGCGCGTTCGACTATATGGTGCAAGATTTCGCGGGTTCGATTTGCCCAGTCCAGTAATATGTTTTCGTAGAAATCTCCTTACGTCTGTTTCGAGTTGGGCATTGGCCAGTGACTGGCAGAATGATGGGAACTGAATACTGACCATCCGCATAGACAGTCTATTTTCTACGCTTGCCGAGGAAAAGTGTGGTAAGATTCACTTGCCATTCCAACCGGACCATAGCTGGTTACCGGAACGTCAAGTAACAATCGAAATACTAAAGTATTGCATTGTAGTGTATTGTTTTGTACTCTGTTCTGCTCCTTTCAGCTTTTAACTCTCTAAAGTCATGGTGGCGAGCCGTGAAACACTTGCGGGCAGTTGCGCCGTACTGAAAAAGGCTTGGTTTATTTACTATGAGTTTCGCCTATATCATTCTTATTACAGCACTCCTCCAGACCGTGATGATATAGGTCTCTTAAAACAAATCGCAGCTGTAATTCTGGTACGATATCGATTGATTTAGAGTCTCTTATTATTAGGCCATTCCGTGAAAAAAAAAAAGACAAATCAAAGATGTTTCTGTCAGCGAACAAAAAAACTAAATCGTTGAAGAGTACCTTTCCATTTTTTTTTTTTTTCTAATAAGGACAGTCAGACTCCCCTACGTGGACGACCAGAATCAAGAAACGTCTTTTAGTGACGACAAGATTCCTTTATGCCTATCCATCGTGATAATTGCCATATATTATATATTGAGAACCAAAATAAGTTTGTTTGTTTGTTTGTTTGTTTTTTTGTTGTTTTTTTTTTTGTTGTTGTTGTTGTTGTTGTTGTTTTTAAAGAGTGAAACTCATGTACACAAAAAAAGAGACAAAAACGGTGAGCAAGTCCGTACATTCCAGTATGGCATTGTGTTAGTTTTGAAATTCGAGGCACTAAGTTAGAAAATATACCTTCAAAACATGTTGCTCAGTGACGACCATGATCAATCAGTGCGCATCCACACAGTCTATGATTAGAATCATCGCTGTCTGCCTGGAGAAACCTTGGATTTTTAGGTACCTGGTCTTGGGTTTCCAAAGCGGTCAAGTGAGTACTAGTCAGGCTGTCCGGAAATTCACGGTTAAAAAAATGCACAGAAATATACTTTTTTAAACTTGAACAACAAATAAAGAGTAAAGCTTAAAGAGAGAAGGAAAAAAATTGCTTAACTGTGCCATGACGCAGACACCACAGCTTGATATGCCGTGACCAGGATTCGAACCTGGGTTGTCGCGGCCACAACGCGAAGTACTAACCACTATACGATCACGGCTGTTACTGCTAAGCCGAGAGGTTTCGATTCTTATTTGCATACATATAGCTATCTATATACATAATAGCTTTCTTGCTTCATTTCTGGCGCTCACATCTATACTTTTATTAAATGTTTTCACTGTTACTTGGGGCACATGAAAACAATATGTTTACTCTCCTTTAGCCATTGGTTAAACATCTATAATTAACGCTTCCAATGATAAATGTGTTTCCCGGACGTTTCCGTTATTATTACGAATGTGGCCGAAGACTGCCTTCCGGTGTTGTGGTACAATATTACCTGAACAACTAGGTCTCACTATTGTATCATGTTTGCTTTTATTTTATCCACACGCTCTCAGTGGGTGAAAATATTAATCCTCAAAGCTCAGGACATGCTAGTATACAGAGAAAAATAGGGCTAGCTTTTCTGAAAAGCAAGTAGATCTAGCGAGATAATTTTGGTATTACTTAGGGTAGATCTACTCGAACTTCGAGACCGGTTTCGAGAGACTGCATAAATGACTAAGGAGTGGGCTCCAAGGGATGGGGTCAATCTGCTGATAAATGAGTATTATCTCTGTCGGATAGCCGCTCTCATTCCAGACTGAGCAGTGTATCTGATATCAATATCCACATTTCTTTCTGGGCCAATTTAAATGTGTAGGATGTCGTGTAACCCATTACGAAAACATGCCTATTCAAATATGTACTGAAAATTTAACCACCAAAAAATGAAAACTTCCAAGTAAAAAATTGATATTCTTTACATGTCTGCTCAAA
>OZ024831.1:15816100-16226100 GCA_964016985.1 Anodontia alba | reverse complement strand
TGTCGTTAGCTTCGAACAACTGGGCCCAGAGTTATAATTTGAGCCAACGCACAACAAAACCAACAATAAGACCTGTATGACCAGCAAAGACTCAGATCAGCCTGTGCATCCATCCGGAATGGTAAGGGTTCTCATTTATCCCTCTTTAGATAGCCTGGAAGTTGTAGAAGATATGCAATCAGCGAAGATTCTGATTTGACCGTACGTATGCGCAGGCTGATCTGAGTCTTTACTGGTTGCACAAGTTTTATTGTAGGTTTTGTTGTGCGCTGGCTCATTTTATACACCATCATCAAAGCTGGGACTAAAACAAACAAAGCTTAAATCTATAAATTTTAATTTTTATTGAGCAAATCTTTCCTAGATAATGTGGTCTTAATCAAATGATAACTAGGAAGTTACAACTGATATCATTGTCAAAAACTTGTGGTAGGGTATGCAAGACGAGTTGTTGAAAAACCAACATCAATGTGTACAGTGAAGACCGAGGTAAGCTTGCACATCTAATGCAGATTGGCCAGTTTATTGAAGTAGAACTGTTAAAACCCAGCCTACAATCTACAACCTACTCCATCTTACTTTTTTTTTTCTTTTTTCTTTTTTTTTTTCTTTTTTTTTTTTTTTCATAATTTGCAGACATTTTTTTTGCTATGGTGAAAAATCAAAATATACATGTACAATTTATTTTTAAACTAATGAATAGAATAAGTTTTTGTGCATTGTTAAAAATAAATTTCACACTGAATCATGACAAAAGTTTGCAAATTTTCTTCTTCTGAATATAAAGTATCACGCATAATTGACTTTCTGAAACATGTCAAAGTAGAGTAGGGTAAATACGATCATGTTAGTTTTCCAACAACAGATCTCAGTCTCTGAACAGTGTATATTCACATCAGCAAGCACATCCTCAACAAAGTCATGAGCTCCTATTTGCCAGAAAAATATATACCATATTTGATCTAATTACTGCACATACCCCTATAAGTGCATAATCAAGCAACTCCGTAGTCTTCAGATTACAGCCAATGTACTTTTTGTCTACTTCTTTATAAAGGCTTATGTTGTGGTTACTCATTTGAATTGCATCAACTTGTTGATGCAATTCAAATGAGTATCCACAACATATGCTTTTTATAAAGAAAATCAGAAAAAGAAAACACAAAAACATCGCATAAGTATCATTTGATAAGTTCTAATAGCTGATCTTTGTTTAAATGTACCCTTAGTATAGGTGGATACATATTTTACCACAAGTTTTCCCAGTAATTTTGAAAAATCTAAACGCATAGTGCAGTAATTAGGTCTGATATGGTAGCTCCAGGTAAGATGTTGTATCAGGTAATTACTTTTCTTACTTCTATCTGAAAACATATGTTGTGGGTACTCATTAGCAGGGCCTTCACATCACGAAAACATGCCTATATAATATTTACCCCCTTAAACCCCACTTTTATATAGTAAAACTGGGGTTTACAGGGGTATACATTATTTATCTTATTTCTGCTCAAAATCATAGATTGTGGGTACTCGTTAGAACCGCTACTAATGAGTACCCACAATCTATGTTTTGAGCAGAAATATGAAAAATATCAGTTTTTTGTCTGAAAATATTCTTTTTTTTTGGAGGTGAAATTTTCTATATATTTGCATAGGCGTGGTTTCTTAATGCAGGGGACACCTCTAATGAGTATCTCAACATATGTTTTCATGGGATAATAAGACAAATATCGATACCTTTAGATAGGAAAAAAAACAATATCTTATCTGGAACTATGATTACACAGTATTTGGACCATTCTTTTGACATAATTAGCCTAAATATTATAATCAAAATAATTCCTTACCATCTGCCTTATAAAATTTGAACATCCTACTTTCACTACCTAGTAGTTTGTGTTAAAAGTGCCAGCTGAATGGCAAAATGTATAGACACTGATCAAACTGCTCCTTAAGGAGCAGTTTGATCAGTGTCTATACTGTTTGCTCAAATACAGTCAACCCTCTTTATACCAACATTCGATACAACAACAAAATTCGTTATAATGACAATTTGAATGTCAAGAAACCTTCCCTCAAGGGTGATGGTTAATGAGAAATTATGCAAAAATACTGCATAAAATCTTCAGGTAACATATGTTTTGATATTTGTTAGAAGGCAATTCTAACAAATATCCAAAACGTATGTTCCATGAGGAAATTAGAATAAAACAAGGCCTTTCTTACATATTATTCTGTCCATTAGGGATTCTTTACAACAGCAAATTCATTATAATGGCAACATTTTTGGGAACAAATGCTGTCGTTGTAACGAGGGTTCCCTGTAGCTAAGATAACAGAAATTATGAAGTCCCTCATCAGAATACACAGGCTGTTCAATGTCTTTCAATGTTCATAGAATCTGTAGGAATCCCTATTGCTTGACAATGGATATCACAGTTCATTATTTTTCTTCGTAATTTTAATATTCTCAACCAAAAAATGAAATTTATCCAAATAAAATCCTTATCCAAATAAGAAAAAAATACTTGTAATTATTATGCAGAAATGTTGGTATTTTCCTACTTTATACTAGACCAGTACTGAATTGTCTGAACGTGAGTTTGAATTCTCAGAAAACAAAATCTGTAAATTTTCCGAAATTTCCAGTATGCAAAAATCTGGAAATATCATACTTGTATAGAGCTGAGCAACAATCAAAAATATCTTTTTTTTTTTTTTTTTTTTTTATTGGAAACTTTTACCAAAACTCAGCATTTTAACAGATGGTGTCAGAGATTTAACCTGAAAGCACTATTCACAACTGCAGCAGATGATGACTTATCTATTTTTATCACAGAATATAAGGCTTGACATTTCATGTGAATCATCTGCCTAGCAGATGATTCACATGAAATGCCAAGTCTTATTTAAAAACATAAAAAAGTAGAATGTCTTCAGCTACAATTTTTCTTAATGCTTTAAGGGTTAATTAAAAAGAGCTTTAAGTCACATTTGACATCATTATGACTTACAACCAAAACTTAAAAACTTCATTGTCTTGAATGGAAATCTGAGAAATCTTGTTTACAAACTATTTTTTTTTTCTTTTTTTTTATTATCAATTTATTATTTTTATTTTTTTTAAAGGTGGTAACAATGATCAAAGACAGAAAAGCCTTCACTCAGGACTTTTTGTTATAGATTTTTATACAGCAATGCTTGTAAAATAAAATTAAGCATATGTAACAATAACAGCTTATAATAAATGTATATCACAGAAGACAGAAGCAACACAAAAGAATAATGAAAGACTCAAATGTGTGAGCTGAATCATTCAAAAAGGGCATCTGCATACAGTACTGGCCCAGATCAGCTTGTCTACTGGGCCTTCTTCTCAACTCAATTCCCCAGTATTTGTCTACCAGGTGAAGGAATCTTGAGCATATGCAGAGAGCAAAAAGCCAGATTAGTCTGCACATCCATTGAGTCAGGTAAGGATCTTCATTCTCTGCTTGCAGAATCTTTAAATACTTAGAATGTATCAACTTGGAGGGAAATGTGCAGGTGATATGAATCTAATCATTTTACATATGCTCTGAACCATTATCACTCTCTGGACAAATTAAGTAGGCTGATATTTTTCTTATTTGTCCCAGAAAATATGCTTTGATATTTCATGCAAATGAATTTGCATGAAATGTCAAAGCCTATCTTCTGGGAGAAATAAGAAAAATAATTCAACCTGCTGTCTGCTGAACTTTTACCCAGCATGCTAAGTATTAACTACATTTTTTTTTGTTTCTAAGCTTAGGCTGATCTGGACATTTACATATGCAAAACTACTCACTTTTTCTCATAACACTGCTCAAATGAAGATATCACAGACAGAAATTAAAAACGCATAACTAAAGAGATGTTTTTTGTTGTTTTTTTAGTTTAAACTTAAAAAAAGTTAAATGAATGGGGAAAAGTGTATTGAGACAAAATACAGTAACAGTAAGAATGTAATACTGCAACATAGGAGATTCAAAAGCAACACTGATATAACAACTTAATACTACTAAAGGACTGACAGGTAAAACTTCAAGAGCCCATGGTGAACAATAAACCACATTAACTTATTTAGCCTACATTTTAACCCTTATCCTGCTGTTCATGACAACGCCTACCTTTGCAAACAGTGTAGATCCAGATCAGATGGCTTCTGAAGAAGCCATCTGATCAGGATCTACACTATTTGTCATTCAGTTTGTGAATTTGAATGAAAACATTATATGATGTAATCTGATTGGCTGATAGTCATAAATGGGTGTGGCTAATTAAATTATTCAGCAGGATAAGGATTAAATACTGGGATACCTTACCTCCTTACCATACTTGTCCTAAAGTTTGAACAAAGCCATTTTGATGTATGTAGAAAAATATTGGCTGAGGCAGTCAGACCCTGATCAGATGCTGCATCTGCAGCATCGGTCTGAGCCCACACTTTGCTCAGGCATGTCTGTCCCAATACTTAGAGTAATTATATAATAAGCTAAAAAAAGATGATATAAAAGAAGATATGAGCCAGTGCATGACTAAACCAATAAAATGGCATGTGCGCCCAGCGAAGACTCTGATCAGTCTAGGCAACCACCCAGTCTGATCAGAGTCTTTGCTTGTGCTCAATGGGTAGCGAAGGACCCAAGCTTTCTTCATGCAGACTGCAAAGATTCTGATCAGACTGGCAGATGCCTAGGCTTATCTGAGTCTTCGCTAGGCACACATGCCATTTTTTTGGTTTTGTCATGCCCTGGCCCATATGGTATTAAAGAAGATATATAATTAACAGCAAAATCCAAAAAAAGAAAGATGTGAGCCACAACATCAGAAAACGTACCTTCGGATATGACAGCCTAGTAAAGATTCAGATCAGCCTCAGAATTTTCACGAAGCACATTTCATCATGAAAACACACCTATATAATTTAGACCCCCTTAAACCCCACTTTTATATAGTAAAACTGGGGTTTACAGGGGTATGCATTTATTTTTCTTATTTCTGCTCAAAAACATAGATTGTGGGTACTCATTAGAACCACCTCGCCGAGGCGGTTCTAACGAGTACCCACAATCTATGTTTTGAGCAGAAATATGAAAAATATCAGATTTTTTTTTTATCTGAAAATTTTATGTTTTTGGAGGTACAATTTTCTATATATCTGAATAGGTGTGTTTTCGTAATGTTGAATAGCCCAGGATGCACAGTTTCTGCTTTAGACAAAAAAGACTAATTAGACTGCAGGAATGTGCAGGCTGATTCAAGTCTTCATTAGGTACATGTCAGAAGGTATGTTTTCTCCTAGGTGCATATGTCAGAAGCTACATTTTAGCATGATGCAGCTCATAGTTTCTACATGTAAAACATCAACATTAAAACATGTTTATAACAAGAAACAAAGTACATGATGTCACCAGGCCATCAAAAAAAAGCATACAGTTGTTACCCTAAATATTTGGACAGTCATGCCTGAGCTAAAAGCATGGAAAGCAATTCTCTACAATAGAGGATTATAGAAAATAAACATAGAAATTTAACAGCAGTCTTTTCCACCATCGTTTAAAGGGAGGCAACTTTTGCAGACAGGACTTTTATCGTCTGCTGATAACCTTTGCAAACAGTTTGGACTCAGATCAGGCCTGACAAAATGTCGGGCCTGATCTGGATCCAAACAGTTTGACACTCTGATGATATTCATGAAAGATTTTTTTGAAGTTAATTTAAAAAAAATCACAGATGACAAAAAAGCATGCATGATTACCCAGCATGCAAAGAGTAAGAGCAGTTCCCCGTGATAAGATATTTGGACAAGCATAGTAAGGATTTTAGAATTCCAAACATTTAGGGTAAATACTGTACTGTAGACCATATCAAAGCAGTGGCTGATTCAGATGGGCTTTCCGGAGATGGAAGTCAACTGAAATAATCCTGTACATAAATTGTTTCATTTTTTTGAGAAATTTACTGAAAAATCAGAGAAAACAAATTGTAAATTTTGTGTTCAGTTACCTAAATCACACCCAGTTTGAAAAGTTGAATCCCATGCTGAAATCCTAGATCCACTCCAGCAAAGAACATTAATTTTTATCAGTCTATAAGCAAATTCAGCAGACAACAAATTAATAATATTTCCCCAGAAAACAGGATCTGACATTTCATGCAAATTGTCTCCTTAGCATGAAATGTTAAATCCTATTTTCCAGGAAAACTAAGAAAAATATTTCAAAATTACTTCTGCTGAAATTTTCCCAGCATGTTATTAAAGCTTCAGTTGTTATTCACGATATAATGACCTTCATCTCATGTTCAAGATAATGGCTTTTTTCTCATGGTCAAGGCCAAACTTCAATGTAATTCGAAGACTTTTTTTTTTAAACCTTAAAAGTATTTTCAAAGTGCCAATCAGAACTGCAACAGATGTCTTTTCAAGTTATTTTTCAGGGAAAATAAAGCTTGACATTTCATTAGAATCTCATCTTTCAAGCCTTGTTTTCTCTAAGAAATAAATTTTGAATGTTGTCTGCAACAAATTTGCTTGATGCTTTAAGAGTTAAGTCCTTTCTTATAGAATATGAGCCACTTTTTCAGCTCTGGACTCATCAATTAGCGGTCGGTGGTTTTGCAGGCTTTGATATGCTTTTCGGTATTTCTTGGCGAAGGTAATCAGCACTGTACAAATTAACAGGCTTGGTGCCTTCACCAGCCTGGGCTGGCTGGGCTGGTCTGGAGACTCTTGGACTTGGCTGGTAGATATAGTCCCCATGGTACAAATTTTCCCCAACTGGTGTCATAGGACTGTCACGATCTTCCATTGGGAATGGTGAGTGGGACCTTGGAGTTGTGGATCTTGGAGTTACAGATCTATTGCCATCTGGACTGGGATTCATCTGGCTGAGGTTCCTTGCTCTTATGACATTCTTATTAGCAGCAGGTTTTGTAACCTTAATTGGCTCTGGACTCTTTGTATAGGGTGGTGGACTTTGATCTGTTTGCATGTTACCCACCAGGAGGAGCTCCTCAAGCTTCTTAGTGTCTGCAGGAGGTCTTGGGCTACCAGCTCCAAATTTCATGCTGGTGAATGTGTTCTCTCGGAACAGTATGTCCTCTCCTTTCTTTTCAGAGTTTCCTAGATAAAACGTGCCTTCTGGAAGTTCTGTAAAGGAAAATATTTGTTTTATTTCTTTATGTCTATTATTTGGGCTGTATCAAAGGAAAAGGTGCCTTTGAGCATGTGCAAAACGGGCGGAGTCATCACGAAAAAATGCCTATATAACTTTTATATAGTAAAACTGGGGTTTACAGGGGTATACATTATTTTTCTTATTTCTGTTCAAAATATAGATTGTGGGTACTCGTTAGAAACGCCTCACCGAGGTGGTTCAAACAAGTACCCACATTCTATGTTTTGAGCAGATATTTGAAAAATATTAGAAAAATATTAGAGTTTTTTATCTGAAAAGTTTAGGTTTTTGGAGGTAAAATTTTCTATATATTTGAATAGACGTGTTTCTGTAATGTGTGTCATCCTGTACGCAAAGTCTCATCCAGGCATTTGCTTTCCACTGATTGAATTATTCTATAGTATCCAATGGTTCTGTTTGCAGACAGCAAATGCCCTGATTAGACTGCGCAGATGCGCAGTCTGATCAGGGCCTTTGCTGCCTGCATATGCCCAAAGACGTTTTCGCATGGTGCCGACCATTTTATAATGATATACAAGTTATTAATCAGTTCTAAAATTGCCATCACTTTATTTGATACTATCTTGCCTAACAACTGTTTCACAAAATACTTGGCAGAATAGCAAGCAGTGTAGATCCAGAGCAGAAGAAGCAAATTGACCTGAATCTGCACTGACTGCATATGCCATTTTGTCAGCAAAGGTGTGCAAAATTTTAGGACAATTAGTGTAATGAAATAATTCAGTGATTCATCAAACTACTTTACAGGCTGTTTTCCACATTATTCTGACCTTAGTTCTAGAGGAGCAGCCAGACAATTTGTTTTAGGTGTACCAAAATGAACAAAGAGAATATGGTGTTTCTTACATTATTGATCACAATTCTTCTGTTGGAGCTGAAATAATTCTTTAACTTTATCACTCTATGGGTTGATTCAGCAGACAAAAAAAAAAAGATGATATTTTCTAATTTTTCCCAGAAAATAGAATGACATTTACATGAAAAATATTTCAAAATGTTGTCTGTTGAAATTTTTATCCAGTATGCAAGAACAGTCTACTCTCATTATCTTGAAGTCAAAGGGACTCTCTGAAATACTTCGAAATATCTGTGTCACAGTCGCATTTTATAATCTGTTTTTTTACCTAGTATTGTTTATGAGAGTAAATACGGTGTGTACTCACTACCGCACTTAATAATTGTGGGTTTTTTGTTTTAAATATCTATAAACCGGTTATACAGGTAGCAGAATAGATTTGGATTTCAATGCGAGAGGATAGTCATGACCATACTGAATTTTGGCAATTCTATTAGTTTAAAAATGTCATATACAAATTTACATCTTCTGCATTTGATAACATTGCATGGAAGCTGGAGGGGAGGGCCCTGACTTTCCGGGTAAGTCTGTTTTCTGTTTTCTCTTGAAATGACGTAAATGGAAGCAAACATGCAATAAAGTGTCCCGGTGGTTAAAATTCTGTGAGGCGGCGAGATATGTAGTAGAAAATTGATCGGTTATAGAGCATGGATCATTTTGTAGTTTTTCCGCTATTTTCTGCATACTGTATCCACAATTTACTAGATCACTGTTTATAACCTAATACGTCAACTTGCGGTGTGGGCGAGCAGGTTGATTTTGGTAGTGAATAGCTACATTGGCTCGGTTTCTTTTAAAAATAATGATAGCAAAGTACTCAGAACCAGAATGTCTGTGTGTATGTATATTACATGCATCCTTTTAAAGCATTAAAGACAGGAAAATGTCATGGCGCTGTGGTAGAGTATTGACAGGAAAATGTCAGTTATACAGGCGTGTTGTTGACAGTAAAATGTTGGTATGTTATAAATGATATAGGGCTGTGGCAGGAAAATGCCGTGTGTGAGCTGTAACATATTTATATGCTGTATTGTGGTTTTGCATCACTGTGTGCAACCATGTATGTCCAAATCCGAGTTGAGCCGAGTAACATGTTCTTAGCATGCTGTGTTTTTTAAACCTAGGTTCCACTGTACAGTCATGGTTTTGTGGGTTATACAGTAGTGGTTTGGTATGTTTTGTGCTATGGTTGGCAGCTACTACAGAGAACCGTCTGACAGTCCCGTTTATTCAACTTAATTATCGCCATGGATATCACCGTGTGAACAGTGAACAAGGAAGTATTTGTTCATATACGTTAAACTTTACTGTTAAACATTTTCATAAGCTGGAGATATTAGTGGTTAAAAATGTGGTAGTGTTGCATAGGAGGAGTACTGACTATTTGACAATCAAAAATTGTGACGGCATCCATTGCCTGTGGACATGCGTATGGGACCAGAGAATCTGATAATTATAGTGTCGAACTATTGTGCGATTTTTTTGTATTTATTTTATATATAAATGAGTTTTAGTGAACTGTTGTTGTTTGTACTTGGGTTTACTAAGTCTGTTTGGTCAATCCGTGACAATCTGTCCCTCGACATATCAGATTTGCAGATTTGACATAAAAATAAATCAAAACACCATATTTCACAAATGAATATGTAATGACTCCTGAAGTTAGAGATATTTTGAACTTATTTTTGAAAAGAGAAGATATATTTCCAAAATATTTTGTGACATGTACCTGTTGTTAGATTTTCATATTTCAACATGGACCAGATTTTCACTTTGAGATAAGCGGCTATCTGAGATAGATGAAGTCGAGCTAACAAGAGTCGACTGTTGTAAAGAATAGAATATAAAAGTGTTTGCCTCCCGTATCAAAACGAAACCACTCAGAAGAAGATAATTTGCTTCTTTGCAATAACCCTATAATAGCATCTCTATTTAGCTTATTACATAATTACTCTAAGTATTGGGAACGACCTGCCTTAGCAAACAATGTAGGCCCAGATCACAGGCTGCTGAATGCGGCATCTGATCAGGGTCTAACTTCTACTCACAGAGGCAATTCTAACAAATATCCAAAACATATGTTGCTTGAAGTTTTAATGCAATATTCTTGTATAATTTCTCATCAATTGTCATCTCTTGAGCATAGGTCTTGTGACATTCAAATTGTCATTATAACGAATTTTGTCTTTGTATTGAGTGTTGGTATGAAAAGGGTTGTCTGTATCTCCCCTCTCTTCTCTTAACATTGCACAGAAGTCATCAACACTGATCACCTTGCCGATCCAAGGCAGGTGCCTATGCAATGCTTCCAGTGAAACCTAGCCCTGCTGTCAGGGTTCAGAGATGATGGAGATGTCATCTCTAATCCCACCCCTGCCAGTGAATGAAGCATTTGCCAGTCTTTCACGAAGTCAAGCAATGCAGTCACCCAATCAAGTAATAACCATGATAGGTTTTGTGACATTCAAATTGTCATTATAACGAATTTTGTCATTGTATCGAGTGTTGGTATGGAAAGGGTTGTCTTATCTCCCCTCTCTTCTCTTAACATTGCACAGAAGTCATCAACACTGATCACCTTGCAGATCCAAGGCAGGTGCCTATGCAGTGCTTCCAGTGTAACCTAGCCCTGCTGTCAGGGTTCAGAGATGATGGAGATGTCATCTCTAATCCCACTCCTGCCAGTGAATGTAGCATTTGCCAGTCTTTCACGAAGTCAAGCAATGCAGTCACCTATTCAAGTAATAACCATGATACATGTTAATCGTGAAAAAGCCAATAACTCTATATGCACATCACCATTACCGTATTTACCATATGTATTCGGACAGACAGGCCTGAGCAAACAGTATAGACCCAGATGAGACGCCGCAGAATGCGGCGTCTCATCTGGGTCTACACAGTTTGCCACTCATCCAGCAATTTTTAGACACAACATCTGGGAGTGAATTGTACTGGTTCAAATTTTAGAACAGATATGGTAAGGAGTTGAGGTGTCCGAATACTTAGGGTAAATACGGTAAATCCAGCTTTCACAGCAAGGCTAAGGAAATGATCTATATACCAGTCCTGTTCTGTACACATATATGGAGTCAGTCTATGTCTGAACAGATGCTTGATTGCATGTTGAAATGATCAGAAATTATCATAATGGTAACAGGCTACGTGAATTTTGACAAAAGTGTAAATTATGACAAAAGTGCATTGATAACTCAGATTTATCAAAATTCTAATGTGCATCACGAAAACACGCATATATAAATTGAACTTCTTAAACCCCACTTCTGTGTAGTAAAACTGGGGTTTATAGGAGTATACATTATTTTTCTTATTTCTGCTCAAAAACATAGATTGTGGGTACTCTTTACAACCACCTCACTGAGGCTGTTCTACAAATACCCACAATCTATGTTTTGAGCAGAAATATAAAAAAATATCAGAATTGTTATCTGAAAACTTTCAGGGTTTTTTTGTGGTGAAATTTTCAATATATTTGAATAGGTGTGTTTTCGTAATGGTCTTTTTAGTGCAGTCTAAATTTAACATGTACTTACTTCAGAACCCAAGTTTTACTGTTGACCATTTCAAGGCACATTACAAAAACAAGCCTATTCAAAATATATTAAAAATGTTACCACCAAAAAGTAAAAATTTTCAGAAAATTGGGATATTTTTCATATTTCTGCTCAAAACATAGATTGTTGGTACATGTTAGAACCCCCTGAGGCAGTTCTAATGAGTACCTACAATCTATGTTTTTGAGCAGAAATAAGAAAAATAATGTATACCCCTGTAAACCCCAATTTTACTATATAAAAATGGGGTTTAAGGGGGTCAACATTATAGAGGCATGTTTTTGTGATGGTATTTCTGTTACATTTCTTTGTTTTCTTCATTCTGTTTTTGTTACTGTGTTGGTCTGTGATGTCTTTTCATGTCATTTTAACTTTATTCAGTGCCATTGGAGGCTGCTTTCAGTGACTATGGCCTTTCCTAGGTACTGCCATATTTATATTGTAGTACAAGGAGAAAAATCCATTAAGATTCGGCTGATCAAACCTAGAACCCTGGGATCACAAAGTGAGCACACTACCACTAAGCTAACTGGTCCAGACCATTAGACAGCTTAGTTCTGCACTCTATATCAATATACATAGTTACACACCTATTAGCTGTTCTACTATAATACTATTTACAAGATACACATATTATAACTTTGCACTTTCCAGGATAGTGTACTAAAATGTCAGTAGTAATGAACTTACCTTTCATTTTAGTAGGTTTAACTGGATGCACATTGATGGGAGCTGAAGAAAAGAAAAAAGAAATTATTTTATCACTTGCTATATTAACCCATTTATGACTCGTGTCCAATAAAAGGCACACTGGAAAACATTATAGACCAAGATCAGATGTCACAAAATGAGGCATCTGATCAGGGTCTACAATTTTTGAATTAAATACAGGAATAACTACAAAACATGGTATTAAAAAATTAACCAGACACTCCTTTCATTTGAAACAGACCAGTACAAAGATTTCATTAAGAAAACATGCCTATTCAAATATACAGAAAAGTTCACCTCCAAAAACTGAAAATTTTCAGATAAAAAACTCTGATATTTTCATTTTTTTGCTCAAAACCATAGATTGTGGGTACTAGTTAGAACCGCCTTGGCAAGGCAGTTCTAACGAGTACCACAATCTATTTTTTGAGCAGAAATAAGAAAATAATGTATACCCCTGTAAACCCCAGTTTTACTAAATAAATTATATAGGTATGTTTTTTGTGATGAATGTACAGGTCCATTAGGTTTAAATGCGTTAAATAATCCAACTGCATTTTGAGGTTTACAGATACACCTAAAACATTTTTTCACAATTTTGCAAATGGACAAAAAAATTCAGATAAGGATTTGCCTCCCTAGTAGTTGAAACCGTTTAAAAAATTTAAGCTACTTTAAAGGAAAGATTTTGCTCCAAGAAAAAGCAAATTCTATCATTTACAATGAGCCCCTTCCCCCTCCCCCACCTACCTACCCATCCTGCCCAATTAGATGGGAAGCAAAAATTTCCATGTAACAGTTACTTCTCTTGGAGGTGGATCCATTCCCCTTAAAATACTATTTTCCTTTAAAGTATTTCATTTGAACTGTTGTCTCACAAATGGAACTGTCTTTTGCACCATTCTAAGACAATTTAAATAAACAGTCGAGCCCAATTTTCACTTGAACCAAGAAAGCAAATATTACTCTTAGACCCTTTGCTTTAGAAAAATATCACCATTCATCTATAAATGTAGAATTAAAGTTCACAAAGCTTTTGATTTCACTATATTAGGTAGAATTAAAAAAATACATTATTTATGGCCACATTTACAGTGTCTACCCAGCTAGCATTCTACGTAAATCTACATCGGGCCGTCATCGGCCCGTCAGGGTAGCTGACGGGCCGATGACGGCCCGATATAGATTTACGTAGAATGCTGACTGGGTAATAGTAGAACCAAATCTACATTATCATTTACTTTTAGATTATTCAGGTAAAATTCGTGCATTATTTTTTTCAAAATCAAGGTAATAATGTGACTCACTAAACATTATATTATCAAAGTTTTGCATATGCGGGTCATGTCAAAACAAATGGAAGTTTGTGTTACAGGATAAAAAAAAATCTGTTGGTCATATAAGCTATCAAGAAAATTATAATTTAGAACCTTTGTAGGGAATTGGATAAATTTTGCAGATTTTCTGCCATTTTCACAAGGGAGACAACTTTAGTGAGTTCTTGTTTGCATCTTCTGTGCACCAATACCCTTCTGAAAAGATGTCAACCATCACGATAACATACCTATATAATTTTGACCCCCTTTAACCCCACTTATATATAGTAAAACTGGGGTTTACAGGGGTATACATTATCTTTCTTATTTCTGCTCAAAAACATAGATTGTGGGTACTTATTAGAACTGCCTCTGTGAGGCAGTTCTGACAAGTAGCCACAATCTATGTTTTGAGCAGAAATAAGGAAAATATCAGAATTTTTATCTGAAAACTTTCAGTTTTTGGTGGTGGAATTTTCAATATATTTGAATAGGCGTGTTTTCATAAATCAATGTTCAAAAAGATTCTTTTTCAGAATGGAGGCAAAGGGCCAGATCAGGGCCCAGTTGTTCGAAACTAACGATGTCATTAGTTAACGATTCATTAAAATTTACATGAAATGATACGCAAATATGCAGAAATTTTTTGCTGAAACAAGAGGACCATGATGGTCCTATATCGCTCACCTGAGCAAACAGATTTGCATATTTTCTGTTGAAATTTCAGCCAAGTTCACAGGATTTTTGTATAAACTTTATAGCACCAACACCCGCCCCCCTTCCCCCCCCCCCCCCCCCCTGCACCACCACACCCCCATCCATGTTTTTTTAATGCATCTTGACGACTTGAACTGAATCTTAAAAGAGGGTCACATTTCTGCCAAGTTATACTGAAATTGGTCCAGTGGTTAAAAGTGTGTTATATAGCTATAAAGCCCTACCCCTAACGGCCATGTTTTTTGACGAATCATGACAGCTTGAACAAACTTGGTAGAGGGTCACCAAAGGAACCTTCCTGCCAAGTTATACTGAAATCTGTTCATTGGTTTCTGACAAGAAGATTTTTGAAGTTTTCTATTTAGATATATAGGGAAAATAAGCCCCACCCCATGGCAGCCATGTTTTTTGACGAATCATGATTGCTTGTACAATCTTGGTAGAGGGTCACCAAAGCAACATTCCAGCCAAGTAATATTGAAATTGGTCATGGGGTATGTGACAAGAAGAATTTTAAAGTTTTCTATGCAGATATATATGAAAAATAAGCCCCGCCCCCCTGGGGGCCATGGTTTTTGACGTATCATGAAAGCCTGAACAATCTCAGTAGAAGGTCACCAAAGCAACTTTCCTGCCAAGTTACATTGAACTCAGTCCAAATGTTTCTTACGAGAAGATTTTTTTAAAGTTTTCTATATAGATATATAGGGAAAATAAGCCCCGCCCCCTAGCCGCCATGTTTTTTGACAAATCATGACGGCTTGAACAATCTTGGTAGAGGGTCACCAAAGAAACATTCCTGCCAAGTTGTATTGAAATCGGTCCAGTGGTTTCTGACAAGAAGAGTTTTAAAGTTTTCTATATAGATATATAAGGAAAATAAGCCCCGCCCCCTAGCGGCCATGTTTTTTGACGAATCATGGTGGCTTGAACAATCTTGGTAGAGGATCACTGAAGAAACATTTCTGGAAAAATTATATTGAAATCGGTCCAGTGGTTTCTGACAAGAAGATTTTTAAAGTTTTCTATATAGATATATAAGGAAAATAAGCCCCGCCCTCCGGGGGCCATGTTTTTTGACGAATCCAAACAGCTTGAACAATCTTGGTAGAGGATCACAGAAGGAACATTTCTGCAAAATTATATTGAAATCGATCCAGTGGTTTCTGACAAGAAGATTTTTAAAGTTTTCTATATAGATACATAGGGAAAATAAGCCGCGCCCCCTGGCGGCCATGTTTTTTGACGAATCCAAATGGCTTGAACAATCTTAGTAGAGGATCACCAAAGGAACATTTCTGAAAAAATTATATTGAATTCGGTCCAGTGATTTCAGACAAGAAGATTTTTAAAATTTTCTATATAGATATATAGGGAAAATAAGCCCCGCCCCCTAGCGGCCATGTTTTTTGATGAATCCAAATGGCTTGAACAATCTTCATAGAAGATCACCAAAGGAACATTTCTGCAAAATTATTTTGAAATCAGTCCAGTGGTTTCTGACAAGAAGATTTTTAAAGTTTTCTATATAGATATATAGGGAAAATAAGCCCCGCCCCCTGGCGGCCATGTTTTTTGACGAATCCAAATGGTTTGAACAATCTTGGTAGAGGATCACCAAAGGAACATGGCTGTAAAATTATATTGAAATCAGTCCAGTGGTTTCTGACGAAGATTTTTAAAGTTTTCTATGTAGATATATGGGGAAAATAAGCCCTGCCCCCTGGCGGCCATGTTTTTTGACAAATCCAAATGGCTTGAACAATCTTGGTAGAGGATCACCGAAGGAACATTTCTGCAAAATTATATTGAAATCTGTCCAGTGGTTTCTGACAAGAAGATTTTTAAAGTTTTCTATATAGATATATTGGGAAAATAAGCCCCGCCCCCTGGCGGCCATGTTTTTTGACAAATCCGAATGGCTTGAACAATCTTGGTAGAGGATCACCTAAGGAACATTTCTGCAAAATTATATTGAAATCGGTCCAGTGGTTTCTGACAAGAAGATTTTTTAAGTTTTTAGTTAAAAAATCTATTTTTAGCTCCTGTGACCTAGATATGCAACGGACTGGAACCATTTGAACAACTTTGAAAGATGACCAACCAAGGATCATTCCTGTGAAGTTTGGTCAAAATCCAATCAGTGGTTTAGGAGGAGATGTTGTTTAAAGATTGTGGACGGACGGACGGACATACGGAAGACGACGACGGACGGTGAGTATCACAAAAGCTCACCTTGAGCCTTCAGCTCAGGTGAGCTAAAATGTGAGTAGCTTTTGCAGTGCAAAAGCTACTCACATTTTTTTCAGCAAAAAATATCAGAATATTGTATATTGAATCTGCTAAAACAGTTAACTAAATGACCCTTAACGACCTCGTTAAGCTAACAACGCTTTGAACAACTGGGCCCAGATTTACATCCACACAATTTTATTAAGGTCTTCAATATCTGCATACAGATTTATTGGACACTGTAGAATATATATACATAAAAATGTTTTGATCTTGGCTGATGTGGGCCAAGGGCAGAGAACAAAAGAACATGTCATGATATTTTTGCCATATACTTAAAAGTTTCAAAATAGCAAATGAGCCAGCACACAACAAAACCTACACTAAGACTTGTGTGACCTACAAAGACTCAGATCAGCCTGTACATCCACCCAGTAGGCCAAGGGTTCTTGTTTATCCCCTTTTAGATAGCCAGGAGACTGAAAAAGGTACATGAGATCAGCAAAGATTCTAATCAGACTGCTTGGATGTGCAGGCTGATCTGAGTCTTCACTGATTGCACAGTTAATTAAAAACCATTAAAAACCATGTTCATTTTATGAAGTTTCTGGATGCCTGTAGATGGGTAGATATTTTGTGGTGATTAAAGCTATCAAAGCCAGTCAGGACATCTTAGTTAAGCTTTTAGCTTTATTAGATTTAGATTTATTCTATTCTGCCTCATTTATTCTACCTGGAGGACAGGTATCAAGGACTGAGACAGATGCTGTCTGGGCCCTCATCTCAGTCCTGTGTGTGGAATAATGCGGATTGATGTGGTGAATACAGCCAGGCCAAAAACGATGTATCAAGGGAAATACAGACAACTCTCATTATCTCGAAGTCCATGGGACTCTCTGAAATACTTCAAGATATCCATTCCTTGACATATCAGATTTGCAGAATTGAGGACAAAATAAATCGAACAACCACATTTCACAAATGTATTTGTAATTTGACTCCTGAAGGTAGAGATATATTGGAAATATTGTGGAAAAGAGGAGAAATTGCTCTTTAGAAGCAATTTCACCTTTTTCCACAATATTTTGTTACCTGTTGTTAGATTTCCATGGTAAAACAGGGACCAGATTTTCACTTCAAGATAATCGGTTATTGGAGATAAGCGAAGTCGAGATAACGAGTCAACTGTACTTGTATAAGTATATGATAAATTGATGTACAAGAAAGACCGTTATCAGATAGTGCAGTTTCACTGTCCGATCTGGACTTTAACAATGAGCAAATGCCTAGAAAACATCTTTCCTCAAGATGTGGCTTATATAATGTATATTGATGATAAGGCGTATATTGTGATGCTGGTCCAGTAACAAAACATAACAAAACATTTACCCACACTATATACTACATTAAGAAACTAACCTTGCGCTGCCTTCTTATTTTTGGCATTCACTCTCCAAATGACCACACCAATGACGATGACAAAGGCAGCAAAACAGAGTAAAACAATAAGAACAATCACTACGGTACTCAGACCAGTTTCTTTTGCAGTTTCTTGGGCCTGAAATAAAAAAATACACAATCAGGGCCAAGTTGTTCAAAACTAACGATATCGTTAGTTAACATATCGTTAAAACTTTGATCATTAAATATGGCATATACGCTAATATTTTTGCTGAAAAAATGTGAGTAGCAAAAGCTACTCACATTTTTTCAGCAAAAACTCCTGTGAATTAGATTTTGTACTTACTAGAATAGTTATCATTTTGACCATTAACGAGCTTGTTAAGCTATCAATGCTTTGAACAACTGGGCCCAGGTTATTCATAGTACCTCATATAAGCAGTCACTTATTTATAAAACAGACTACCATTACGAAAACATGCCTATTCAAATACATAGAAAATTTTACCTCCAAAAACTTAAAATTTTCAGATAAAAAAATCTGATATTTTTCATATTTCTGCTCAAAACATAGATTGTGAGTACTCATTAGAACTGCCTCGGCGAGGCGGTTCTAATGAGTACCCACAATCTATGCTTTTGAGCAGAAATAAGAAACTAATGCATACCCCTGTAAACCCCAGTTTTACTATATAAAAGTGGGGTTTAAGGGGGTCAAAATTATATAGACATGTTTTCGTAATGATTTTTTTTTTATCATTATGAGAATGAATTATTTGAGCTATTTGTTTCCATTCTAATCAACCTTTGGCTAAAGTGTACAACCTGCATTTAATGCTTAGATGTAGAGTGTATCAATCAGTAAGCAAAAAATCATCAAAATATTCCAGACCATTCAAGCGCTATGGCCATTTTCTCAATTTTTCCTTTTTTATACTCAATAAGGCTTGGTCAATGAAATCTGGCATTTGGGAAGTCAATCTATCTAGATATAGATGGTATCAACCAAAATGCAAAACAATCATTAATAATTTTCAGGCAATTTAAGTATTTTTGGCATTTTCTTATTTTTGCATTTTTATGCTCTGGAAAGCCTTGGTCAGTTGGCTAACTGATATTTATCAGTATGCCAAAAATGATCAAAATATTCCCAAAGATTTAAGCACCATGGTCACACATTAGTAATTGGTGCTGATGTAAAAAGAACAGCATATATTATGGTTAATATTGACCATGTTTACACTTAATATTCAGATACTTTAACTCCTTGTCAGATAATTTGAACAAAGTCCATTGTACTACCTGTTTGATTGGGGCTGGGATTGGCAGAGACTTTGTACACTGGTACCCAAGGCTCTATTACCCGCAGGTACCCGGGTACCTGTAACCATGGAATTTTAGGCATGCCAACAGTTAGAAATAAATCTGAATGAAAATAGGAAGACGTGTCAGTCTCTCTGTCTGTCTGACAATGGATAGGAAGAATCATAACAATATTATGTTCATTTTATAGTGTAGGAAAATGGATTGGGAAGACTGAGGGTGATGGCAAGTTACACAAACCAGGCCTGTTGAACTTTGTTCTGTTTACTTGAAATTCTTTTATTATTTATATTTCAATAATAAGCATTCGGGTAAAGGTACTATATTTGTACCCTGGTAATTGGTCTACCCGACCAGAACCTCGGGAACACAAGTACTAGTCCCAGCCCTACTACTGATGTGTCTAAAAACTACTGGATTAAGGTCAAATTTTGTAGACCCTGACCAGATGATGTATTCTGTGGCATCTGTTCTTGATCAACTCCGGTTAGCTCATGCTTTCTTGCACACCAGACAAGGAAATCCTGGTTTTTACCCTGAGATGCAAATTCTTATCCTACCCAGGTTATCCTGCCCAGGATAAGATAGAAATCGAGAATTCTCCCGTATTTTTATATATATTGGTTGTATAGGACGTCACATATGTCATCGCTAAGACTGACATCAGTGAACCTAATGACATCATTTAATGTCATGTAATATTATCACAAGATGGCGGACGTCTGCAATCAAAGTGACTGCATTATTAAAGATACACATTCGGAAATGAAAGGCATGCAAGAAAAAGAATCCATCATGGGTGTGCGGGATAGATAGAAAAATCTGTCCCCTGGTACCACAGTCTGGCATCACTCGGCAAGCCTTGTGATGCCAGACAGTGATCCTTGGGCAGATTTTTCTATCTATCCCTCACACCCATGATAGATTCTTATAGTCTCACTGACTACTTAGAGTAAATTTTAAGAAAAATGAGATAACAAGTACCCAACACATACCCTATTAATCTTGGAGATTGATCATGAAATATTTTCTATGGTCATTCTGTAAGAGCCCTTCCGATGATTCAAGAAGGGCAGTTGTCAGTTTCTGGCGAAAGAATGTGCACAATACTGGTTAACTGCTTAGAGGACTAAGCCTGCCCAGTAAACGTGTGTTTGGGTAAACTGACCGTGTTTGACATGACCCCATTGGGTTGACTGGGCCATAAAACCTCAACACAAACAAACCTTATTAATCTTAAGTAATGGGACACCTAAATCCTTACCATGCTTGTCCTAGAGTTTGAAAATGTGTACTAGATGTTGAAGTGTCTAAAATATTGCTGGACAAGTAGCAGTGTAGACCCTGATCAGACACCACATTCTGTGGTGTTTGATCTTGGTCTACAGGGTTTGCTTAGGTCTGTCTGTCCCAATACATAGGGTCAGTACTGTATATCACAAATACTCCTTTCTGAGAATATATCAAGAGATAGCAAAGGTATTAATGATATGTACATGACGTGAGGCTACTCTTGTCTAAAATGTTTTGCCTCCCTTCTGAAAAAGGGTTAACTTTAATTCTTTCTTTTAAACTTAGAGGCCCTTCTCAGAAGGGGCTTAGTGTGCAGGGAGGTCATGGCTCCAGTTAAGAGGGGTATTGGGAAAATATTTTCTATTTCTCCATGAAAACATGTTGTGGGTACTCATTAGAAGCACCCGAGGTGCTTCTAATGAGTACCACAACATGTTTTTGTGGAGAAATAATAAAAAAAAATATCAATTTTTTGGTTGGAAAACATGCCTTATCTGGAGCTATGCAGGTCACAAAAGTAGTCTAGAATTACGAATACAGGAGTAACAAAATTGTGCCGAATTTAGATATCAAAAACTCTGTTACATTAAAACTTACAATTTCACCACAAGTGACACCATAATAGGTTTGATTGTTGACCGTCATGAAGGATGAGAGAGTTAGATCATATCCGTTGAACGAGTAACTTGTAGAGTTGGAGATGCTATCACATACAGCATAGGCTGTTGTATTTACATCAGAGGTTGTTCCCTCTATGACAAATGTTACCAATATACTTCCTGAAATAAATAAACTAACTATATTAAAGGATGAGAGAGTTAGATCATATCCATTGAACGAGTAACTTGTAGAGTTGGAGATGTTGTCACATACAGCATAGGCTGTTGTATTTACATCAGAGGTTGTTCCCTCTATGACAAATGTTACCAATATACTTCCTGAAATAAATAAATTAACTATAATGAAGGATGAGAGAGTTAGATGATGTCACATACAGCATAGGCTGTTGTATTTATGTCTGTGGTTGTTCCCTCTATGACAAATGTTACCAAAATACTTCCTGAAATAAATAAACTAACTATAATGAAGGATGAGATGAGAGAGTTAGATCATATCCATTGAACGAGTGTCTTCTAGAGTTGGAAATGATGTCACATACAGCATAGGCTGTTGTATTTACATCAGAGGTTGTTCCCTCTATGATGAATGTTACCAATATACTTCCTGAAATAAATAAGTTAACTATAATGACGGATGAGAAAGTTAGATGATGTCACATACAGCATAGGCTGTTGTATTTACATCGGTGGTTGTTCCATCTATGATGAATGTTATCAATATATTTTCTGTGTTTCTGTAATATATATTGCCTTATTTACCCTAAACATTTGGACAGACATGCCTAAGCAAACAGCGCACCTAGATCAAAAGAAACAATTTGATCAGGGCCTACACTGTTTGCTTTTTGCTAGTACCTGTGTAACTTTCAGACTGTATCAGGTGGCACTATTTAGAAATGTCAACAGGCAGTTAGCTATTTTTGATCTACAAGTCACCTCAATGACTCTTACCAAGTTTAAAATCAGTCTGCTTTTCGGTTCAGGAGAAGAAATGAAAAATATATTTTCAAGATGGCGGCCACCTTGGATTTCAGATCGGTACAATTTTAGCTATTTTTGATCTACCAGTCACCCCAGTGCTTCCTACCAAGTTTCGAGTCACTTGGCCTTTCAGTTCAGGAGAAGAAGGGAAAAAATAGATTTTCAAGATGGCCACCATGGCAGCCATCGGATTTCCGATCGGGACAATTTTAGCTATTTTTGATTGACAAGTCACCCCAAAGCTTCCTAACCAGGTTCAAGTCTTGGCCTTTCGGTTCAGGAGAAGAAGTGAAAAATAAATTTTCAATATGGCTGCCATGGTGGCCATCTTGGATTTCCAATCGGAACGACTTTACTCTTTTTTTTTTATCTACAAGTCACCCAATGCTTCCTACCAAGTTTTGAATCAATTGGCCTTTCAGTTCAGGAGAAGAAGCCAAAAATAGATTTTCAAGATGGCCGCCATTCTTGGATTTCCGATCGGAACGATTTTAGCTATTTTTTGATTTACGAGTCACCTCAATGCTTCCTACCAAGTATCAAGTCAATTGGCCCAGGGGTGTAGGAGGAGTAGGCTTTTAAAGCAATTGTTGATGCCGCACGAAGAACAACGCATGACGGACGATGCAAGATGGACGACAGACATTGACTGATCACAACAGCTCACCTTGAGCACTCTGTGCTCAGGTGAGCTAATAAGGACTTTTAAACGCAACACTTATCATCTCTTAACTGGCTCTAGACTGTCACCCCTAATACACTAGGCCAGAAAAAGAAACACCGCATTTAAAATTTGAAAACTGTCAAGTAAAATGAGAATTTTGAAAAATCATTTTCTGGTTTTCTTTGAATACAAATTAGTCCATATTCACTGCAATATGTTTCACGTGGCTAAGTCAACCAAATGAGTGTACTGACCACTTTATTACTTTTTTTAGGTTTTACATGCACAAGCAATCCATGTATATTTACACATGTACAAATCTTTTAAATTTCAAGGTGGACATTCCAAGTGTTCGAAAACATTGAAAAATTTCTGAATTTCTGGGTTAAAATTATAAGTTTACAATGCCAAGATTAAGGCCTGTGCAACATGAAAGAGCAATAGATATGTTATAAGCTAATATGATACCAACCATAATAGCCCAACAATTCAGGTGTCATGACTGGACAATTGAACATCTGAGGAATTGTTTTCATCAAACTTAGACGTCAGACCGTCCACGCCCAAGATGTCCCCGTATTATAATGCCACATCAATATCGGTATATCCAGAGGATGCATTTATGCTATCAATTCCTCCCCAATGGTGACAGCTAGGACAATGCCCAGAACTCATAACCCAAGAATCAGTGCTCAAATGGTGAGGAATGGTTTGCATGAGATTGATGCTAGATCATCACATCCTTACCTTGGTCCCAAGTTAACCTTGCACCATCAACATGAATGAGCAAAATGGGCAAAGGCCCATTATTGTTGGAGACTTCAATAATGGCGTCAAATGCTATTTAGTACTGAATCACATTTCTGTTTGGAAAGAAGTGATGGTTGCCTACTTTTGTAAAGATGTCGAAACAAAGGTTATGTGAATGCCTGTGGCATTGAAAGAGACCTTTTTTGGGAGCAGATCTAAAATGGTCTGGTGAGGAATTACCTATTGCAATTGTACAAGGTAAATTCCTGTCATAAGTAATCTGACTGTTGTTAAATACAGAGACGACATTCTAGCAACAGAAGTGATTTCATCCATTAGCACCAACCCACAAATGACTTTCACAATCATTATCACATTAAGAAAACACGCCTATTCAAATACATATATTGAAAATTTTACAACCAAAAAAGGAAAATTTTTAAATAAAAAATCCAGATATTTTTCATATTTCTTCTCAAAACATAGATTGTAGGTACTTGTTAGAACTGCCTCAGTGAGGCAGTTCTAATGAGTACCCACCATCTATATTTTTTAGCAAAATAAGAAAAATAATGTATACCCCTGTAACCCCTGTTTTACAATATAAAAATTGGGTTTACGGGGGTAAAAATTATATAGGCATGTTCTCTTGATGACTCGAACTAAACGGACCCAAATGTTGATGCCAAGTGTATTTGATAATGTTAAAAACTGACAAAAATGAAAACCTTGAATGTGACTGGTTACCAAAAAAATGGCCTAAAATTTGGGAGTAATACCAAAGAAATACAACAGAAACGTATCCCTCATCAGCCAAGTTTTTTTTATTTGGCCTAGTATGTTTACACTAGATATTCAGATAACATAACCGCTTACCATATCTGCTCCCCAGTCCCAATCAGTCTGACAAATATCAGAGGCCTAGCTCAAATATTTTCTGAGATGTCTTGTACACAAGGTTAAGTGTGACAAGTGAATGGAAGGATGAACAAACCAAAAGTGATATGTCCCCACCCCCCACACCTCTTGGGTGTAAAAAACACTGAACTTTTAAGTATCTAAAAATAGCCCAGCAGAGTCTGATCAGATTGTACAGATGCACAAGCTGATCAGTGTATTTCAGTATTTTTTCATGTTTTGAGGGTACATTTTCTCAGATTGTGGCTCTTATAGATCAGGGCCCACTTGTTCAAAGCATTGTTAGCTTAACAAGCTCATTAGTGGTCAAAATGTTAACTGTTCTAGTTAATACAATATCTAATTCACAGGTACTTTTGCTGAAAATATGTGAGTAGCGTTTGCAAATGCAAAAGCTACTCACATTTTTTTCAGCAAAAATATTTGCATATTTGCTATATTTAATGATCAAAGTTTTAATGATACGTTAACTAACGACATTGTTAGTTTTGAACAACTGAGCCCTGGAGCATGACTAACTAAATACACCTCGCTTCTACTAGTGTAAAGAATTCTAAATACCGTAAAAACCCTAAATATTGGAACAGACAGACCTGAGTAATCAGTGTAGACCCAACAGAACACAGCATCTGATCAGGGTCCTCACTGTTTGCTAATCATTCAGTGATATATTTTAGACACGTCAGCAGTCAGAAGAATAAACTCTTGCAAATTTTTGGACAAATATATGGTCCCAATACTTAGAGTACATATGGTATACCTGCTTCTATATGTCCTGACTTTATTCTGACATCAGGCCACAGGTTAGCATATTCTGACAGAATCATCTGTTCAAACTCATTCTCCTTATCTTCTGAGGAAAGAACTTTACTGTAGTCCACATCGAACCTCACCTGTAAACACAAATAATAAAGGATATATGTTACTATATTTTATCATGCTTCCAGATTTGATCATTACTTCTGTTGAAGGTGCAGAGGATGGTGTGGCTAGGTTTACCTCTCTGGTGAGAGCTAGGGACTAACTTCCCATTTCACAGGTACTAGTGAATGAATGTCATTAGACGTATCACAAGTAAAAATTCTGATTCTGATTCTGATCATTAACCCTTAAAGAGCCAAGAAAAAACAGCATCTGAAAATGTTGTCTGTTTATGTCGTCTGCTGAATATTCTTGCAAACTTCTCAAAGCTATTTTTTGCATACCAGCAAACAGTGTCGACCCAGATCAAACTGCTCCTAAAGGAGCAGTCTGATCTGGGTCCACACTGTTTGCAGAAATGACTTTTAAAATCACAAGCAGAAGACAAAGCAGACGACAATTGTTGTGACTGACGCTTTAAGGGTTAATCAATACAACTTAACAAAAATAGATAATTAGATTTTGTCATTTTTTAAGAAAGGAGATGCATTTTATGACTTCCTGTTCCCTTTTAACCCTTAAAGCGCCAAGCAAACCTGCATATGAAAATGTCGTCTGTTTATGTCGTCTGCTGAATAGCGTTGCAAACTTTTCAAACCTAGCATACAGGCAAACAGTGTGTACCCAGATCAGACTGGTCCTAAAGGAGCAGTCTGATCTGGGTCCACACTGTTTGCAGAAATGAAATTTAAAATCACAAGCAGATGACAAAGCAGACGACAATTGTTGTGATTGGCAGTTTAAGGGTTAAAAAGAAGTCTACTCTAAAAAGAAAGGTTTTCCTTTCAGAAGGGAGCAAAAATAAGTTTCATGGGAAGCGTATTATTTCCCCTTAACCCTTGTCCTGCTGAATAAATTAAGATGCCACACCCACTTCTAATTTTTAGCCAATCAGATTACTTGATCCAGGTTGTTGATACAAATTCAAATACTGAATGGTAAACAGTGCAGATGCAGATCAGTTGGCTTCTTCAGAAGCCAACTGATCTGGATCTACACTGTTTGCTAAAACAGGGCATGTCGTGTTCAGCAAGAGAAGGGGTAATAGATACATAGACTGATTTAGGCTTTTGCTTTTAGTGCAAGTACTAATATCTTTTCTAAATGATGCACATCAGTTTTGTGAGAAATTTAAATTCAAAACACCACTTCAGTGGGAAAACTGTGTCTCTGGAAATTAATTTGATCATAGTACAATTTAATAACCAAATACTTACTAAATATGGAGTTAAGGTGTCTGAATATTTAGGCTAATTATGGTTATTAATGAGTGACAGTTGATTAATTGGTCATCATCCTATGAAGGCTAAAGCACAGGCCCAGATAAGGGGAATATTCAGAAGATAAACTTTAACATTTTGTGCTTCTCACTGTAACTGACTCACCAAGAATATTTCAATGGGTCTTATAAGACACCTGTTAGTGCAAAAAAAAAAAAATAATAAAAGCAATGCAAGCACTGCACCATGCCCAACTACTGCATTTACATCAAGTGCCATAACTCTGTCAAAAATAAAATAAGTTCTATATGTTATGTCCCTTTACATTTTTGCAAGGCTTCAAGGAAATCTCTTAAAGCATTTCAAGTTACAGAAAGGCACACATATATGATTTGAATCACTACTGACAATGTTCAAAGAGTGGACACAAATATGTTACAGAAATCACTATTTTCAAAGTTCAAAGGGCCATGACTCCAAAAGTAGGTTACCCAGAGTTACTGTTCTTGTGTTCTGCACATTGTCCTATGATGCTTTACATTTGTGTGAGGTTTCATCAAAATATCTGGAATGGTTTTTAACTTACAAAGCAGACACAAGTACATAGTAGAAATGGCTATTTTCAGTAGCTACTATGTGCAAAGGGCTGCAACTCCAAAAGCAGTTTAACCAGAGTTACGGTTTTGTGTTCTGCATGTTGTCTCAAGGTGATTTACATTTGTGAGATGTTTCATCAAAATATCTGGAACTGTTTTCAACTACAGAGCAGACACAAGTACATGGTAGAAATGGCTATGTTCAATATTCAAAGGACAATAACTCTAAAAGTAAGCAAACAAGAGTTTCGTTTCATGTGTTCTGCACCTGATCTTACAGTGCTTTACATTTGTGTGAAGTTTTGTGAAAATATCTCAAACAGTTTACAACTTACAGAGCAGACACGAGTACATGGTAGAAATGGCTGTGTTCAATGTCCAAAGGTCAATAACTCTAAAAGTAGGCAAACTAGAGTTATGTTTCATGTGTTCTGCACGTTGTCTCGTAGTGGTTTACATTTGTGTGAAGTTTGGTGAAAATATCTGATGGTATCAGAGTTATGGAGTGGACATGAATGATAGATGTGCAGATGGACGGACGGACACTCAAAATTTTGGACGGTAAAACTTAATACCCTCGCCCCTTTTTGTGGTGGGGCATAAAAAATGATCCTAAATTATACTAAATTACAATCTGAGCAATGCAATGAGAAAATTCCTTTTCTGGCATATGCAGACCACAAAGGCCCAGATCAGCCTGTGCATCTGCAGTCTGATCAGGGACTTTGCTGTCTGCAAACAGAATCAATGGATACTAGAGAATGTATAAGGAGAGCGAAAGACTGGGCCCAGTTGTTCAAAGCTAACAACGTCGTTAGTTAAACGATTCGTTAAAATTTACATTGAGTGATACACAAATATGCTGAAATTTTTTGCTGAAAAAATGTGAGTAGTACTCACATTTTTTCAGCAAAAAATATCAGAATATTGTATCTTGAATCTGATAAAACAGTTAACGAAATGACCCTTAACGAGCTCGTTAAGCTAATGATGCTTTGAACAACTGGGCCCTGGTTAATGCTGTGTGCATGCACAGGGTGATCTGAATCTGCACATTTTGCACATATTTGGAAGCACTTTTTCGCATGACACAACCCATCTTATCTAGAGCTGACCGATTTTTCACCTTTACTTCATATTACCTTTATTTCATATTCTTCCTCCACTACCATGCCAACATGATTAGGATGTAGGACATTTAATTTGTAGTTGAGGTAGAAATCAAAATCAGCTGGATCAGACAGGACATGGAACTGTACATAAAAAACACCAAATCCTGTGACATTGAGGTCGGGAAACAGAGCCTGTCCTGAAGCTGGATCAAAATCAGCAGTTAAGACACCACTCACATTGCCATAGGTGGGATTACCCAGGACTGAAACTTCCGCAGACCATGTGTGATTCTGAAACAAATACATAACACTGTGGACAGGATATTAAAGAAAAATGTAAATGTAGTGAAAAATATACCTGGGCTAAAAGTTCTAAACATTAATGAAGCATCATATTATTGGCATCTCAGTAGAGTTTTATGGTTTCAGTCAAAGCAAATTATAGAAATGCAATACCCCACTAACTGGACTTTGATATAGTGTTTGTCTGAAATTAAGGTGGGAGGCAAAGTCTATAAAAGAACAACACGGCATGAGAATGATATTGTCTACAATTTTGAATTGCATTTTCAGGGTTAAACTAAACTGGGTTAAGCCAAATACTTCTTGAATAAAAATAATGCAACATATGTAAAACAGCAAGCATTATTTCATGTCCTAAGATATTTTCATTTATGTTCAATGGCCTATAAAGTCCAAAATACCATCCAATTCAGTTCCACATTTCTTAACCCTTGTCATGCTGAATAAATTAAGATGCCACGCCCAGTGATAATTTTCAGCCAATTACTTGATCCAGGTTGCTGGTACAAATTCATATACTTGATGCCAAACAGTGTAGATCCATATCAGTTGGCTTCTTTAGAAGCCAACTGATCTGGATCTACACTGTTTACAAAGGCAGGGCATATCCAGTTTCTGCAGGACCAGGGTTAAAAGAATTTGTTTACCTGCCTTTTCTAACTTTTACCATAAAACTACTACATGTATTTGTAGGATTACATTTAAAGAACTTACTCTCCATGCAATGTCTGTAAGAATGTCATCTGTATTTTCATCCCGAAGATCCAAGGTCATTGAAAACCTTGCATTTCTCACAATATCTCCAGACGTCATGGTAACAACGTGAGCTTTCACAGGTCTTCCATCAACATCAAATGGTGTTGAACTAATAGAAAAGTTTAATGCTGCATCCGGCGATGTGACATTAAAGTCCAGGATGTAACCTACTCCCATGTGAGAAATTTCAAGGTCAGTAAAGTTAAACCACCCACTGGATGCATTAACTTGAAGAGTTCCATTCAGAAAAGCACTTGGATGGCCGGTACCAGGACGGAGACTGGCTGTCAGCTGCCATGGAAACTCACTTGTTCCCAACTCTGTCACAACAACATCCTAAAATATATTATTACCACAATCTTTACCCTACTACATTTGAAAATAAGCAGCTAAAATTTCTACAGTAAATAAAAATGAGTATAAGTAAGCATGTGGAGTCTGTCACATTAAACTTTCTTTCATCATAAAAACATACCTGTATAATTTTGACCCCCTTAAACCCCACTTTTAAATAGTAAAACTGGGTTAACAGGAGTATACATTTTTTTTCTTACTTCTGCTAAAAAACATAGGTTATGGGTAATCATTAGAACTGCCTCAGTGAGGCAGTTCTAATGAGTACCCACAATCTATGTTTTGAGCAAAAATATGAAAAATATCAGAATTTTTTATCTGAAACTTTCAGTTTTCGTCACTGAAATTTTCAATATACATGTATTTGAATAGGCATGTTTTTGTAATGTGGTCTGCTATTTCAGGCAATGTTTAAACAAATAGTACATATTAATATGCTCATTTTTACTTTATATGTTTATCAGCACAGTTTAACTCAACAACAATACACAGCTGTTTGGGAATATCCCCTTACTGTTCAAAACTCATCTTTTAGAATGCATACATCAACAGACTGGTGATTATGGTAAATAGTCTTCCTAGCGTGTGGCAAAGGCAACAGGACTCCATAGCTCTTAAAGAAAATGCAGTCACATATTGGGGACTGGATGCACATGGTAGATTCTCTGCCATTTTACAAATGAGTGAATTTTTGTGGCTTCCTGTTTGCTTTGCTGCAACAAAGCCTCCTTCTGAAAATGAGTCTACTCCCAAGCAGCCATTTCCCCTATGTGACTCTTTTTCAAAAGGCAGACGTAACATATCTGACAGAGTTGACTCCCTTGAAAGTGGGTCCATTCCTCTTGAATACAGCATGCTTAAGGTTGGAAAAATAATTTAACCCTTGTCCTGCTGAACCTGGATAAGCCCTGTCTTTGCAAATAGTGCACTGTTTGACATTAAGTATGTGAATTTATAGCAACAATCCGGATCAAGTAATCTGATTGGCTATAAATTGGAAGTGGGCATGGCATCTTAATTTATTCAGCAGGACAAGTGTTAAGTCAAAATGATTTATTGACTAGCAAAACTTTAAGGGGACTTGATACATTTGGTAGATTTTCTGTCATTCTGTATAAGGGAGATATTTTTTGTAACTCTATTTTGCTTTCTTTGCACATCCAGTCGCTTTTGAAGAAGGGTCTACACTAAATGGAAAGAATTTGCTCCATTTCAGAAAGGAGGCGAAAACCATTTGTAAAAGTGCCTCCCCTGACAGTGTATCCATTCCCTTTAAACAATTATAAACAAATTCTACCAGGACCCAGTTGTTCAAAACTTAACCCTTGTCCTGCAGATACCCTGCCAACTTCTAATTTCCAGCAAATCAGATTACTTGTCCCGGATTATTGACAGAAATTCACATATTTAATGACAAACAGTGCAGATCCAGATCAGTTTGTTTCTTCAGAAGCTATCAACAGACTACCACAGGTGGAATGTAATCTGCTGCTTGATGAACTCCCAACCGTCTCTGAAACAGTGAAAGCAATAAAACTCCTGTCATCTGGCAAGGCTCCAGGATCAGATGCAGTACCTGCAGAGATCTACAAAGCAGTAGGTCCTCCAGTTGCAGAGAAACTGACAGAGTTATTTCACATTATGTGGAGAAAAGAAGCCATCCCTCAGTAATTCATGGATGCAACAATTATCAAAAGAAAAGGGAATCCTCAAGTCTGTGACAATCATCAAGGCATCTCTTTATTGTCAGTTGCTGGGAAGATCCTTGCTAAGGTCCTACTGAACCGATTGAATGAACACCTCGAACGGTCAGGGCTTCTACCAGAAAGCCAGTGTGGATTCAGGAAAAACAGAGGAACAATAGACATGATCTTTACAGCATGACAGCTTCAAGAAAAATGCCAGGAACAGAATATGAACCTCTACATGACCTTTGTGGACCTTACCAAAGCATTTGACACAGTCAGTCGTGAGGAACTTTGGAAAATTACGGTATGGCAAAGTTTGGCTGTCCTGCCAAATTCATAGCAATGGTGCGGCAGTTCCATGATGGTATGCTTGCAAGGGTCCAAAATGATGGCGAGTTTTCTGATCCATTTCCTGTGACAAACGGAGTTAAGCAAGGCTGTGTACTAGCTTCAACCCTGTTCAGCATGATGTTTTCTGCCATGCTTAAATATGCTTTCCAGGATGGTGACAATGGTATATCTTTTAGGTATCTCTTTGATAGGAAACTTTTCAACCTAAGAAGGTTGCAAGCTAAATCTAAGGTGCAGACAGAGGTGCTAGACGAGTTCCTCTTTGCAGATGACATGGCAAAGTGTGCTCCAACAGAAGAGAAAATGCAAAAAGGTGTGGATCAAGTATCTGGTCCATGTGACAGCTATGATCTCACAATCAGCATCAAAAAGACTGAGGTAGTACATCAGCCAGCACCTGGAAAGCCTTACAAGGAGCCTACCATCACAGTGAAAGGTCAACGACTGCAAGTGGTAGACAAGTTCACCTACCTTGGAAGCACATTGTCTAGAGTTGTGCACATTAATGATGAAGTCAGTGCTAGAATTGCCAAAGCTAGTGCAGCATTTGGCCGGCTACGTGGAAGTATTTCGGACCAAAGTGGAATCAGACTTGACACAAAGCTGAAAGTATATAGATCGGTAGTGCTGCCAACACTATTATACGCATGCAAAACTTGGACAGTTTACCAACGGCATGCCAAAAGACTGAACCACTTCCATACAAGCTGTCTTAGAAAACTTCTAAAGATCAAGTGGCAAGACAGGATTCCAGACACAGAAGTCCTGAAAAGGGCAGGGATGCAGAGTGTACATACTCTTTGAAATTGGCACAGTTAAGATGGATAGGCCATGTTACCAGAATGCCTGATGAATGTTTACCAAAGAAAATCCTCTATGAAGAACTTCAAGTAGGAAAATGCTCCCATTGAGGTTAGAAAAAGCGATACAAGGGCACCCTCAAAGCCTCCCTTAAAGACTTCAACATACCAACAGAGTCATGGGAACAGACTGCACAGGATCGTTCAAAGTGGCGAGGCCTCATAAAAAGGGGAGCTGGTGAATACTAAGCAAAAAGAATCAGCGAAGCGGAGCAGAAACGTGCACAGCGGAAAGCCTGAGCTAAGGCATCACCAACAGAGCTTTCTTCCTCAGACCTCTCTTCTTCTATCTGCAACAGGCAGTTTAGAGCTAAGATTGGTCTCATCAGCCATCTAAGAACACACAAATAATAACACATCACACAGTTGATTAGGATTGGTCATTGTGAGTAATAACAGACAAACTTGTCATTTTTACCAAATTTCAAGTTACTAGGTAAAGTAGTTCCTGAAATATCTTTTACACAAAATAAATGTACATATAAAATTGGCAGGAACACAAAGTAACATAACTCTATGAAATCTGGCCCTTTAGCATGTACTTTAATATTACAACTTGCATAAAAATGCAAGTGTTACATGAATTTTATCAAAATCAGACAAAGAGTGTAGAAGTTATTAATAAAAATACATATTCCAATAGCAAGAATTACAAAGGGAAATACTCTAAGCGACCTGGCCCAAAGGCCCCTATTTTATTTCCCACAATACAACAAGTCATACTTGTCATTTCAAGTTTCTTAGTATAGTAGTTCCTGAGATACCTTTGACACAAAATAAATGTACAAAAAATTGACAGGATAACAAAGGGATATAACTCTATTAAACCTGGCTCTTTAGCTCTTATTTTAATATCACACCTGCAGTGCATAAAGGTGCAAATGTTACATGAATTTTATCAAAATCAGTCAAATGGTATAGAAGTTATTAATATATATATATATATATATATATATATATATATATATATATATATATATATATATATATATATATATATATATATAGCTGGCTTGCTGCAGGCATGGCAGATCTCGCACCAGATCCAGGTATGTCTATCATGAGGGTGCAATCCCTCTCTGTCAGCTGCTTCCATGTCATCTTAGGCCTCCCAGGCCCACGCTTTCCCTCAACCTGTATGTGAAAGGCAGTCTTTACTGCACCACTGGAGCATTCCACATGTCCATACCAGCTGAGCCTTCTCTCCTTCAGAATGAGGTCCAGATCCTCAATGCCAAGCCGCGATAGTAGCTCATTGGACCTGATGGTGACAATGTCTTGCGGCCTGACATTGCAGATCTGTCTGATCATTGCCCTGTCATTTCGCTGCAGGCGCTGGAGGTTTGGCTTTGTCAACAGCCAAGTCTCACTGGCGAAGAGCATTGAGCTCCCCACACAAGAGCTGTACACATGGCTACGTGTCTTGAAAGAGAGGTGGCGTGAAGACAGAACTGGTAGCAGATCCTTGAACTTCTTCCAGGTGGTTTTCACACATGTTGTGGTTGAAAGTTCACAGCCACCTGCTGCTGAGAGAATGTCTCCTAGGTAGCAAAAGGAAGTTACCACCTCCAGCTTGTCAGGTCCGACCTGGAAGTTCCTTCTGTGGTCTGCCGTCCAAAGGGCGTACAGTTCCTTGGCACCGTGTACATCTGTAGTCAAGGTCCTTTGTCAAGCACTTGAGCCCACTGCATTTCTTGTGCACCCAGTGCTTGCAGCCTTTGCAGAAGATGCTGTTGCTGCCCACTCAAGTGCGACAGACAGCACATGGAAACTCTCCTGAACTCTGCAGAAGGTCCAGGCCCATACCACAGATCATGATCTTTGTCTTTCCTGCATTTACTCTCAGTCCTTTCTTCTCCATTGCTTCTTTCCAAGTCAAGAGCCTCCTGACACATTCCTCGAGCAATTCAGTGATGATAACAAGGTCATGGGCATAGAGGTCCTCCCAGGGGACCCCAGAGCGAAACTCTCATGATAAGGCTTCAAGCACAATGATGAAGAGCAGTGGGCTGAGTACTGAGCCTTGGTGAACACCGATCTTCACTTCAAATTCTTCACTGTACCCCTCACAAACATGGACACGGCTCCGCGCATTTGCATACATCCCCTGCACCAGTCGCACAATCCACTCCTCCACACCAAGTTTTCGGATCGCCCACCAGATGACCTTCTGAGGTACTCGATCAAATGCCTTCTCCAGGTCTATGAAAGCCATGTAGGCAGTTAGATACTTCTCTTGCAACTGCCTGACAACAAAGACTGCATCTGTTATGCCTCTGCCTGGGACGAAGCCAAACTGGGAATCATCGATTGACACCATCTGTCTGATGAGGCCGTCCACAAACCTCTCCAGGACTTTCATGACCTACTCTGTCAGCTTGAGACTGCGGTAGTCGCCTCTTTCCAATGCATCCCCCTTTCCCTTGTAGAGGCAGACAATGAAACTCTGCGCCCAGTCAGAGGGTACCTTGCCATCGCAAATGATTGCAGCTGCGAAGTCACGGATCATGGAGGTGCCCATGTCACCGGCTGCTCGTATCATCTCTACCACTATGCCTGATGGGCTGGGTGCTTTGCCTGCCTTCATCTATGAGATAGCCTTCTTAACCATAACAATGGTATTAATAAAAATACATATTTCAATAGCAAGAATTACAAAGGAAAATAACTCTTAGCAACCTGTCCCCGTGGCCCCTATTTCTTTCCCACAATACAACTAGTCATACGTGTCATTTGTACCAAATTTCAAGTTTCTAGGTATAGTAACTGTTGTTCCTGAGATATCTTTGACACAAAATAAATGTTAACTCACTCACACACAGACAGACACACAGAAAAGACAAAAACTATATATAATATACTGGGGGTATAAAAATGTAATTCATCTAACCTTTCATCCCTTAATATCTACACTGAACTTTTTCATCTTTGAATCTAGATGTCCAATGTTTGAGAAGGTGGTGTTTGACCAAACAGTATGGCACTATTCCAGATCTATATTAAATGTCTTGTAGTGACATAATGAGTCATCATTTTGATCAAAACTGTTTGCACTGCCTATATGTTTTATGTGTGGGGGCTGAGAAGACTGAAGTATCTATCTAGTGATTAGCTTTTTCAACAATGGCACTTACAGACAGGTCCACCACTTGTATCTTTGGCTGTGTCTTCAACGGTACTCCCTCGTACTCTGGTACAGGCTCTACAGTAAACACCAAGTGATCAGGTGATGGTGTATTATAAACAATGGCTTCAGCTGATGGGTCACTAGCAGGTACTGTTACAGAATTACATTCTCCGCTTATGTTCAGGGATGAAGATATGTTGCCCACCTGACACTCACTGACAATTTCAGCAGCTAATTCTAGTAGTGCAGAGTAGTCTATTGGGCTTGATACAGTAACATTTACAGCTGTAAGAATTACAATATTCATGTACATACATTAACAATCTCATACATCTCTAAATATCTACACAGACTCTTCCATCTCTAAATTTAAAGGTTACATATTCCTCAAAAATAGACATTTTGTTATCCAAGAAAGGTTTAATAAATTGATATATGGTATTAATACAAACATAAAATGTGGCCCCTGAGAGCCTGTAAAATTTCAGTTAGTCTCTCATTCTTGAAATGAAATGATTTTTATCGTATCTCTGAATTAATGTTGCCAACATTAATTCAGAGATACGATAAAAATCATTTCATTTTTGTCTTACTCTACATGTATATTGTAAAATGGAATTCATACAATTTAAATGTTGTTTAAACCATAAACTGAAGCATGGAACTGTAATATCTTCATTATATCATGACATTCTAAGCATTTTACAACATAATGATACAGTGATCACTCAAAATATTTGGATCCCGTCACTGCCTATCAAATTTACCCTAAAATTTGAATGTCTTCTTGCTGATACATTGGAACCTCTTTATAAGATACTTAATTATAGGACAATTTCAGATATAAGACAGTTTAAAGGTGGACCCTAAAAGCATTGTATTCTTACGACATGAAAGCCGTAACAAAGGAATGAAGCACAGCTGAAAAAAATTCCCGCTTTTCATGGGATTCGAACCCAGTCCTCCCGGTTAAAAATCCAATGCTCTTACCATTGAGCCAAAGAGTGGACTCCCTGACGCAGTTGTCAGAGATTGAATATATACCTACAAGCTATGTGTAATCTGCCAAGGCAGATAATCGAAGGTAGGAGTGCTAGGCCGTAACACTCCCCTTTTTCAAGGAAGTCATCTTTTATGATGACGTGAAGCCATTTTTGGCTAAGTAAAGTCCTATCACGGACGAGCCCCCATCTTACGACATGAAAGCCGTAACAAAGGAATGAAGTACAGCTGAAAAAAATTCCCGTCTTTCGTGGGATTCGAACCCGGTCCTCCCGGTTAAAAATCCAATGCTCTTACCACTGAGCCAAAGAGTCGACTCCCTGACGCAGTTGTCAGAGATTGAATATATACCTACAAGCTATGCGTAATCTGCCAAGGCAGATAATCGAAGGTAGGAGTGCTAGGCCGTAACAGTATCCAAACCAAAATGTTTAGATTATACAGAAAAATGACCAGTTAGTCATTTTTCTATATGATGTATACATTTTTGTTCGAATACAACACTTTTAGGGCCCAACTTTAAACTATCTTATATGGTCATTTTTCTATATGATTTATACATTTTTGTTTGGATACAACACAGCTAATACAGGTTTTGCTCTGGATCCCAGGAATAATGTTATCATAAAGTTATGTCTAAAATTTGGCGGTTGAATGGCAAAAAAGGTAGAGGTTGATTTGAACCACTTATTTAGAAGCGGTATAAGTTACATCTACAACAATGGTGACGTCTGTCTATCATATTAGTCAATAAGCTTCAGCAGTTTACTATTATATTTACCATTTATTTTCAGTGATGATGATACATAAATTTCAGTAGATAATATTTTGAAATAGTTTTCTTATTTTTCCAAGAAAAAAGGAGGAGATGATTTGCATGAAATGTCAAATCCTATTTTCTCAAAATAAAAAAAAAAAAATAAGAAAAATTTGATCATGTTGTTGTCTGCTGAATTTACCTAGAGTGGTAAATGTTAAACTTACAGCTAGAAGGCTCATCTCCAATCTCCACTTCCACAACTATTCCTGTTGATCTCTTACGTCTGCCTGCACCACCAGATGCGCTGACTACATTAACAACCCTAACCTTATTCAGTGGAATATTCAAGAAGGATGCCAAATTTTGTATGATATTATCACCAAAGAAATCTGTCTCACTGAGAGCAGGCATTGAAAATGACAAAATCAATGTTTCCTGGGAAATGACCTCTACGAACTGTGATCCCTTAATGATGATAGATAGTAGTCCAGCATCTGTATCAAAATAGTTAGTGCCCGTTGCATTGGACAGCTGAGGAGTGAACTCATCACCTGTAATATAGTAGCAATATGTGTTGTAAGGCTAGCTAATCAGAGCTGAAAAGATAATCGATTATCAGTCCTGCCATTATGATCGATAATCGATAATCATTGAAGATTTGGTCATAATTTTACTGGTCTGAGCATGATTCTTACCATATGTTGTAGTTTATTGTATGTATTCGGTCAGACAGGCCTGAGCAAACAGTGTAGACCCAGATGAGATGCCGCAAGTGCAGCATCTCATCAGGGTCTTCACTGTTTTCCTCTCAATCAGCTATTTTAGACACAACAGTGGGTAGTAAATTGTACTTGTTCAAAGTACGGTAAGGAGTTGAGGTGTCTGAATACTAAGGGTAAATGCGGTAAAGTAACAGACACAGAAATCAAATGATCCATTATTAGCAAATCAGTAATGATAATCATTTTTGTGGAATTTATCTATCAATTAATCGATTATCGGATAAATTGTGCCAACCTTAATGTGTTGTGCCATGTGAAAATGTGTCTCTGAGCACAAGCACACAAGGAAGGCCCTGATCAACTTGTGCATCCATGCAGTCTGATCAGGGTATTCACTGTCTGCTCAGAGAATCACTATTCCTGTTGATCTCTTACGTCTGCCTGCACCACCAGATGCGCTGACGACATTAACAACCCTAATCTTATTCAGTGGAATATTCAAGAAGGATGCCAAATTTTGTATAATATTATCACCATAGAAATGTATGATATTATCACCATAGAAATGTATGATATTATCACCATGTATGAATGGAAATAATAATGGCCCATATGATACTTTGTGCATGTACAGGATGATCTGAATCTGCAAATGTTGTGCATATTGGAAGGCACTTTTTCACTTGACACAACCCATCTGATAAGAAAGGCCCTTATGCCATAATAGAACAGTGGAGACACAGAACAGCCTATGGTTGTGCACAGTTTGATCAGTTTCTTCTCTGGTTATCAATACTTTCTATAGTATCCATCCATTCTGTAAGCAAGCAATAACAGCTCTGATTTGGGTATTCTTTGCCTGCATACAAATTAACCCTGGTCCTGTTGAACCCAGATATACCATGCCTTTGTAAACAGTGTAGCTCCAGATCAGTTGGATTCTTCACTGTTTGTCATTCTGCATGTGAATATTCTTACGACATGAAAGTTGTAACAAAGGAATGAAGCATAGCTGAATAATTTCCCGCCGATCGTGGGAATTGAACCCGGTCCTCCCTGTTAATAATCCAATGCTCTAACCATTGAGCCAAAGAGTGGACTCCCTGACCCAGTTGTCAGAGATTGAATAAATCTTAGAAGCTATGCGTGATCTGCCAAGGCAGATAATCGAAGGAAGGAGTGCTCGGTCATAACAATATATATCAACAATCTAGATCAAGTAATTTGACTGACTGATAATCAGAAGTAGGTGTGGCATCTTAATTTATTCAGCATGTCAAGGGTTAAAATACGGTAATGTCCTAAAATTCAGACACTATACTTCATACTTTATTTTGCTTTGATATTTTTATGTCGTTGTTTGATAAATTTCTTAGTGGAATGGCAACAGTGTAGACCATGATCAAACTGATCATGAACTGTTTGATTATGGTATTTTGTCAGAAAGTTTGGCATACAAAATTTCAGGACATTTACTCCTGATGCCCTTTTTTGCACATGAATTGTTTGTTTTTGAGCTGAATTTAACACTAAGCATGCTGGGTATAATTTCAGCATATGACATTTGAAATATTTTTCTTATTTTCCCAGAAAACAGGCTTTGAAAGTCAACACCCACTTTCTCCTAGGGAGATAATTATTTGCATAAAATGTCAAAGCCTGTTTTCTGGGGCAAATAAGAAAAATATCATCAATCTGTCACCTGCTGAATTGGACGGTATAGTGCACCTCTCTGTCCACATATGGTGGCATGCAATAATGTCCTTTTTCTCATGTATGGGCCCATCTGATTCTTCCAGCTACTGGTACTTGAAATAAACTGCTACATAATTACTGGATACTAAAGAATATTGTTGCTAACACTTACAACAACATTCAAGACTATAACAGATGACAATCTGAAATTTCCTTTATATATATATATTTTTTTTTTTACTGATGAAATAAGGGTTGACACCTCATGTGCATCATCCACCTAGCAAATGATATGTCAACCTCATTTACTCAGAAAAAGAACAAAAAAAAAATTGTAAGAATGTCACCCAGTGCATGGTGCCTTTAAGTGTTTATGGACCAGATCAGTTGTTCAAAACTAACAACGTCATTAGTTAACATATCGTCAAATTTTTTACCATCAAATATGGCATATATGCTAATATTTTTGCTGAAAAAAAGGCAGTAGCTTTTGCATTGACATTTTTTTCAGCAAAAATACCTGTAAATTAGATATTTTACTTATTTGAACAGTTAACATTTTGACTACTAACAAGCTTATTAAGCTAACAATGCTTTGAACAACTGGGTCCAGATTATGAGGACACAAAAGGCTGACCTAGCAGGTTTTATATGTCCCAAACAGCCTTCTTTTACTCCATGGACAAATGCTTTTCAATGTTCATTTGAGCCATACTATGGAAAAAGCCTTTAGAAATACAGCATAGCTTTAGATGAGCGGGGTAGCCAGACAAACATTTTTTTTCTTATTTCTCTGCAAAAGCTATGTTGTGGGTACTCATTAGAAGCACCTCCCTAAGGTGCACCTATTGAGTACCCACAGCATATGTTTTTTCATGGAGAAGTAAGAAAACATTTCTCAAAATATGGCTCAATTACTGTAGTCATCACGAGAACACACCTATATAATTTTGACCCCCTTAAACCCCACTTTTATATAGTTAAACTGGGGTTTACAGGGGTATACATTAATTTTCTTATTTCTGCTCAAAAACATAGATTGTGGGTACTCGTTAGAACCCCCTCACTGAGGCGGTTCTAACAAGTACCCACAATCTATGTTTAGATCAGAAATATGAAAAATATCTGAATTTTTAATCTGAAAATTTTCATTTTTTAGTGGTAAAATTTTCAGCATATTTGAATAGGCGTGTTTTCGTAATGGACCCCTTTCCCATACCTTCTGGTGTATCAAGAACCACATTCCCACTTGCTGTTGTTCTGGCATTTGTTGGCTCTACATAATCTCCGTCCACAAACACATCCAGTCTATTCTTCTTAGAGTACCACACAGTTAATTTTATAGCATCCTCAGCCTCAGCATTAAGTATCATATACCTCAGGTGGGCAGGATTGACACTTGTGAAATGCATCAAATATTCTTTGTCTGAAAAGTAAAAATTACATTAAATAATTTACTTCAAGTGGACAGGGCTTACACTTAGTAATTGCATCAAATAATCAGGTGGACAGGACTGACACTTAATAACATCAATCATGTTGTAGGACTTACACTTATGAAGTGCATCAAATATTCCTTGTCTGAAATGAGCAAGTTACATTAAATAACATGAACTGCATGTGGATATGACTTACACTTATAAAGTGCATCAAATAATCCTTAGTCATATTAAGTAAAACTAGAAATGTGTGTTTGTAAAACACTACGAGGGCTGTTCAAAAATAACGTGGACTTTTGATCTCACGCAATAACTAAATAAGCTACATCAACAGAAATGGTACCTACATGCACGGCTACATTCGTGCTATTTGATTATCTGAATTTGAGAGGGAAAATGTTCACCGATTACCTGCACGCGCCGTTTGAATTACCATAGTAACATGTTCTCGGAGCAGGTGCAAATTTGCAGTAAAATCCAGAAATACACATGTAATAAAAGACATTTTTTGCTTTACAATCAGCTTGAAATTTCGGGACGTCGCAACGTGACGTTCGGTGAACGTCAAGCGTAATTTTGACGTCATTTCAACGTTTGAGATGGAAGTAAACAAAGTTTGAACGAGCCAAGGGCATAACGCAATATGGCGTCAACAGAGAGAACGGAAGTTCGGGCTGTCATCAAATTCTGTCGGGATATCGGGAAAACGCCCACTCAAACCTACAAATTGATGAAAAGTACACCGGGAAGATCAACTGTTAGCCGTTTGCTGGTGTTTAAGTTGTTCAAACGGTTCGAAGATGGCAGAACATCGTTGCAAGAAGAAGAAGGCAGGGGCAGGAAACCTAAAATAAATCAACGTCTGATTACGTCAGTGCACGACGCCTTGAAGGAAGACAGACGATTGACGGTGCGCGACCTGGCAGAGAAGTTTGACATGAGCGTGGGAACTGTTCATACTATTTTGATGGAGAAACTGAAGATGTCCAAGGTATTCCATTTAATTTAAGACATTTTTTTCATTCAAATGACCCGAAATTATCTGTCAATTTTAATATTCATATGCTGCAAGGCTTCACCAAACAAATTATGGTTGTTTATGTGTGCTGATGTCATTGCGAGTTATATAGATACCATTCAATTTTGTACTTAGAAAAGTTAAAATGATTGCAATAATCGATAAACGATTATTATAATTATCATTATTATTATTATTATTATTATGATTATGCTTGAACTTTCAGGTGCACGCCAAGTAGGTCCCGCGACTCCTGAAAGACTTCGAGAAGGATCTCCGGGTGAAGGAGTCTAGGGCATTTCTGCGGCGCTACAGGAAAGAAGGAAATGACTTCCTCGACAGGATCATAACGACCGACGAGACGTGGATGTGGTTCTACGATCCGGAAATGAAGGGCAGTCAGCGGTTTGGAACAGATCAGGGTCCCCTCCTCCAGAGAAAGCGCGAGTGACCAAGTCGGGAGGCAAACATATGTTTATTATGTTTTGCGACAGGCAGGGTATGATTCTACATCACGCGGTTCCAAAGGATACTACTGTTAATGCCGGGTATTATTCTAAGGTAAATATTACTCATATATAGCTTTAATTTAAAACAACATGTTATGGAAACAAAATATCCTGTAAAATATTGTTCAAAATTTTGCATGAATTGTTTATTTTTCAGGTGTTTTGTCGCGACTTGGTGTCTGCTCTGAAGAAGAAGCGACCGGGCTTACCAATGGATTACTTTCTGCTGCACCAAGACAACGCGCCTCCAGACACCGCCGAATCAACTGGAAATCAACCTTATAGGATTTGGGACTGTTAGCCAACCCCCGTATTCACCCGACCTAGCTCCAATGGACCTCTGTTTTCCCAACTATCAAGAAGCAGCGGAAGGGGAGAAAATTCAAGAGTCTTTCGGGTTTGAGGGTTGCGGTAAAAACGATCGTGAGTCAGTTTGACGAGCAGTGGTACGAGAACATGTTTGACCAATGGGTACAGCGCCACCGCCGATGCATTCTGCACCGTGGGGAGTACTTTGAGAAGAAATGAAATTGTGTACTTACGCCAGCAAGATCCGGCGAAACAAATGACGTCGGCGACATCGCCGTGGGACGCTTGCCGTGCTCCGTGACGGCGAAGGGTACTAGCTTGGATGAACGATATCTTTTTAATTATATGTGCGAATTGTTTGAAATTTACACAGAGAAAAGAAGAAAAACAGCCGTTTCATGTCATATAATTTTTGTTTTTCTGTGTTGAAAGAATTTCCTGTCAGAGCAAAAGTCCACGTTATTTTTGAACAGCCCTCGTATGTCCCCAACCATACACTGTCCCTATAAAATGACACAGTTAAAAAGGGACATCACTCTCACAAATTTAATCCCATTGTTTTTTTTAGTTGTTTTTTTTTTCAAAAGTTAATTCTTTCTTTTTTTTTTTTTTTTCAAAAGTTAATCTGGTGATCTACTCAAGACCCTAGCTCAAATAGTTATCAAGATATCCTGCCCACAAGAAACACATAATAAATGGACAGACAGATAGATAGACAGTAGGGGGCATAATAAACCTCAGGTAGACAGCTGAATTAACAAGCCATATTAAGTAATATGAACTTAATATGGCCAGGACTGACACATGTGAAATGCATCAAATAGTCTTAGTTTGAAATAAGCAAGTCACATTAACTCTTTGCATGCTAGGTAATTTTGCATGCTTTTTTGTCACCTGTGGATTTTTTCTTAAAATTATCTTCAACAAAAAATCTTTCGAAAATACCCTCAAAGTGTCAAACAATTTGGAATCAGATTAGGCCCTACAAAATGTCATGCTTGATCTGGGTCCACACTGTTTGCAAAGGTTATCAGCAGACTACAAAAGTCCCCACTTGTGGGGAAACAGTTAAGTAATACGAACCTCAGGTGGCCAGCAGTGACAAAGGCAGAGAAGAGCAAAACATATTTGCCGCACACCATGCCAAAATGTATACATGTATCTCTGGCAAAGACCAGTCTGCATATTTTGAGCAGACAATGCAAATTGACATAATGATCTGAATCTTACCTGGGTAGACATATATGAAGGTATAATTCATAGCTAGAGATAAGAGGGGGCATCCACCTAATATATTACTTATTTCTTGATGAAAACATATAATGTGGGTATTCATTAGAAGCGCCTTGGCAAGGCTACTCTAATGAGTACCCACAACATAATATTTTTATCAAGAAATAACAAAACCATCACAAAAACATACCTATATAATTTTTACCCCCTTAAATCTCACTTTTATATAGTAAACCTGGAGTTTACAGGGGTATATTTTTCTTATTTCTGCTCAAAAACATAGATTATCAGTACTCATTAGAACAGCTTCAGTAAGGCAGTTCTAAAGAGTACCCACAATCTATGTTTTGAGCAGAATTACGAAAACTATCAGAATTTTAATCTGAAAACTTTCAGTTTTTGGTGGTGAAATTTTAAATATATTTAAATAGATGTGTTTTAGTAATGCATCAGTACTGTTCCAGTCAAAATGGCATCATAGCTGGAGCTGTAAAATTTCTCCTGTCACAGCTTAATGGTGGATCAGATTCTTAGTCCTGACAAATGTGGAAGCCCATCCACATTTAAACCTTGTCCTGCTGACCCCATGCCTTTGCAAACAGTGTAGATGCCTTTGCAAACAGTGTAGATTCTGAAGAAGCCAACTGATCTGGATCTGCACTGTTTCCAATTGAGTATGTGAATTTATAGCAACAATCCAAACCAAGTAATCTGATTTGCTAAAAATTAGGCGTGGCATCTTAATTTATTCAGCAGAACAATGGTTAAAATTTAATTGATTGTTTTTAATAGAATTCTTTTGTGACTTTCAAACAAATCACAGTACCAAGATTCATTTCCAGTAAAATTAGTCTCGGAGTAGCCACCCCACTACTTTAATTATGTCTCCATTTTCTCTATTTTCATCTTTCCTATCATCAGTATTAACCCTTAGCATGCTATGGGTAAATTCGGAAGACAACAAATGTATAATCTTTCTTATTTTTCTTTTTTTGCCACAAAATAAGATTTGACATTTCATGCGAATTTTCTCCTGTGGAGGTAATTTGCATGAAATATCAAATCCATTTTCTGGGAAAGTTAAAAAAAAACATTTCAAAATGTTATCTGCAGAAATATTCACCCAGCAAGCTAAGTATTAAGACTTACTTCAATAGCGGCCAGGGCCAGTTGTTTAAAGCTAATGACATCATTAATTAACGATTCGTTAAAATTTACATCGAGTGATACGCAGATATGCTGAAATTTTTTGCTGAAAAAATGTGAGTAGCTTTTGCAGTGCAAAAGCTACTCACATTTTTTCAGCAAAAAATATCATAATATTGTATATTGAATCTGCTAAAACAGTTAACGAAATGACCCTTAACGAGCTCGTTAAGCTAACGATGCTTTGAACAACCGTGCCCAGAATTTGAACACCTAAAAAAGAACTATTATGCTTCGGTCATAAACAGCTGTCATGCTATGCATGCAGTGACATTAAAACCTCCTAAGTGTAAGCCATGCCATATAGGAGACACAAAATTTTTTCTGTCTGCCATACTGTGCACGGCAAAAAGCTGTGTAACATAATCTAAGTATTGGGACAAAAGGGCCTAAGCAAACAGTGTACACCAAGATCAGATGCCACAAAATGCAGCATCTGATCTGGGTCTACACTGTTAGTCATTCTTCGAGCAGTTCTTTAGATATATCAACAGGTAGTAAATAAAAGGCTTATTCAGATTTAGGATAAGTGTGGTAAGGAGTTAATGTGTCCCAATATTTAGGATAAATACCGTAAATAAAATATTTTAAGACATTTGGGGTTGTTCTATGAACTTTTGTTTTATCATATTATGGAGTTGAATCACAAATTCTTCACTTATCTGAAGACCAGCCTACCTGTAGCAACAAGGGCATTGAAAGTTGACAGACGTTTCCTACATGTGTAGCCACTGCACCATCCGTGGTCCTGTGGTCCGTTGATAAGATCTATATAACCATCACCCAAGATGGCCACTGGAGAAAGTCGTCTAACTTCAGTATCTTCATCCATACTCTCAATGATCAACATCTCATAGTTCAGATCTGCTCCGCACTCGTATGCCTGCCATGTTGATCTGTAGATGCAGTTATCATTCCGAATCACACCTACAATTTTGCAATTTAAATATCAGAAAATAATACTGTTTTTTTAAACAAGAGCTGTCAGCAGAGAGCATAGCCTGCCTGGAATTGGGGTGATACTCGAGTGTCAGGGTGCTTTTTAGGACTCATCTGATCTGGGTCTGCACTGTTTGCTTAGGCCTATCTGCCCCAATACTTAGAATCATTATGGTAAGAGGAAATGTTACGGTATTTTAGCTCTTGATAGGATTTCTTGTGCTGGGGTTTGGTCATTTATTGTCATGAATTTAAATGACATTTCGTGAAGATAGCCTGAATTTGGCATTATCAGGGATCACTTATAAAATTTCAGTCTGTGACCTTGACCGTGAGGTCATAGGCATGGGTGGGGGTGATAATGAATAAAACTTTGGACCTGTATCTATTATCATTCCAAATAAGAACCAAATTTATCATATGGTTTGGAAAATATGAGCTCTTAAAACACTTTAATATTAAATTTCTAAGTTCTTAACTTTGACCTTTATTCCATGGGCAAGGGCAGCAAGTATTGCTGAATAAAACTTTGGACCTGTATCTATCATCATGTCAAATATGAACGAAATCCACCATACAGTTTGGAAAATATGAGCTCTTAAAAAACTTTGATATAAAACTTTTAGGTCTGTGATCTTGACCTTGAGGTCATAGGCATGGGCAGGGTATTGCTGAATAAAACTTTGGAACTGTATCTGTCATCATACTTAGAATTGTTATGGTAAGAGGAAATGTTATGGTATTTTAGCTCTTGACAGGATTTCTTGTGCTAGGGTTTGGTCATTTATTGTCATGAATTTAAATGACATTTCGTGAAGATAGCCTGAAGGGTTTTCAAGTTATAGCGTGGACACAAGACAGACGGACAGACTTCTGGAGGAAAAAACAATATGTCTCCAAACCCTAAAGGGGGCGAGACATAATGATTCTTTAAGCAGACAGTGAAGGCCTTGATCAGACTATGTGGATGTACAGACTTCACAGTTAGGATATACTGTCCACTCACATTATCTCAAACTGAAAGGAATCAGAACTTTCAGTCTGAGACAGCAGTAGTTTGAGACAAATCGAGGGTTGAGCGCAAGACTATGGTAACTCAAACATATTTTTGAAACCCTTGTTTGGGGGCAACTTGGACCCCTTTGTAAACAATGCAAATTTAGGTGCCATTGCTCATATGAGCAATGGCACCTAAATTTTCATTGTTTACAGAAAGAAATGTTGTAATCTTCATAACACCTTCATGGTGAGGAGATTAGGTTTGGGGAAAAACAACGGTCTGACTTATGCTAGTCTTGCGCTCAACCCTCGAAATATGGTTGAAATATAGTGAATGTAGTGCAAAGAAAACCCAAACCAGTATTGGCCTCTATTTAATTGGACTTAGCAGTAGTTTTGAGTTATCAGTGTTTGAGATAATGAGAGTCAGCTATACCCAGAGGGCACATTTTTACATGATATGACTTGTATACAAATAGCAAGGACCCTAATAATATTGCATGCTAAAGCACACTAGTCTGGGTCTTCATTAGTGATAAGTCACACATCCCTAAAGTACCATTATTGTGGTTATGAGCCTGAAAACTTACCTTTATTAGGAGCAATATCATCAACAGGGATCCTGTTCCCATCTGTATCTGACAACATTTCTTTAGGGATTCGGTAATCTCCCAATCCCCTACTAGGGTTTGTGTCCCACTCAAACTCTGACTGAGGAATGATATCTCCAACATGACCCAGGAATGTGCCATCAAGGTCCTTTAACAGGGCTTTCTTAAAGGCATCACAATCCATGTCCACACAATCAGCTGAATTGATCTTGCTGAAAAACAGTACAAGACTAGTGTTTTCATAGCTCCAGATAAGGTACTTTATTCAACATAACATTGACTATGTTTTTTCTTATTTCTCTATGAAAACATATGTTGTGGTAGTCATTAGAAGCGCCTCCAAGAAGTGCTTCTAATGAGTACCCACAACGTATGTTTTCATTGAGAAATAAGAAAAAAATATTTTCCTAATATCCCCTCTTATCTGGAGTTATGGATGTAGCCCAAATGAGATACAATGTGAGAAAACATACTTTTAACCCTTGTCATACTGAATAAATTAAGATAAGTAATTTTTTCAAAAAAAAAGTTCTTACAGGAATACCATCAGAGTGTTTAGAAAAGCCTGCATAATTATAAACATCTCATTTTTCTGGGTTATTTTGCGGAACTGTTTTGTCTATCAGTAAATGCTTGCATTAAGTCTGATAAAATATTAGTTTAGAAAATGTAACATTACCAACTTACTTGTTTAGCATATTTGTGAAAAACGGTTTCACTTTCAAATACTGACAGATAGATTAAATGCTTTGAGGCAAGTATAATGCACGAGTAACAATATAAACTAGATAATGCCATATTTCATTAAATAGCAACTTGATCCAGTGGATGAAATCTTACTTTGAGAAAAAAAAAATCCTATGATGACATATGCTTTCTTGCACACCACATAAGGAAATCCTGGATTTAACTCTCAGATAGAAACTCTTAACCTATCCAGGTTATGCTATCCAGGGTAACATAAAACTCAAGACTTCTAACGTGTTTGATATGCACTGGTTGTAATGAATGTCATCTATGCCATCATTAAGGTTAACATCAGTGTACATAACGACGTCATTAAATGCAAAAGTAATGTCATCACAGTATCAGCAGTCAAAGTGACTTTATTATTAAAACATCTATGTTCAGAAATGAAAGGCCTGCAAGAAAAAGAATCTATCATGGGTGTCAGGCATAGATAGAAAAACCAGTCCCTCACAATCACAGTCTGGCATCACTCCCGAAGCCTAGTGATGCCAGACAGTGATCCTTGGGACAGATTTTTCTATATACCCCTCACACTTATGATAGACCCTTATAATCTACATAAAAGTAAACACTAGGTTTGGGTAAAAAAGTTTTTAGAGAGTGAAATAAGATCTCATAAAATGACATCTCACTGTTTGAGTCCCTGTTAGGGAGAAAGAGCATTCCAGTTAGAAATGATTGTTGGCATTATAATTGACAGAGTAGGTCATGAAAGTCCTGGAGAGAATTGTTGACGGCCTCATCAGACAGTTGGTGTCAATCGATGATTCCAAGTTTGGCTTCGCTCCAGGCAGAGGCACAACAGATGTAATCTTTCTTGTCAGGCAGCTGCAGGAGAATTATCTAACTGCCAACAAGAGCTTCTACATGGCTTTCCTAGACCTGGAGAAGGCATTTGATCATGTACCTCAGAAGGCCATCTGGTGGGTGCTGAGGGAACTTGGTGTGAAGGAGTGGATTGTGCGACTGGTGCAGGGGATGTATGCCAATGCATGGAGCTGTGTTTGTGTTGGTGAGGTGTTTGAAGTGAAGGTCTGTGTGCACCAAGGCTCGGTACTCAGCCTGCTGCTCTTCATAATTGTGCTTGAAGCCATGTCAAGGGGGTTCCTCTCTGGGTTCCCCTGGGAGGACCTCTATGCCGATGACCTTGTAATCATCGCTGAATCGCTGGAGGTATGTGTCAGGAGGCTCTTGACTTGAAAAGAAGCAATGGAGAGGAAAGGACTGAGAGTAAATGCAGGAAAGATGAAGAGCATGATCTGTGGTAGAGTTCAGGCAAGTTTTCATGCGCTGTCTGTCGCACTGGAGTCGGCAGCAACAGCATCTTCTGCAATGGCTGCAAGTACTGGGTGCACAAGAAATTCAGTGGGCTCAAGTGCTTGACAAAGGACCCTGATTACAGATGTACACTGTGCACCGTCCTTGGATGGCAGACCACAGAGGGAAGTCTAAGTCGGACCTGACAAGATGGAGGTGGTAGCTTCCTTTTGCTACCTGGGAGACATGCTATCAGCAGCTGGTGGCTGTGAACTTTCAACCATAACACGTGTGAAAACTGCCTGGAAGAAGTTCAAGGAGCTGCTACCAGTTCTCTCTTCTTGCCACCTCTCTTTTAAGACACGTGGTCGCATGTACAGCTCTTGTGTATGGAGCGCAATGCTCCATGCCAGTGAGACTTGGCCATTGACAAAGCCAAACCTCCAGCATCTGCAGCGAAATGACAGGGCAATGATCAGACAAATCTGCAAATCAAGCTACAAGACATTGTCACCACCAGGTCCAATGAGCTACTTGGGCAGCTTGGTATTGAAGATCTGGACCTCATGCTGAAGGAAAGAAGGTTCCACTGGTATGGACATGTGGAACACTCTAATAGTGCAGTCAAGACAGCTTTTGACCTACAGGTTGATGGAAAGCGTAGGCCTGGGAGGCCAAAGATGACATGGAAGCAGCTGACAGAGAGGGATTGCAGAGAGTGGAAGCTCTCAGCTATCAACCCCCATGACAGACATACCTGGAGATCTGGTGTGAGATGAGATATGCCATACGTGCAGCAAGCCATCTACCTGGAAGGGGGCCCACCAATGCGGAGGTTGCCCCTGTACCTGCACGTTAATCAAAAATCCATTGATGATGATAGTTAATCAGAAATGATGCTAACTAACAGGGCTGATGTAACAGGTAGCAAAGACATAATGTGAAAAATAGGTCATGGTCATAAAAAATAAAGCACTCTCTTAACCCTTGTCCTGCTGAACCCGGATATACCCTGTCTTTGCAAACAGTGTAGATCAAGATCAGTTGGCTTCTGAAGAAGCCAACTGATCTGAATCTGCACTGTTTGCCATTAAGAATGTGACTTTATAGCAAAAATCCAGATCAAGTAATCTAATTGGCTTAAAATTAGAAGTGGGTTAGGCATCTTAATTTATTTAGCAGGACAAGGGTTAAGTCTACATAATGGAGAAAGCGTATGACTGTAGGCATTAAAGCTGATCAGAAACTGATCTAAATATTAGGTTTCCTGCATATATTGAGGGATGATAAAAGGAGTTGAACAGCTGGCGATAGACAGAAAAGCAGATTCCTACTCCACACCTGCTCCATACCTGCTTAGTAATACAAGTCTGATGCTTTTCAAAATGACCCGGACAAACTTAGTTTAAATAATGCCTCTCATTACTGGACTAATGTTAGATTTGTTTTGTTTCAAGCAATGCACCCCTAAATGAGAGTATGGTCATAGTCCTTGACTTGATGGCCAAGGTTATTTGTACTGACAGTCTTGTAGGGCAATAAATGTCCTTAAAATGTGAACACTTTATTCCATATTTTTGGGCCTAAAGTTTGCTTTATATCCGGTAAATTTCCTAAAATTTCGATCACCAAAGCATCTGACAAAATGACATATGCAAACAGTGTAGACCTAGATCAGGGAGCAGTCTGATCAGGGTCTACACTGTTTGCCATTCCACTAAGTAGTTTAAGAAACTGCTGCATAAAAAGCAAAATTTAGGCCAAAAGAGTATGGAATAAAAAGTGTTCGAAATTTTAGGACATTTACCATATGCAGTTGTTCTTTGAAAACTAAGTGGAACAGTAAACAGTGTAGAGTCTGAGAAGCAGTCAGATCTGTGTCTGCATTGTTTGTATACACTATTTAGTCAGAAATATTGTAAGAAATTTTAGGATAGTTTCTATACATATTTGTACTTACCCAACATTTGGCCTGTGGTAGACAATCTTGTAACTATGATCTACATCATATAAACTTATTCCCTCTGCTTCTACTGGGTGCTGAAGATCATCGTTACCTGGATTTGTGCCTATAGCATAGTCTCCACGACATGCTGTGTCTCCATAGTGAGCAAATGTCACATCTAAAATAAAGCAGAAATTTCTTGGACTTCTTGTCAGGGCTTTCTCACATAATATACCTTATTAAAACTTAGTCCTAGTCACAATAGCAGCAGATGACATTCAAAATCTTATTATTTCTGAGATAACAAAGCTTGAAAAAAATCACATGAAATTTCAAGCCTTATTTGTTTGTTTTTAAATGTGGCATCTGTTCAGAGTCTTCACAGTTTGCAAACAGTCAATTTTGTCTCTAGGAATATCTAAATCATACAGCCTGACATTCCTAAAATTGAAATTCAACGCTTTCAATATATAGTGTTGGGGACTTTATTCAGTCTAAAATGAGTTAAAGGTTAATGCAAATATTTGGACAGGCATCCCAGCAGACACACAACCTTGATTCAATGTTGATTCAACGTCTTGACGTTGAATCAATGTTGAATCGACGTTGTTTCAATGTTGTGTGCCCGCTGGGGTACAATTAGACCCAGATCAAATTCGTCTACTGTTTCTAAAAGGACAGCTAATCAAGGATTGTAATTTTTGCTACCTATCCAGCACTTTCTTAACATATCACAACACAGTCATACGGACTTGGTGCTATATTAGGTTAAGTTTGATAAGGAATCAGATTGTCTAATTACGTATCCTTTACCAAGCTGTCTAAGTAATTAGCATATGACAAATGGGCTATGCCATGCAAAACATGGCTTTGAGCGTATGTATGAAATATGAAGAATCAAATCATTCTGTCATCCTGTCATATAAGGACCACTGGTTTCTTTTAATGTCAACTTATATTCTTAGAAAAAAAAAAATGTTGCCTACTACAAATTTTGCATGGCACTTTAAAGATTAATATCCCTAAAGCTCCATTATGACACTGTGCCAATGGCAGGAAACCCTGATAAGATTCTAATGTCATACACTGGTATTCATCATGCTGATCACTTCTGTGAAGTTTTACGTAAATCTGACAAAAACGGCAGAAGTAGGTGGCTCTACAAACTCGGAATGATGGACTCAAGTGATAAAATAAAATGTCACAAAGTAGTACTCATCACAAAGATCACATCATTTTTATGAAAATCTAAGAACTAGAAGTTCACTTCATTATATAAATGAATTTCATTTTTATGGATTTTATCAACATGTAAATGCTGATGAATTACAAATGGAATGAAGTTCAAAGGGCTTTATGTTAAGTTTGAGCATTATTTGCCAGGGTTTACACATCAATAATTAATTTCTTAAAATCCCAACTAGAACATACTTATGTCAAAAATATGCATATATGTACAATAGCTCCATTACGAAAACATGCCTATTCAAATATACTGAAAATTTTACCACCAAAAAAATGAAAATTTTCAGATAAAAAATTCTGATATTTTTCATATTTCTGCAGAAATATGAAAAATAGTGCATACCCCTGTAAACCCCAGTTTTACTATATAAAAGTGGGGTTTAAGGGGGTCAAAATTATATAGGCATGTTTTTGTGATGTTTTAAAAATTTGCACAAAGAAAATAGTTCCAAGATTCATGCTCATCATATTTATCAAAATGTAAATCCCATTTTTAAATTGCTTTCAGCCAATCAAATAGTGTTAAATCATTGTAAGCCTGCTAAGTTGGAATGATTATAAACTTGCAGACAGATCCACCCACCAATTTGAGACTCCAAAGAACTGCCTCACCTCCAATATACAGTGAACCCTCATTACAATGACAGCATTTGTTCCCAAAGACCTTGCCATTAAAAGGAATTTGCTGTTGTAAAGAATAATTAATGAGCAGACTGATATATTAGAAATGTCTTGTTTTGTTCTTATTTCCTCATAGAACATATGTTTTGGATATTTGTTAGAAACATCTCACAGAGGCAACTCTAACAAATGTCCAAAACCTATAATCCTTTAAAGTATTGAATACAATATTCTTGCATAATTTGTGATGAATTGTTACCTCTTAAGCAAAGGTTTCGTGACAGTCAAATTGTCATTATAATGAATTTTGTTGTTGTATTGAGTGTCGGTATAAAGAGGGTTGTCTGTACTGCCTCACAAACTTCAACAGAAAGGTTATATCAACTGCAGTCTAAACAGAGTTTTCTCTGTTTGTCAATATATTATACAGTATCCTTTGATTTCATGAGGAGGAATTAAAGGCCCTGCATTACGAAAACACACCTATTCAAATATATAGAAAATTTCACCTCCAAAAACTGAAAATTTCAGATTAAAAAACTGATATTTTTCATATTTCTGCTCAAAACATAGATTGCTGGTACTCGTTAGAACTGCCTCAGTGAGGCAGTCCTAATGAGTAACCACAATCTATGTTTTTGGCAGAAATAATAAAAATAATGTATACCCAGTTTTACTACATAAAAGGGGAGTGTAAGGGGGTCAAAATTATATAGGCATGTTTTCTTGATGGATTAGACTGCTGAAATGTGCAGGTTGCTCTAAACTCTTTGTTTCCTGCCTGTGTGATAACTGTTTTTTTCTCACTGTGTGCCAGAAACAGAACCCTAAGTTTGTATTCCTTACATACCCTTCTGTATTTACACTAAGTATTTGAATACCTTAACTCCTCACCAGACTTGTCCTAAACTTTAAAAAAGTCTATTTTACTACCTACTGAACATTAGGAAAACATGCCTATTCAAATATACTGAAAATTTTACCACCGAAAATGGAAATTTTCAGATAAAAATTCTGATATTTTTCATATTTCTGCTCAAAACATAGATTGTGGTACTTGTTAGAACTGCCTCAATGAGGCAGTTCTAACGAGTACCCACAATCTATGTTTTTGAGCAGAAATGAGAAAAATAATGTATACATATGTAAACCCCAGTTTTACTATATAAAAAATGGGGTTTAAGTGGGTCAAAATTATATAAGCATGTTTTTGTTTTTGTAAGCCTAAAATAGTGCTGGATGAGTGGCAAACTGTGTAGACCCTGATCAGAGCTTGTGTTCTGCCACATCTGATCTGGGCCTACACTGTTTGCTCAGGCCTGTCTGTCCCAATATTTAGGGTTATTATGGTATTTATCCCAAGCATTCAGACAAACAGGCCTGTTCAAGCAGTGCAGACCAAGATCAGATGCCCCAGAATGCAGCATTTGATCAGGTCCACACTATTAATCACTCATCTAGCAGATTTCAGTTACCCACAACATAATATTTTTATCGAGAAATAACAAAACCATCACAGCCGAGCAGCTAAATGAACTTTCAGAAATGCTGTTCAAACTTTACAGTTGATACACAAAATTTATTCATTGCAAGCAAAGTCATGTCGTTGCATTGACATTAATGCAATGTTGTGTAAATTTTGTGCCCACCGGATTAGGACTAGTATGGTAAGGAATTAAAGAAAGTTTTTCCTAATACATAGGGTAAATATGGTAATTGTGAAATGCAATTAACTCACTAAGACTGGCGGAATATTGAAATAAATGAACTATTATATTGATTCATTGAATATGATGTGATATCCACTGGAGAATACCAATAATGACTGAGGCGATAGCCAGGATAAATATTGGTATTCTCCAGTGGATATCACATCTAATTATATTCAATGGCTCAATAGTCAATAATTGTTTATTATATAACCAATGAACAAACTGTTAAAGAATTTTACATTTCATGACATTGTAATTTAGGTACACTGTCAATGGGGAAAACCCTGAGCCAGTTAACATCAGAAATATTCACTGGTCTGAAAACAGCTCTCAGCCAATGAAAAACATTCTATTTTTAGGTATATAATAACAATTATTGCATAAAAGTAGTGCCGCACATTATTAACAGCCTTGCATGAACCAGCCAAAAGCTGTGTATTAACAAGGCAATTCATGCACAGTTAATGCACGGCTATGCAACTTTCAATATGCTCGTACCGGGGACACAGAATTGCTGCCGTCACGAGATGTGTACTGCCTGGCCCATAGAATGAGCATAGTCCGTGGAAATTGCATCTGCAAGACATTGGTGAAAAGGCGAACAAAATAGTGCAAGAAATAACGCGAAATGTAGCAAATGTTTTCAATTTTTATGCAATAATAGCGATCGAAGTAGGCCTCGGTTTTCAACACCTCCCTCGGGACCTGGCGAATGTTAATGCATGAAAAACTATGTTTGATCCCTATAATGATCACACATGTGAGGTCTATGCGAAAGTATGTGTCATCTGCCTGGGAAAAAATCCTTGGAGCCTTGGCTCCTTATAGAGTACCCAGTAAACACCTTTCACCTTTTCAGGCTGCAGTGGTGCATAGACTGATTCAAGTCTTGACCAAGTACACATGTCTGTAGGTATATCTGAACCACAACATCAGAAATCATAGCTTCGGATATGCAAATCAGCAAAGATACACATCAACCTGTACTGTCATGCAGTCAGACTAGAATCTTCACTGGGCACATGTTGGATAGGCAAAGCTTCTAAATGAGAATAATGAATAAAAAAAAATAATAATGAAGACTCTGATCAGACTGCACTGATGCACAGGCTGATTTGAGTCTTCACTAGGGGAACTTGTCAGAAGGTATGTTTATCACCTCGCAGTTCCATCTTCCCATGTTACAGCTGATAAAGTTCACTTACTTGTAACTTTCATAAGACCTGCAATACAGTTGTAAGCCATGATCCCAGTCCATTTCTTCACAGGGGCTTCATTTTCTCCCTGATTAAAGTTAGGAAAGGTTATCCCAATCATTCCTCCTGTGGGAGGTCTTCCAGGACGTGCTTGTCCACTGATAGTAAAGCTGTCATCGGAGGGAGAGACATCACTGCTACAATCAAAGGAAGCCGTTGCACCAACCAATAAGGTATTTGATACGTAACCTTTCTGATCACCGACAATGTGAGCCACTGCACTTGGACCAAGTATAGCAAAATATATGCCTATTCCATTCTCCACCAATATAGCATTGTCAACTTTTACACTGGGTCCATTCTGGTAATAGAATCCAAAGTCATAATTCTTCCAGAAAATGAAACCAGACAGCATGACACAGTCCCCACTAACTTGATCGGCTGGAAGTATGTAGGCACCATCAAGACTACTGTATGCCTCGTTATTGCTGTAGCGACCAGATGTATCATCACAACCCAAAAGTTTGACATGATATCCTGCTCTCTCTGAGCCCACTACCACATTATCTTGCAGGGTTAAACTCTCAGCATCAATAGCCTCTATTCCTGCCTCCCAGCGAGGATTAAATGTTTCATATCGGTCCTGATAGGTTCCTGTATAGATGACATGAGCCACCATATTGTTTAGAATCCTTGTGTCATCAGAACTGGTTACAATACCTGAAGAAGGAAATAACACATCACGAAAACATGCCTATATAATACTATATAGTATTTATATAGTAAAACTGGGGTTTACAGGGGGTGTACATTATTTTTTTGTATTTCTGCTCAAAAACCTAGACTGTGGGTACTTGTTAGCACCGCCTTGCTGAGGTAGTTGAATACCCACAATCTATGTTTTTGAGCTGAAATATGCAAAATATCGGAGTTTTTTATCTAAAAATTTTCAGTTTTTGGAGGTGATATTTTCTATATATTTGAATATTTGTTTTCGTAATGAGGTATTCATTAACATGTTTGCATGCTGGGTAAAATATTCAGAAGACAACATTTTGAAATATCTTTCTAATTTTTCCTAGAAAATAGGATTTGACATTTCATGCAAATTGTCTCCAGCAAGCACATGGTGTTTAAACAATGCCCCATTAACACTTAGTACTATGGGTAAAAATTTTCAGGACACGACATATTGGAATATTTTCTTATTTTTTTTTTCAGAAAACAGGATATTAGAGACAATTTGCATGAAATGTCATATCCTGTTTTCTAGCAAAAATAAGAAACACATCACCAATTTGTCACCTGCTAAATTAGACAACAGAGTGGTAAAGGTTTAGGTATATGCAACATCATCAAACTATAATACAACATGCATTGTATAAAGGTCATGTGCCCCCCACCCACCACCGCTACCCCCACCCCCCCAGCGGTTAGGGACTAAATGCTACAAATCTAAGTTCTATACAAGATGGGTGGTTAGGGACTAAATGCTACAAATCTAAGTTCTATACAAGATGGGTATCATATTTACCCTAAGTACTGAACAGACAGACCTAAGCAAACAGTGTAGATTCTGATCAGATACCACAGAATATGACATCTGATCAGGGTCTACACTGTTTGCCATTCAATTATTATAGCTAAGGATAACAGGGGTATCCACATAATATTTTTCTTATTTCTCTATGGAAACATATGTTCTAATGAGCATATACCACAAACATATGTTATCATGGAGGAGAAACATTACTGTATTTACTGTATATATTCAGATAGATAGGCCTGAGCAAACAGTGTAGACCCAGATGAGATGCCGCAGAATGTGGCATCGCATCAGGGTCTACACTGTTTGCCACTCATCCAGCAATTTTCAGACACAACATAGGGTAGTAAATTGTATTGTTCAAATGTTGGAACATGCCTGGAGGTTATAAAACTCTTTTCATGCTCAACTCAGCTGAGCATGAAATTGGTCCTGCTAATAAATCTCCAATTACTAATAATTGCAAATTCTTTCTTGCTAAGCAAAGCTGAGCATGAAAATTTCTCTGCTAATAAATATGAAAATGCCAACAATGAAAAATTTCATGCTAAGCTGAGTTGAGCATAAAAAAAGGTTTAAAACCTCAGGGCCAGGTATGGTAAGGAGTTGAGGTGTCGGAATACTTAGGGTAAATATGGTAGTACATGTATAGATATTTTTGAGTTGAAATTGTGCTTTATCTGGAGCAATGAATCACCATCTTTTTAGATACAGCATCATGTAGTTAAAAGGAGATGTTTTAATTTTACTAGAATAAACTTACTTTAGACTGAATTAATTCCCCCATTAGAAGAGTCAAATTTTAATTTCAGGTGTGATTGAAATATTCATAGACATTACAAAAACATGCCTATTCAAATATACTGAAAATTTTACCACAAAAAAATGAAAATTTTCAGACAAAAAATTCTCATGTTTTTCATAAGAAAAATAATGCATACCTTGAATACCCCAGTTTTACTATATAAAAGTGGGGTTTAAGGGGGTCATAATTATATAGGTATGTTTTCGTGATGGAAAAACATCTAAACTGAGTCTGTACTTTTTGCTAATAACCCTTTTGGAGGTTTCCAGACTATAATTGGTTCAGAGCTAAGGTGTCTAAATATTTAGGGTGAAAATATATCCAGATATTTTTTTATTTTTTTATTTTTTATTTTTTTTCATATTTCTCCATGAAAATATATGTTGTGGTTATTGTAAATGTCCAAAAAATTTCGTACACCAAAGTTGCTGACAATATGTCCTATGCAAACAATATAGACCAGATCAGACTGGTCCTGAAGGAGCAGTCTGATCTGGGTCTATACTGTTTGCCATTCCACTATTTAAGTGTTTAAAGAACAAACTGCATAAAAACAAAATTTAGGCCAAATAGTTTGGAATAAAGTGTTCAAAATTTTAGGACATTTACGGTATCTGTTTGGCAATTTTTACTTAAATTGTCTAAATCTCTGACAGTACATCCTACAATGCTTCAGTGTACAAGTTTGCAGAATTAAAACCATAACTCTAGATAAGAGGGGTTATCAGGTAATTAGTATTCTTATTTCCTCACAAACACATGTTGTATTAATCAGAAGGTGAAGCACTTTGAATGAGTGACAGAACTTATGTTTCTGTGGATAAAAAAGAAATAAGAAAATATCAATACTTTTTGGTTGCTAAAAGAAAGAAACTTATGATTAACAACATCTCATTGTGTACTTGTACATAGATTTGTAAGCTGACTTTGATCAGACACAAAATATGGTGATGAAGTAGAATGGACCAATAAAAGATGAATAAGTGTCAAGATCATGGATCTCAATACCACAATGTAGCAAATCATTGTATTCTTGCACTTTGAAAAGTCTAGTTCAAAATAAGGAGAGATGTAAAAGGACATACAAGAGGGGTGGTTGGAAAATATCCTGACTCTTCATGCTCCTGTCTTTCCAAGTGCAACTACCTACACACATTACACTACAAAGTCATTGTTTGTTTGTGTTGAGGTTTTACCGCCCAGTCAACCTAATGGTGCCATGTTGAGCACGGTCAGTTTACCTAACCACACGTTTACTGGCAGGCTTAGTCCTCAGTGGTTAACCAGTATTGTGCACATTCTTTCGCCAGAAACTGACAACTGCCCTTCTTGAAGCAGAAGGGAGAGAATGACCATAGAAAATATTTTTTGTTTGTGTTGAGGTTTTACGGCCCAGTCAACCCAGTGGGGTCATGTCGAGCGCGGTCAGTTTACCTAACCACACGTTTACTGGGCAGGCTTAGTCCTCTAAGCGGTTAACCAGTAATGTGCACATTCTTTCGCCAGAAACTGACAACTGCCCTTCTTGAATCAGCGGAAGGGAGAGAATGACCGTAGAAAATATTTCATGATCAATCTCCACGAAAGAATGTTGCCGACCTCGGCGGGGGTCGAACCCGCGACCTCCTGGTCTCCAGTCGGACGGCGCATCCAACTGAGCCACCGAGGCCGGCTAGAAAATATTTTATGATCAATCTCCACGAAAGAATGTTGCCGACCTCAGCGGGGGGTTTGAACCCATGACCTTCTGGTCTCCAGTTGGACGGCGCATCCAACTAAGCCACCGAGGCCGGCTCCAAAAGGCATTTAGGGTGACCATAGCGAAAGAACATTTGGAGCGTTTTAACCAAGATAAAAATAAGTTTTTGAACTATATTATCACTGGGGATGAAATGTAGGTTCATTATGTGGAACCTAAAACAAAAACTGTCTAAGCAGTGGCAAGGAGCTGGTTCCCCACCTTCCATGAAGTTTAAGCTGTCTCCATCTGCTGGCAAGGTTATGCTAGTTGCTTTTTGGGATTCAACTGGAATAATATTGGCTCATTTAGTGTCAAAAGGTCAAACTGTGACTGCTAGATACTATTCAGAAGTAATTTTGAAAAACTCCAAGAAAAACTAAAAAAGTTGTGTCGCAGGCTATCCAAAATTAATGTCCTTTGCATAACAATGCCCCCTCTCATATCTCATCTACAGTAGAACTTATCAACTCCCAGCACTACTGTGATTTTGAGAGAACAACTTGACATTAGAAATGTTCCTAGAAGAGAGAGAACCAGAGCCAGATGATGATGTAGACAACAAATATTCAGCAAGACCTCCTAAGCTTCCTTGACACATACAGTACACAACAAAAAGATTTTAATAACTTTAACTTATAAACACTGAACTACGCTATGCTCATAAAAATACCATGAGTTTATACTGATGAAAGCTAATGCCTTTGTGTTATCATGTCCAACTGATGGCTATGAACCAAACCAAACCAAATCAAACCAATTCCTTCAAGTGGCAATTGTCCAACCCTCCATACAGCCCAGACCTGCAACTTTCATTTGTTACCAAAACTGAAAAAAGGCTCCCTGGAAAATTTCCCCTATCTAAGCATTATTTTTACCAAAATTTTGATTCAACTGTGATCTAGAAAAAAATTTTGTTTGAAATGTGGGGGCAGATGGACATACAACAAATGAAAAATGATCTCTATAGCTTTGATCATGTGAGCTAAAATAAAAAAACCTACCATTTCCAACAGTCCCATGTACTACGTTACTGCTTATGTTCAAACTGCCGGTGCCAAAAGCTCCAACAGCAGAATTAAATCCTTTATGGAAGGCACATTTTGTGACTATCGATGGTTTGACATTACTAACAGTTCCTGTGGCAATGTAAGCTATTGAGAACCTGGCATCATAAGACTCTGTGTAGCCATCCTGGCCGGTGTGGATGAATTCCACATTTGATACCCTTGCATAACCTGTAATACATCAAAACAATAAATATATATGCAATTTACAAATTATTTTTATTCTCTCATACTTTGGCTCTGACTCTCATCTTAATTCAGACCATAGTAGAGAAATAATTCACAGAAAAAACTCTAAGTGCTTTTGCTGGGTTTCAAACTCACACCATGCCAGCTCTGACCAATGCAGCAACAGTGCGGATTCAAGCCCTGGCAAAAGCACTGAACAAATAACTATATAAATAAAATTTAATGTAGAAAAAGTAAAAATAGTTAGGATAACACTATGAGTCTTGTTCACACATGTATGTGTTTGTACATGTAGAGATTTTATAGCCCAGTAAACCCAATGGGGTCATGTCGAACATGGTCAGTTTTACCTAACCACACTTCTACTGGGCAGGCTTAGTCCTCAAAGCGTTAACCAGTATTGTGCACATTCTTTTACCAGAAACTAACAACTGCCCTTCTTGAATCAGCGGAAGGGAGAGAATGACCATAGAAAATATTTCATTATAATCTTCATGAAAGAATGTTGCTGACCCTACCAGTGTCGAACCCGCAACCTCCTGATCACCAGTCAGATGTGCATCCAATTTAGCCACCGAGGCTGGCACTCTTGTTCAAAGAAAAAAAAAAACTGTGGTATTACACAGGAACCTCTGTGTAACATGATTCTTTAAAGCACAGTTTCAGATATAACACACTTTAAAGTATCAAAGCAATGTGAAATAATGTTACTAATGGTATGTGCTCCCAGGAAAGACCATGATCAGTCTGCTCATCGGCATCATGTGAGCAGTCTCATAGATCCGGATAAAAAGGGTATATCATTAATATTTTCATACAAGAGGGCCAAGACTGCCCTGTATTGCTCACCTGATTACCAGATAAATTGGCCTTTTGGTTCAGGAGAAGAAGTGCAAAACAGATTTCCAAGATAGTGGCAATGGCGGCCATCTTGGAATTCTGATCGGAACATTTTTAGCTCTTTCTCATTTACAAGTCAATCTGATGCTTCCTACCAAGTTTCAAGTCAATTCAGGAGAAGAAGCAAAAAATGGCGGCCATCATGGATTTTGGATCAGAATGATTAATAGCTATTTTTGCTCTACAAGTCACCTCTATGCATCCTACCATGTTTCAAGCCAATTGGCCTTTCGGTTCAGGATAGAAAGCAAAAAATAGATTTTCAAAATAGCAGCCATGCGGGACATCTTGGATTTCCGATCCAAATGATTTAAGCAATTTTTTATCTACAAGTCACCAAGATGCTTCCTACCAACATCCAAGTCAATTGGCCGTTTGATTCCTATTGAATTTCCTATCGAATTTTAGCTATTTTTGATCTACAAGTCACCCTGATGCTTCCTACCAAGTTTGAAGTCAACTGGCTTTTTGGTTCGGGAGGAAATGTCAAAAATAGACTTTCAAGATGGCAGCCTTCTTGGATTTCTGATCGGAATGATTTTAGCTATAAATCAACCTGATGCTTCCTACCAAGTTTATAGTCAATTGGCCTTTTGGTTCAGAGGAAGAAGCGAAAAATAGATTTTCAAGATGGCCACCTCGGCAGCCATCTTGGATTTCCGATCGGAACAATTTTAGCTATTTTAGCTAATTGGCCTTTCTCTTCAGAAGTAGAAGCTAAAAATAGACAGAAAACAGGCCAACTCAGATGCCAGTACCATATGATCCTTTCTACATACCAATGTATGCTTCATCCTTATATAATAACAGTCCAACTAAGATGTTGGTACTATAGGATTCTTTCTACATACCAATGTATGCTTCATCCTTATATAATAACAGTCCAACTAAGATGTTGGTACTATAGGATTCTTTCTACATACCAATGTATGCTTCATCCTTATATAATAACAGTCCAACTAAGATGTTGGTACTATAGGATTCTTTCTACATACCAATGTATGCTTCATCCTTATATAATAACAGTCCAACTAAGATGCTGGTACTATAGGATTCTTTCTACATACCAATGTATGCTTCATCCTTATATAATAACAGTCCAACTAAGATGCTGGTACTATAGGATTCTTTCTACATACCAATGTATGCTTCATCCTTATATAATAACAGTCCAACTAAGATGCTGGTACTATAGGATTCTTTGTACATACCAGTGTATGCTTGCTCCTTAGTTAATAACAAACCAACTGGTATGATTCTTTGTATATACCAGTGTATGCTTGATCCTTAGTTAATAACAGACCAACAAAGATGCTGGTACCATATCTTTTGTACACACCAGTGTATGCTTGATCCTTAGTTAATAACAGGCCAACAAAGATGCTGGTACTATATCTTTTGTACATACCAGTGTATGCTTGATCCTTAGTTAATAACAGGCCAACTAAGATGCTGGTACTATAGGATTCTTTGTACATACCAGTGTATGCTTGATCCTTAGTTAATAACAAACCAACTAAGATACTGGTATGATTCTTTGTATATACCATATCTGTTGTACACACCAGTGTATGCTTGATCCTTAGTTAATAACAGGCCAACTAAGATGCTGGTACTATATCTTTTGTACACACCAGTGTATGCTTGATCCTTAGTTAATAACAGGCCAACTAAGATGCTGGTACTATAGGATTCTTTGTACATACCAGTGTATGCTTGATCCTTAGTTAATAACAGACCAACAAAGATGCTGGAACCATATCTTTTATACACACCAGTGTATGCTTGATCCTTAGTTAATAACAGGCCATCTAAGATACTGGTATGATTCTTTATACAAACCAGTGTATGTTTGATCCTTAATTAATAACAGACCAACTAAGATGCTGTTACTATATGATTCTTTATACAAACCAGTGTAAGTTTGATCCTTAGTTAATAACAGACCAACTAAGATGCTGGTACCATATGATTCTTTATACAAACCAGTGTAAGTTTGATCCTTAGTTAATACTAGGCCAACAAAGATGCTGGTACCATATCTTTTGTACACACCAGTGTATGTTTGATCCTTAATAAATAACAGACCAACTAAGATGCTGTTACTATATGATTCTTTATACAAACCAGTGTAAGTTTGAACCTTAGCTAATAACAGGCTAACTAAGATGCTGTAGTACATGATTCTTTATACAAACCAGTGTATGCTTGATTCTTAGTTAATAACAGGCCAACTAAGATACTGGTATGATTCTTTGTATATACCAGTGTACGCTTGATCCTTAGTTAATAACAGGCCAACTAAGATGCTGGTACCATATGATTCTTTATACAAACCAGTGTAAGTTTGAACCTTAGTTAATAACAGGCCAACTAATATGCTGTAGTACATGATTCTTTATACAAACCAGTGTATGCTTGATCCTTAGTTACAGGCCAACTAAGTTAACAGGCCAACTAAGATGCTGGTACCATATGATCCTTTGTTTATACCATATGATCCTTTGTTTGTACCAGTGAATATTTTAGCCTAAGTTAATAACAAGCTAAATGAGATGCTGGAACCTTATGATGCTTTGAACATACCAGTGTATGTTTGATCCTTAGTTAGTAACAGGCTAACTAAGATGCTGGTACCATAGGATTCTTTGTACATACCAGTGTATATTTGATCTTTAGTCGATAACATGTGAGACCCTGGGGCCATTATGCTTCCTTCTACATATCTGTGTATGTTTAATCTTTCGTTGACAACAGGCCAGCTAAGACCCTGGGACCATAAGATTCCTTGTACATACCAGTGTAAGTTGACAGAAGGGCCAGCTAAGATTCCGGCACCTTAAACTACTTTACATACCTGGCCAACAACAACTGTTTTTTGTAGTTTTCTCCAATAATCTTAATGGCACCATATGATTCCCTGTACATACCAGTGTATGATATCTGACTGATAATAAGTATATTTGATCTTTAGCTGATAATAGGCCAAAGTAGACCTTGGCACCAAAGGATTCTTTGTACATATCAGTGTATGTTTGATCTTTAACTGACAACGGTTTTATTAAGGAGCTGACACCATATGATGCACAACACAAGAAGAGGGCCCTTATGCAATCTGTGGACAATGCTGGTACATTTGTGCAGGCTGATTAGGATCTATACTGCCTGCTTACAGAATCAACAGAAAGTGTAGTATATATTCACAAACAGAAAATGTCCATTAAAAAAACACACCTATTCAAATATATTGCGAATTTTACCACCAAAAAATGAAAACTTTCAGATGAAAAATTCTGGTAGTTTTCATATTTCTGCTCAAAACATACATTGTGGGTACTCGTAACGAGTACCCACAATCTATGTTTTTGAGTAGAAATAAGAAAATAATGTATACCCCTGTAAACTTCAGTTTTACTGTATAAAAGTGGGTTTAAGGGGGTCAAAACTATATAGGCGTGTTTTACTGATGCCAGATCATACTGCACAGATGCACATGTTCATCTGGACCTTTGCTGGTCACATGATATAAGGGCCTTTTCTTCCATATTTCCCAGCATTTGATTCCTTGTACATACCAGTATATGTTTGATCTTTTGTTGACATAAGGCCAACTACGACCCTGGCACCATAAGCTTCCCTGTACAGTTTAGAGTACTCTTCGCCAATAATTTTGATGTTTCTTGTCAATAAACCAACTGGAGCTGCCAAATCTAGAGCCTGTCCATTGGGGAAGGACTCACTGTGTACTGAAAAAGATCAGGAGATCATTTACTTTAAAGGTAAGGGCAACATTGTATCTCTTGAAAAAAGCATTTTAGTACTAAGATTAAAACTGGATGCAAAATAAGCAGTCACAGAAGTTTGAAGGTTTCAAAACTGACTTAATGAATCTTTACAAGGTCATATTAAAGCCTTAGATACATGAAAAGCCTGAAAATATAATATTTTACATCAATATTCTACCTCTTTATTTGTGACAATAGATTCATCTGTAGATATGTATCAATTTTAACATCACACTGTTTTCTGTCAGAAAGAAGAGTTTATTTAATATTTTGAAATGTCTGAATTAAAAAGAGTTGACAATTCAACTGGCTTGTCTACTGTAATGTAAAGGCTGGTATCATATGCCAAAATGTTAATGTGAACAAAGTCATTCATGTATACGAGGAAAGGCAGAGTACCTAGTATAGAGCCTTGAGGTATGCCTTTTTTCAGGTAACCAGTACACCACTGGTGAAGAGAGCCTATACTTCCTACTCTTTGAAGTTTATAAATTAGGCCTTTTATGCTCTCAATTCTGTCAAAAGCCTTGCTGTTATCGCATAAACCCTGCCATCATCTGGGACATGTCATGCAAAAACTTGTCATTAGGCATATGTGGACAGCAAAGGCCCTGATCAACCTGCACATCCATGCAGTCTGATCAAGCCCCAAGGTTATAAACTTTTTTTCATGCTCAACTCAGCTGAGCATGAAATTTTCTCTGCTAACAAATATGAAAATGCCAACAAAAGTTGGCATTTTCATATTTATTAGCAGAGAAATTTTCATGCTCAGCTATGTTTAGCAAGAAAGAAATTGCAATGTTTAGTAATTTGATATTTATCAGCAGGACAAATTTCATGCTCAGCTGAGTTGAGCATGAAAAAAGTTTTATAACCTTGGGGCCTGGTTTTTGTTGTCTGCTGACAGAATCATTGGACACAGCACGAATGTTATCAATGGAGAGCAAATGCCTGGATGAGACTTTGGTCATGTGTCAGATGAATCTGAATCTGTGTACTTTGTGCCTGTCCGAAGACATCTTTTTGCTTAGCGTGGCCCATGCAAGGGTTTACAAAAGATGTTGTAAATACCCACTAATTAACCCATTGCAGACTGAATGAACTTCCCAACCCTATATATTGGAAAATTCTAATTTTGATTTTAGGCATATCAGGCTATGTGATTTAGACATTTCTAGAGAAAAATGGTTGAACTATCTGCAAACAGTGGAGACCCTGATCAGATGCTGCATTCTGCTGCATCTGATCTGGGTCTGCACTGTTTGCCAATTACCCTTTTAGGGGTCTCAAGACTACAACTGATTAATTTACTGTAAATTCTCCTGGACTGATGCACATTGGAGAAATGTTGTCATATCATGGTCCTGCAGGACCAGTTTGATCTGGGTCTAAGCTGTTTACTCAGACCTACCTATTTGAATATTTAGCATAAATGTGGTAGCATAAATATTTTATCCCATTAACGCCAATTTTTTTTTTTTTTTGGGGGGGGGGGGAAAACATAAAAAAATGCTAGGTTTCACCAGGAAAGTTAGATAGGGTAGTGTTACCCTAAATGCATACATTTTATTTTTGTTTGGCCTCACAGTGCAATTTTTATCTTTATTCTTTTATGTGTTCTTTGTTTCCTAAGGTAACCTTTCTTGATTTTATTAGAATTCATACATACCCAGGTGATCATACTTCAATGATTCATTCAAGGTCAAGGTCATGCCATCACCAGACACTGCAGTAATCTTAAAAGTTTCTGTTTCCAGCGCATCATAGCGGCTTGCACCAATGACAATCTCATCCCCAGCCTGCCAAGACACATTTTGTACCAAGACAATCTGTCTATCTCCAGTTGATGCACTGGTAGAAAGCTTTGTCCATGTTACACCAACATCCTGTCCAAACAGGTCAAGGCCACCAAATACACCTAAAATTTCACAGTTTAAATCTCAGTCTGCTATAGAAAATAATTAGAAACAAAACAGTAAATTAGGGAAAATTAGGAAGAAAACAACAAAGGAAGAAACAAAGGAAGAAACAAACAAAAAAAAGAGCAAACAAAAAAAAAAAACAATAAGAAAATGTGCCTGTTAAACACTATGCCCCTAATTATATCCCTTTCAGCTAATAAATGCTGAAAGGGACAAATATGGGGGACATTTCATAATTTCAAGGGCACTCTCTCCCATCTGGGTAATCATTTACACATTAAAAACTACTTCGTACTAGTTTTGCAACTTTGCTCCAGTAATGTACTTTTTCTATAATGATTAAAGGTACTGTAAATGGGAATTGTCATGGTAACATACCTGAGGCAAGGCAGGTCCACCCATAGGTTTATTTAAGAATTATGGAACCCAATATCATGTACCAATTTCAAAGAATGTTTACCAGATGTTGACAAACAAAAACTAAAAGCTTGAAGAATAATAGTACCCACTATAATGTTGAAAATCATAATGTTCTTATGCTTTGATTGATTCATACCACATTCATAATCAGAAATTGCATCCAATTGTTAACTACTCAACAATCTCTTTATAGCACTACAGCTGGGATCCAAACAAAAAACCATGTTAGCTTAACAACCATGTTGTTTCAGAATAAAAATGTATGGATTATATAGAAAAATGACCATAAATGCATATTTTAAACCTGGAGTTGTTAAGGTAGAGTACATGGCTGTGGTTGGCAAAAGATCCTTTGTAACTGATAGGGCAAGACCAAAAAAAAAATGAAAAAATAGCAAATGGTAAAACCAGAAAGATTTTAGAGAAACTTTTCAATGAGTGGCTTTGACTGCAGGCAAACAAAGACTTGTGCTAAAGGACATTACCCACACACCCCACCCCTTGTGGGAAAACCTCTAACTAAGGGATAAACCTTGTTTCTAATGACCTAAGATGCACTTAAGTAGGTCTACCCAACCAAAGTGTAGATAGTAATGAACAGAAGGAAAAAGGGTTAAGTTTTAGCTCAAGTTAGGTTTAGCTATATAGCCAATGTCCACAAACCTTGTAAGTAAAATACTTTCTCCCACTTGCATATAAGAACAACATAGCTCCAGATAAGGCATTTTTTTTCAACTGAAAAATATTAATATTTTTCTTATTTCTCCAATAAAATATATGTTGTGGTAATCAGTAGAAGCGCCTCGCTGAGATGCTTCTAATGAGTACCCACAACATATATTTTTGTACAGAAATAAGAAACATATTATGTGGACACCTTTTCTTATCTGTAGCAATGATAACTACGATAATTTTAGAATAACTAATCTCCTGTGAGACAGCATGAAATTTCAAGACTGCATTCTACCATATTTACACCCAAAGTAATGGGACACCTTTTCTACTTACCGTAATCCTAAAATTTGAAATAGTCCATTCTGCTACCTCTTGATGTGTCTAAATATTGCTGTAGGGATGGCAAACTGTAGATCCTGATCAGACACCACATTCTATGGCATCTGATCTGGTTGTACATTGTTTGCAAAGGCCTCTTTGTCCCAATACTTAGGGTTGTTATGGAATAAGCATAATTTATTCACGAAGAAATTTCTGTGAGTCTAACATGGTTAATCTAAGATATAACTAAAACCTTTACCTAGCGCTTTTGATCCAATAGTTGGTCCATCTCCTGCTGGAACATAATAGGGTGATGACTCATTGCCACGTAAAACAATGCTAGCTAGTCCGTCAAATGGGTCATCAGGCCAACCAATGATGAGTCGACCACCCATGATGATGATGTTGTCAGCATTTATTTCATATACAGCTGCTGGGTGATCTGCAAACTCCAGTACACCCTCCAGGAGCAGGTTACCTAACCTGTTGATGGTGGTGTTCACAACAACCCAGGTATCTGGAATCAGTGTAAATGTAAGATTATATAGTCTCAATCAGAGATATGTGAATTATGTATTATCAATGCTACAGGTAACAAGTCGTTATTTTGGAGATACAGATACATATCAGCCCCTTTATGGCACTGATTACAGTTGGGTTCAATGAAATGGCACATATTTATAAGTGAAAAGCTTTGTAACATGGCTAAAATAATATATATATATATATATATATATATATATATATATATATATATATATATATATATATATATATATATATTGGGTAGAGGATTAGAATGGAAGTGAGGTCCTAGGTTCAAGCCCCAGTATGGCTGTACATTTTTCTTACCTTGTGACATTTGGGCACCAAATATAACAGGGGAAAACATGCTGATCATAATTTCTCCAAGTGGAATTGAACCATATATATATATATATATATATATATATATATATATATATATTGGGTAGAGGATTAGAATGGAAGTGAGGTCCTAGGTTCAAGCCCCAGTATGGCTGTACATTTTTCTTACCTTGTGACATTTGGGCACCAAATATAACAGGGGAAAACATGCTGATCATAATTTCTCCAAGTGGAATTGAACCCCTTAAAATTTAACCCTAGTCCTGCTGAACCCAGATATACCCTGCCTTTGCAAACAGTGTAGACCCAGATCAGTTGGCTTCTTCAGCCAACTGATCTGAATCCACACTGTTTGCCATTAAGTATGTGAATTTATAGCATCAGTCTGGATCAAGTAATCTGATTTGCTGAAAATTAGAAGTGGGCATGGCATCTTAATTTATCCAGCAAGACAAGGGTTAAGAATGTGCCCCTAACAGTGTATAACAGTTGCTTCTGAAATGCTTTCTAAGTTTTGGCAGCATATTAGAGTTTGTACAACTCACCAAATTCTATCCTGACATTGTCCAGTTCCTGAGGGACACCATAAGATCCCAGACTGTTAGTGACATATCCGTCTTCACTCATGTTCCACAGGGCTACATCATGCCAATAATCGAAGTCAAGTGGTCTCGCAGTCTTTGGTGGAACTGTGTCTGGGTCTGGTGGAGGAATACAGTCTGTGTAGTAACACTTGTAGCTTGTGTAACTCAGGGGTCGATCTGTACTGTATGTTGACATACCTCTTCTGGATCTTTCTGTTCCGTGGACTGAAAAAATATCAAATGTTGCCTGACTTGACTTTCATATCAGCCTATGCGTCCTGGACCCTCTACCAGTAAAGTCTATATTATCCAGAAATATTGTAACATATTGATGCCCATTACTGTTCTCCAAGAATAGCAAATGCGTGCATTACAGTAACACTTAAACTGAAAATGGACGTTGTCCTGTAAATGACGTCCCGTAAATGATGGTCGTCTTGTTTCTTTAGATTCATTTTTGTTTTTTTTAAGTTTTAGAAGACAAAGAGGTGGTCTTTAATTAGTTGTATACTTTTTAATGAAAAACTAAGAAGGTATACACATACATGTATTTGTATTGTCATTCAAGTAAAATGCATGTAAATGACAACATACTTTGAAATCAATAGTTTGAGTTTTGTTATCTATCTTGAGCTTCAGTTAACCCATATATGCCGAATGGACTCTTCTACCTGAACTCTTTGGACAAGTCCTTTTCAAGGGGTGTCTGGTCAGTTTTGATTATTACCATATTTTACTGAAATGCCTGTAGTTAAGGCAAACAGTGTAGACCCTGATCAGATGCTGTGTTCTGCGGCATCTGATCTCAGTCTACACTGTTTGCCAATGTCCCATTTATGGGATGCTAGGCACAACTGGGTTAAACAGAAATGGCTTGTTTATTTGATACCATACATGACCAGAAGATATCGCAGTATATATTATACTAAAGAAACTCAAAAATCTGAATAGATTAGCTCCTCATCAAAGAATTTTGTCTCATCAATGATAGGAGTTTAGAAACAACAATTAAATGCTTAAAAAAATATTTCTGTGTAAAAGAGTCAACTTTAATTATTTGTTTTTGAAGTTTGAAGACAGCATTTGTCCCCCTTAATTGAGTGAGCAAATAGTTTATCAGCTATCAGGAACTCTTATAAAGACAGAAAAATTTCATGTAAAGCAACCAATATTTTGCTTGCATCCTGGCATAAGTGCACTCAAAAACAATATATAACATGTCAGAAAGGGTTTCCATTTTGTTCACAAAAACAGGTTGATTCTATTCAAGCCAGTATATGTCATATTTTTAGATTTTTTTAACAGAATATGACAGGGTGTTGCACCAGGTGAGAGAGGGTATCCACATATTTTTTCTTGTTTCGTCATTAACCCATTTAAGCCTAGCATCCCATAAAAGGGACACTGGCAAACAGTGTAGACCCAGATCAGATGCTGCAGAATGCAGCATCTGATCAGGGTCTATACTATTTGCATTAAGTTCAGAAATTCCTACAAAACATGGTAATAATAAAAACTAACCAGACACCTCCTATATTGGAAATGAACTTGTCCAAAGACTTGAGGTAGAAGAGTCCACTCGGCATAAATGGGTTAAAACATATGCTATTCATATTCATTAGAAGAGTCTTATAAAGAAATAAGAAAAATAACTCCTTACCATACTTGTCCTATGATTTGTAAAAGCCTGTCCCACTACCTCTTGATGTGTTTAACCCATTACAGACTGAGTAAACTCTCCCACACTATACATTGGAAGAGTCCATTTTCAATTTTAGGTATGTCAGGTTAGATTATGTAGATATTCCTAAAGTTAAATGGTTGATCTACTTGCAAACAGTGGAGACTGATCAGATGCTGTATTCTGCAGCATCTGATCTGGGTCTGCACTGTTTGCCAGTTACCTGTTTAGAGGTCTCCAGTCTTCAATGGGTTAAAATATTGCTGGACAAGTGGAAATGAGTGTAGACCCAGATCAGGCACTGGGTTCTGTGGCATCTGATCTGGGTCTTCACTGTTTGCTCAGGCCTATCTGTCCCTCACAATATAGGGTTATTATGGCATAGTGATTTTCTAAAACAATCAAGGCCAGTTAAGAGTAAGTGATGACAGAAGACTGTGTGGTTTTGCATTAGCATTATTCCACTCCCAGTCTCCATGGGTGGCATTAGTGGGATACAGCCCACCCACCATAGCATTAATGGTGGCCTGCAAATATTATCTAAGAGCTTACCTATAAATTTTATTTCATTGTTGGCATTATCCCACTCCCAGTCTCCATTGTTGGCATTACTGGGGTCCAGTCCACCCACTGTAGCATTTATGAAGGTGGCACCTCCATCAAAACTGAATCTGTCTGGAGGCTGTGTCACATTAAGTCGGACAATTAAGTAGTCACTGGCCTGAAATAAAAACAATATTATCAAAAATTTATTAAGTGCATAAGTATCCTTGTAAGTCATGACTTGAGATAAACTGAATGAAGTCCTAATTTGTGATCCTAAAGGAAACCAAAAAATGTTTTTATTAAAAAGAAATGATGTCCCCGCCCTGGCCACCCCATCTCCCTCAATCACCAAAACCTTATCTCCAGACAGTGTGCTTATTCCAACCTAAATTAATGATTTTTCTATTTCTCCACAAAACTATGTTGTGGGAATTCATAAGCAGAGCCATGCTGAGACAAATGAGTATCCCATCACCAAAAACAGGCCTATATAATGTTGACCCCCTTAAATCCCATTTTTATATAGTAAAACTGAGGTTTACAGGGGTAGACATTATTTTTCTTATTTCTGCTCAAAAACATAGATTGTGGATACTTGTTAGAACCTCCAAGCTGAGGCAGTTCTAATAAGTACCCACAATCTATGTTTTGAGCAGAAATATGAAAAATACTGGAATTTTTTTATCTGAAAATTTTCATTTTTTTGGTGTTGAAAATTTCAATATATTTGATCAGGCATGTTTTCTACTGACAATAAATATTTTTGTATTTTTTGTAGGCAAATTTAAAAAAAGTATTTAATTACTCCTCTTATTTGGAGCTTTCACACACACACACACACACACACACACACACACACACACACACACACACACACACACACACACACACAGAGAAAACAAAAAAACTGATCTTTCAGATTATTCCAGATTACCAGGCTGCATATATTACTGGAGTACACAAACACAAATATAAAAAATAAAAAATATAGGAAACAAAACTTACCTCAAACTCATAGAATGCTCCTGTGTAGCTAATATTTGTAACATCCTCGGCATTTTCAAACACAAACTTATATGTTTCTCCATCAAGAAGGGCACACATCCATCCAGGCTTGTGACTCAGACGTTTGTCTGCAAATGGCACTGAGCTAGTACCATACTGGTTTGTTATCAAGAAATTCTTTCCTTCCAGTGATGCTGGTACAACCTTGTGGAATGCAAATCTGTGAAATTTATATTGTGGTGGGCAAATCCTGGCTGCGACTCCAACGCTAAATTCTGAAGCATCTTCACAGTCAGTGGGTAAACTACCAGTCTTAGGAACAACTTTCCATTCAGGATCAGCTTTCCCTGTAAGACTACCATCTTTGTCTACAAGAATACCCTCCCAGTCCCAAGCATAAATAGCCTTGTTTGGTGCATTATGGAATGATACACCTTCAACATGGACATTGTAACCACCACAGTAAATAACGCATGTTCCGTCAATTCTGGTAAACTTGAATGCAGCACATGAACTATCAGCAAAATTAACAAAGCGGACATTTTTAACTCGGAATCCAGATCCATAAGGCAGTATAACAGCACCTTTAGTACAACCCTGAGTACCCGAGGGAGCCACTGTTGTTGTTCCCACAATCAAACTGTCTTTAATCATTGGGCTATTATCAGTGTATTGTGGAACATCAAGAACCACTTTGCCTTCATAACCAGCCAACTTGTTCTGGACAAGAACAAAACCTTCAAACTGAAGAGCTCCACTGTTAACAGCTTCTGCTCCTTTCTCGTTATTCCATGCTGTTAGACCACGGAATACAGCAGGTTCCACAGCAGAGCCACCACAACTGCCCTGTAGGGGGAAGTAATCTGGAAATATCCACAAACCAAACCAACCAAAAGAGTGGGCAGAATTATTGTAGAAAACACCAAGTGGTACATTTACTGGGCAGACATCAGGTGTATAAGAAGGACCTTCAGGATGATCATGCATTCTATACCAGAAACCAAAGTGTGAACCCCCAGCTGCAGCATTGTGTTGGATTGTGTTGTTTGGATTGGTCACCCAGAATGAGGCTGGAGTGATGTCATCATTCAACAGACTGGAACTTTCTCTTACAAACACAGCCAAGTTGTACTGGAATGTATTTCCTGTTTCTATGCCATCTTCCAAAAACATGGCTCCTCCCATTATATTGTAGATAACTGTTTTTTCCACCATCGTGTTATGAGTACCATGAATATTGACAGCTCGGTTGAAAGTATGATGTATACCCAGTCCTCTAACATAACTTGTGGACATGTCACCATTTAAATGAAAGTGAACAGGGTATCTTCCAAGTCTGAAAGCCTGGCCAGCAAATGTAACTTCAATATAGGAGAGTCTAGCTTCTGCAGCATGGGTATCTTTCTCTGGAGCATGGACAAGAATCATACCACCAAACTGACTGCTACCAATTTCATCTCCAAATCGCCCTTGAAAACAGGTCTGTGACACAAACTCCCCTGGAAAAATTATTTTTCTTTTATAAAGCAATTTTTACCATTATAGAATTTCAATGATTACTCTGTTTTTCACATCTTTCAGAAAGTTTTTTTTTTTTTTTTTTTTTTGTTTTTTTTGCATGGCACTTTACTCAGAAGAAGACTAGAAATGTGTCAGTATGACACAACTGCCCCCACTCAGGGCCATCCTCACACACGCAGGCATTTTGCAAAAAATGAAGTTGAAAAAAGGGCCATAACTCTCATAATAAATGGCAGATTTTACCCTAAATCGAACTTGACCATATTTTATAATTATATACCTGTGTATAAAATATGAATCCAATACACAAATCAATCTTTTTTTACAAAAATATTGGAAGTAAAACATCTTTTGAGGAGAAAAAGGGCCAGAACTCCCATAATAATGGACTGATTTTACTCTAATTGGAACTTGACCTCTATTTTATGAAGATATACCTGTGTGTTAAATATGAATTCAATACACTAATGTTTTCAAAAGATATCAAACTGAAACTATTTTTCAACTCTGAAAAAGGCCGTAACTCCAAAAACAAATGGTGGATTTTACTCTAAATCAAACTTGACCTATACTTTATAATTATATGCTTGTGTATAAAATATGAATCCAATTCACTAATCTTTTCAAATTATAGAATGGAAACCATTTTTCAAAGTTGAAAAAGGGCCATTACTCCCAAAGTAACTGGTGGATTTTACCCTAAATCAAACTTGACCTACATTTTATGATTATATACCTGTGTATAAAATCTGAATCCAATACACTAATATTGTCAAAAGATATCGAACGGAAACCATTTTTCAACTATTTTTCAACATTGATAAAGGGCCGTAACTCCAAAAATAATAGGTGGATTTTACCCTAAATCGTACCTGACCTATATTTTATAGTTATATGCTTGTGTATAAAATATTAATCCAATACACTAATCTTTACAAAGGTTATGGAACGGAAACCATTTTTCAATATTGAAAAAGGGCCATAACTCCCAAAATAATAAGTGGATTTTACTCTAAATCAAACTTGACCTACATTTTATGATTATATACCTGTATAAAATTTAAATCCAATACACCAATCCTTTTAAAAGATATCGCACGGAAACCATTTTTCAAAGTTGAAAAAGGGCCATAACTGCCAAAATAATTGGTGGATTTTACCCTTAATCAAACTTGACCTACATTTTATGATTATATACCTGTGTATAAAATTTCAGTCCAATACACCAATCCTTTCAAAAGATATCGAAGGGAAACCATTTTTCAACTATTTTTCAACATTGATATAGGGCCATAACTCCAAAAATAATTTGTGGATTTTACCCTAAATCGAACGACCTATATTTCATAATTATATGCTTGTGTATAAAATATGAATCCAATACACTAATCATTACAAAAGTTACGGAACGAAAACCATTTTCGAAAGTTGAAAAAGGGCCATAAAAAGGGCCATAACTCCCAAAATAATAAGTGGTTTTTACTCTAAATTAAACTTGACTTACATTTTATGATTATATACCTGTGTATAAAGTTTCAATCCAATATACCAATCCTTTCAAAAGATATTGCACAGAAACCATTTTTCAAAGTTGAAAATTTTTCAAAGTTGAAAAAGGGCCATAACTCCCAAAATATTGGTGGATTTTACCCTAAATCAAACTTGACCTACATTTTATGATTATATACCTGTGTATAAAATTTCAATCCAATACACTGATCCTTTCAAAAGATATCGCACGGAAACCATTTGTGTTACGAACGGGACGGGATGGATGTACGTATGGACAGCGGTGATACTGTATGCCCCACTCCATTGAAAATGGGGGGTGGGGGGGCGGGGTGCATAAAAATATGCCAAGATGTCATGAATTAATGCAAAACCTTTCGTGGTAACTACTTATGTACCAAATGTTTTATTCTATAAAGCATTTTACAAAAAATAAAAAAAATTCCATTTTTCAATTTTTCCCATAGAAACAATGGTTGTAAATTAGGCAAAAATTGAGAGGGTAGATTGACTGGATGCATGCTTTCATTAAGTTCCGCTTCTTCAAAACTTCTGAAATTTTGACCATACTGTTATGAACCATCAATATTTGAAAATCACTGAAAAAAAGCAAAAAATAGTTTCTGGTAAAAATTTTCCGAAAATCAAGTTTACTACATAAATGCATAAGTCAGACCATTTTTTGGCCGTAAATTTAATTTTATGGTAAATATCAAAGAAAAAAGCACAGAAACAGATAACACAAACATTTCTGACAGGATATGGTCAATCAGAACAAAATATATAAATTCAGAATAAAATGCCAAATGAAATACGTCATTCAAAAGGATATCAAAAGCACAGTATTCCTTTAATCACTGATTAAAAATACATAAAATGATGACTGGCCCATAGTCTTGGAAGTATTCCATAACTTTGTCAAAAAACAAGAAGTGTCAGTAAGCAATGCTTATTAGATACCCATACAAGGTAATGACTGCCTTCTGATAAATTATTTAGCAAGATAAGAAGCAGTAGCCGACATTTAATGGATAGACAGACATGTATACAGATGGACAACATGACACCTGCCCACACACACAAAGGCAGCTTGCAGAGGGTATGAAAATAGGGAAAAACTAAAAATATGACCAAATTCCACAAATGCATACCCCTTGCAATGCTATGAAACATAGGTAACAAAGACATCTACCTTCATCAAATGCCTTGACAGGACCTAGATTAATTATAAGCCAACACTGAAACCCAACAGAAAGTGTGGTGCTAAAAAGGTCCAAGTACAATACAGTATGTTCAGTATCTTACATGAATGGGATGAGTACCATACAGTATGTTCAGTATCTTACATGATGGGATGAGTACCATACAGTATGTTCAGTATCTTACATGAATGGGACAAGTACCATACAGTATGTTCAGTATATTACATGAATGGGATGAGTACCGTACAGTATGTTCATGGGATGAGTACCATACAGTATGTTCAGTATCTTACCTGAATAGGATGAGTTTTGTTTGTGTTGAGGTTTTACGGCCCAGTCAACCCAATGGGGTCATGTCAAGCGCAGTCAGTTTACCTAACCACACATTTACTGGGCAGGATCCTCTAAGCGGTTAACCATTATTGTGCACATTCTTTCGCCAGAAACTGACAACTGCCCTTCTTGAATCAGCGGAAGGGAGAGAATGACCGTAGAAAATATTTCATGATCAATCTCCACGAAAGAATATTGCCGACCTCGGCGGGGGTTAAACCCGCGACCTCCTGGAATAGGATGAGTACCATACAGTATGTTCAGTATCTTATATTAATGGGACAAGTACCTTACAGTATGTTCAGTATCTTACATGAATGGGACAAGTACAATACAGTATGTTCAGTATATTACATGAATGGGATGAGTACCATACAGTATATTCAGAATGGTATGAGTACCATACAGTATGTTCAGTATCTTACATGAATGGGATGAGTACCAAACAGTATGTTCAGTATGGGATGAGTACCATAAAGTATGTTCAGTATCTTACCTGAATAGGTCTAGTACTATACAGTATGTTCAGTATCTTACATGAATGGGACAAGTACCTTACAGTATATTCAGTATTTTACATGAACCAGACCCAGTTTCTACAATGACATGCTCACCAAGGTATAATCACCCTAGCCTGCATGTGCTGTATATAGGCTATAGCCGTTTGTTTTTGAATGAGATAGTATTTGTCACACTGTCATCATTACAGATGTATGCATACAACAGTTCTTGTAAGCATGGTCAATATTGTGCAGTATGAATACAATATGAAGAGGAACTTATCTCGCGTTTAGTCATTATTAGCACTTAGCATGTTGGGTAAAATTTTTAATAGATGGCATACTGAACTACTTTTTTTTTTAGTTTTCCCAGAAAACAGGTTTTGACATTTTATGCAAATTGTCTCTAATGGAGGCACTTTGCATGGAATGACAAATCCTGTTTTCTGGGAAAAGCTTGTTGTCTGCTGAATTAGCAAAGAGAGTGGTAATGGTTAGTCTAACACATAAATTTCATTTGAATCAGATTATTGTTTGTTTGTGTTGAGATTTCAGGCCCAGTCAATCAAATGGGGTTGTGTCCAGCAAAGTCAGTTTACCTAACCACACATTAACTGGGCAGGCTTGGTCCCCTAAGCAATTAGCCAGTATTGTGCACATTCTATTGCCAGAAACTGACAACTGCCCTTCTTGCATCAGCTGAAGGGAGAGAATGACCATACAAAATATTTAATGATCAAAATCCACAAAAGAATGTTACTGACCCAGCAGGGGTCAAACCCTCAACCTCCTGATCACCAGTCGGATGCACATCCAACTGAGCCACCGAGGCTGGCTTGCATCAGATTAACCCACTGAAGACTGGATGGGTAACTGGCAAATGGTGCAGACCCAGATCATATGCCACAGAATGCACTGTCTAATCAGGGTCACCACTGTTTGTAAATAGTTCAACCATTTTTCTTTAGGAATATCTACATGATACAGCCTGACTTACCTAAATCGAAAATGAACTTTTCCAATACATGGTGTGGGAGAGTTTATGCAGTCTTTAACTCTTTCGGCGCCAAATTTCAGATGACATTTGTTGTCTGCTTTTTTTATTTTAACAAACTACCGTTTGGAAAGAAGTTTATATGTAAAGTTGAAAGACTGAATGTTAAACAGCATAGATCCAGATGAGACGGCTCATCATCTGGATCTATGTTATTTGCAAAAAGCCCATTATTATCGCCTGTGGCAGTGAAAGAGTTAATGGGTTAAGAAAATCCAACATGACCATATTTACTCAAAATATAGGGACACATTAACTCCTTACAGTACTTATCTAAAATTTGTACAAGTAAATTTTACTCCTTATGGATGTGTCTTAACCCATTAAAGACTGAATAAACTCTCACACACTATATACTGGAAGAGTCCATTTTCAATTTTAGGTATGCAGGAGACAATGGAGACAATTTGCATGAAACATCAAACTATCTTTTCTGGGAAAAATAAAAAAATCATATATTTCTGGGCCCAGTTGTTCAAAGCATCGATAGCTTAACGAGCTCGTTAAGAGTCATTTCATTAACTGTTTTAGCGGATTCAATATACAGTATTCCAATATTTTTTGCTGAAAAAATGTGACTCACATTTTTTCAGCAAAAAATTTCAGCATATTTGCATATCACTCGATGTAAATTTTAACGAATCGTTAACTAACCACATCGTTAGCTTTGAACAACTGGGCCCAGAATGCCATGAGCTGAAATTTTTACCCAGCATGCTAAGCCTAAATTAATGCACAAAACAAGAAAGAGTCCATATCACATATGCAGATGGCACAAGCCCAGATTTGTCAGTACATATGCACATTGTCTGATCAAGGGCTCTTTAAGCAGGCAATGAACACTCTGATCAGAATACAGAGCTGTGCAGGTTAATCTGAACATTCACTGACCACATTTACAATAAAAACATGAAACAATAATACCCTGCAACTATTGTGTGCTGGGTTGATAGCTCTGTCAAAAAGTGATAAAATTTGCCCATAACCAATCCCAAACCAGATTTCAATTATATCAATGTACAAACCAAGTTTGGTGAAAATCTATTTACCTAAGTTATTCTTGTCTTGTCATATGTTGGGCAGATAACCCTGTCAAATATTGACAAAATTTGCCCATTAACAATCCCAAACAACTCACCCGTTATATATGATGTATGCAAAATTTGAATAAAATCCATCAAAACTATTTATGTTAGACAGCAGAAACCAAGCACTGATGGATGAACAAGCAGATGGATGGATGGAGGGAGGGACACTCAAATGGGAAAACATAATTCCTCACCACGTCCTGTAAAAGGGACCATTTCTTACCCTTTTCTGTAAAGGTAAATGTTCTTAAATTGCAAATTATGCTATATTTTTGTGTGTGTGTGTGTGTGTGGGGGGGGGGGGGGGGGGTAGTGGGGGTTATGCATTTATTCCACAAATTACATGGTGGGAAGGCGAACAGTGTAGACCCTGTTCAGACTGCTTCTTCAGGAGCAGTGATCTGTGTTCATATGCAATTTTATCAGAAAAGTTGGTGTAGGAAATTTTAGGATATTGAACGTAAATGAAAATATTCTATATGTTTGATCTGAATTTGGAAATAATATCACTGAAAAAAGAAATTAAGAACCAACCTGTATTAAATCCATCTGGACAGGCTTCAATACTTTCATCCCAAGTAGCTTCTCTGTTACCACGGACAACCACATTGTGGGTTAGGAGACCAACCTCTGCTCGGAATTCCACCAAAGTTCCATCAAAAGTCTCCTGTGTTCCTAAATGCTCAGCCTCAAGGGCAGAATCTAAGGTCAAGGTCCTTTTATCCATGGATATGGCAGAAATAGTTTTCTTCTCATTCTCGCTCTGTGAATGATGATGACCAGTAGCAGCAATGACAATTTCATCCCCGACATTCCACTCGACAGGATCCACAAGGTCGATGGTTGTGGCACCAGCGGCAGCTGTTGCTGATAGTCTTGTCCAGGTCAATGGTACTTCTTGGCCTGTTCAATATGAAACAACAAATTAAACACAGCAACAACCTGTATTCTTAGGTATAAGTACCTATTTGACACAATAACCACACATACACCTATAAGCACAGTCAAGCAATTCCGTAGTCTTCAGAATCAGCCAATATACTTTTTGTCTTCTAAAGGCATTCCTTTTTGATTTTTATTCTTCTTTCTGAAGGCATATGTTGTGGGTACCCATTTGAATTGCATCAACTTGTTGATGCAATTCAAATGAGTACCCACAACATATGCTTTTATAAAGAAAATCAGAAAAAAAAACAACACAAAAACATTATATAAGCATCATTAGGTATATGTTCCCCTGATCTTTTTTTAAATGTACCCTTAGTATAGAAGGATACGTATTTTACCACAAGTTTTCTCCATAATTTTTAAAAACTTAAGCACACGGTGCATAATTAGTTTGAATACGGTATTAAGTTGTTTAGGAGATGTTTCTTTAGAAAAAATAATTGTATTGCATCGCAGTCACCTTATAACAACATTTTTGGGATCCACAGCAAAAACCGTGCTTCTAGTGAATACCACCAATATATGTATTTAATCCATTTATGCCTGATGTCCCATAAAAGGGACATTAGCACACAGTGTAAACTAATATCAGATGCCACAGAATGTGGCATCTGATCGGGGTCTACATTGTATGTAATAAGTTCAGAAATTTCCACAAAACATGATAATAATAAGAAACTAACCAGAAAATCTTAAATAGGAAAAGGACCTGTCCAAAGAGTTATGTTAAAAGAGTCCACTCGGCATAAATGGGTTAACGGCTCCATATTCCTCAAAAATAGATTCTATTATCCAAGAAAGGTTTAATAAATTGATTATATATGGTATTAATACAATCATAAAATGTTGGGAGAAAAAATCAGCACAACTCAAGAAATTTTAATGCAAACTAGTTTCGGAATTTAATCCTTCTTCAGTGCACAAAATGACTCAAAATCATAAAATGTGGCACCTGACAACCTGTAAAATTTCAGTTAGTCTCTCATTTTTGAACTAGATCATCAATAAAATGACTTTCATGGTAACTCTGTATTAATGTTCCCAACATTAACTCAGAAATACAATAAAAAATCAATTCATTTTTGATCCAGTTCAAAAATGAGACACTAACTGATGGGACATTTTATGATTGTATTAATACCATATACCAATTAAATAAAACTTTCTTGGTTAAAAAATGTCTATTTTTTAGAAATATGGAGCCTTTAAATATTCCTCAAAACCAGACATTTTTTATCCAAGAAAGGTTTAAAAAAATTAACATATAGTATTAATACAATCATAAAAAGTGGCATCTGACAGCCTGTAAAATTTCAATTAATGTCTCATTTTTGGACAGATCTAAAATGAAATGATTTTTTTATCTTATGTCTTAATTAATGTTGGCAACATTTCATTTCAAAAACAAGAGACTAACTGTAATTTTATATGCTGTCAGATGCCACATTTTATGATTTTTTGATACCATATATCAATTTATTAAACCTTCCTTGGATAAAAAATGTCTATTTTTGTGGAATATGAAGCCTTCAAGAAGAAAAAAAAAAAAAAAAAAAAAAAAACAAACATATTTTTTGTAGAAAAAGTGCCTTATCTTGAACTATGATACATTTGTAATTTATTTAACACAAGTACCATCCATGCATTCACACACAAATAGATGGATGGACAGACAGATGCACTAGTCCTAAATGGGCCATTATGTCTCACATCACAAGAAGGTTTGATGAAAAGGTACCTTAAGACATGTGCAACCAGCAAAGACTCAGATCAGTCTCTGCATCCATGCAGTCTATCAGATTCTTTACTTGTCTGTCTGTAGAAGTCCTGAACCTTTGGCTATCTACAGATTGCCAAGCATAAACTCTGATCAAACTGTACATGAATAGACACAAACGCTGATCAGTCTTTACTGGGTACACCTTGTGCTCATGTGTATCTGTTTTCAAAGAAACGATTCATCAGATATACTAAGTCCTCAAACTGGAACTCTATTTTTTAATATGCTCTGACCAAAATCAGCAGATGACACAATGATGATATTTTTCATTTTCCTGCAATTTTGTTTTCTTAGGAGACAAACACATGTAATGTCGAAAAATAAGAACAAATCTTAACCCTAGTCCTACTAAACCCGGATATGCCCTGCCTTTGCAAACAGTGTAGATCCAGACCAACTGATCTGGATCTGCACTGTTTGCCATTAAGTATGTGAATTTGTATCAACACATGGATCAAGTAATCTGATTGGCTGAAAATTAGAAGTGGGCATGGCATCTAAATTTATTCAGCATGAAAAAGGTTAAAATGCTGTTATCTTACTCAAGCAGGTAAAAGTAAAATTGCTGCATATGTACGAAGACATTAACCCTTAAAATGCCATTCAAAATGGTAACGCACAACATTCTTCAATATATTTTTCTGAGAAGATATTTCATGGGAATTATATTCTAAGCAGACCGTTCACATGAAATGGCTTGCCTTATTTCTCATAATATATTTTGGAATGTTGTCTGTTGCTGTTTGGATTGGTGCTTTAATAGATTTTAACCCTTTAAAGCATCATTCACAACTGCAGAACCAATGACACTTTTAAATATTTCTTTTTATTTTTCATAGAAAAAATGTCTTGTAATTTCATGTAAATTTTTGCAGACAATTCACCTGAAATGACAAGACTTATTTTCTTTAAAAAAAAATGAAAAAAAAATGAGAAGAATGAATCTGCTACAAATTTTGCGTGCTGCTTTAAGACTTAACAAGTGTAATGATAATAGATCCGATATTCCCATACTAACCATGAAGCTCTAAACTTCCATTCCTGACAGCCAGTACTTTGGTACCATAGATGGGTAGTTCTTGACTTCTGTGGTGGCCATGTAAGGTGATGATACCTTTGTGTTGGAATGGTTCTGCCTCAGTTCCAACCTGCAGATATATAGTATTGTCTTCTGTCATACAGAAAATGTCCTAAAATTTTGTACATTTTATTCTATACTTTTTTGGCCTAAAGTTTGCTTTTTGTGCAGTTTTTCCTTAAAATATTTTATGACACACCATGAGGTAACTAAAACAGTTAAGTTGAAACAGTCGAATGACAAACTGTGTAGACCCTGATCAGACTGCTCTCTGCATTGTTTGCATAAGCCATTTTATCAAAAACTTCGGTGTATGGAATTTTGGTGTATGAAATTTTAAGACATTTACCATAACTATAATAAGTACTACTTTATTCAATTTAATAAGAGGGACATGAGGCACACCAAAACGCTTTAGTACTCACAGCTGTGGCAAACAGTGGAATGGCAAACATTGTAGACCCTGATCAGACTGCTCCTGCACAAGCCATCTGATCTGATTCTGCACTGTTTGCATAAGCCATTTTATCAGAAAATTTAGTGTTTGAACTTTGTATGACATTGACCATAACGCCATAACAATCTCTTTAATCTGTTTAAATGAAGGCTTTAAATACTTTATTAAGTTTTAGAAGACACCATGAGATATTTCAAAGAGCTAATTAATCACATCTGTGCCCAAGTTTTTCAAAATGGCTTTATTATGTTTACCATAATAATCTGGACACCTATACTCCTTACCATAATTGTCCTAAGATTTGAACAATCCATTTTACCACCTAGTGAGGTATCTAAAAACTGCTGGATAAGTGGCAAGCAGTTTGACAATGAGAAGATATCATATTCTGTGGCAATGGATCTGGATCTACCGTGTTTCCCCTATCAGAATACTTAGGGTATATATGGTAGTTTCCTTTTCCCTTTCTAAGTGAAATCAAAATTGAAAACTAGATGATCCCTAAAGGGGATGAATGCCACGCTACTGCTAGTTTGGCTTTGAAGATTTATCATTCTGAACAAATGCCATGTGTATAAGGCAAAATTTCTAAGATAAATGCAGGGTATATAACTCTAGCAATAAGAATTTGATCTAAGTTCTGTGACATTTATGCACATGCCAAGCCTATTCTGCTCCTTTGCTGCAAGTTTTAAATCATTATCTTGAAAATTGTAGGATAAGTTGTGGAGACACAAACCCAACTATGCCATTTGTAAAAGGCTGTTGTTCCAGGGTATGTAACTCTAGCAATAAAAGTTTTATCTAAATTCTGTGATAGTTTTGCACATGCCAAGCCTATATTGCTACTTTGCTGCAAGTTTCAAATCATTATCTTGAAAACTGTAGGAGAAGTTGCAGAGATACAAACCCTACTATGCCATGTGTAAAAAGCTTAATTTCTAAGTAAATCAAAGGTATGTAACTCTAGCAATAAAAATTTCATCAGAGTTGTGTGACCTTTATGCACATGCCAAGCCTATATCCTTGCTGTGCTGAATGTTTAAAAATCATTATCTCGAAAACTGTAGAAGTTGCTGGGACATGAACCCTACTATTCCATGTGCAAAAGACAAATCAAGGGTATGTTACTCTTCCAATAGTAATTTGATCAGAGTTCTGTGCTCTTCATGCACTTCCTCAGTCTATATCCTCACCATGGTGCAAGCTTCAAACCATTACCTTGAAAACTGTGGGAGAAGTTGCGAGATACAAAACAGTACCATAAAGTGTGACGGATGACAAACACACAGATGGACACACAAACAGGAGCATGGACACACAGACATACATATGACAAAGGGTAAAACTATATGCACAACTTAGTTGTGGAGGCATAAAAATTCACTGTTATTTTTCAGTTAATGGCAATGTCTCAACATAATAGCTAGCTCTCACCCAACAGGCTCAGAGATACAGATTGGCTCCCTGGTGACAATGTGGCAGTACTGATCGTAACTTAACCTTTAAAGCACCTAGAAAAATTCGTAGTAGACAACATTCTTATTATTTTTTCAGAGAAAAATAAGTCTTGACATTTCATGTGAATCATCTGCTTGGCATATGATTCACATGAACTGTCGACTTATTTTCTTTGAAAAATAAAAAACAATATTTCAAAATGTTGTCTACTGCAGTTGTGATTGGCACTGTAAGGGTTAAGGCTGGACTTTAGTGGCAAGCAGTGTCTTTGGCTTGGTAAATAAAACACTTTGGATGCAATGCCTCAATGTGAAATATTGTTGACTGTGATATTAAACTAACTCAAATCTATAATTTTATGTTCAAAAATGGATATAGTAAAATCTATAATTTTATGTTCAAAAACGGATATAGTAAAAATGACTTGAAAATGACGGCTGGTTTACCATGGCAATTTTCAAACTTGTTTTTGAGTCCCTACGAAATTTTTCCAATAACTCAAAAAAACAAATATTCCGAGATATATTAGGGAAATTTTTTTATGGAAAAGTATGTTGTGTGTACTCATTACTTTATAGAAATTCAAAATGACATTCCCAATTCATCCCTATTTGTCTCCTGATTTGGCACTTTGATTAACCTTCAGTGGCTCAAACTACCTATGTCTAGAACAAATTTCCATGGTCACAAAGTTGTTCAAGCCATATTGAAGTTCGAATGTAAATAAATTTCCTGAATCAGACTACAGGTGGACATCTGAAAATGTATTTGATTAACACTGTATAACACTACCTGTAATAATCCACCATCAGTGATCATAATAATATTAGCCTGCAGCTCAATGTCCTTCTCATCAAAGATCAACTGTCCACCTTGAATCAACAGGAAGCTCAAGACAGGTGTATCTGTGTCCAACAGCAAGGTCTGACCAGCAGGGATCACCACAAATTCCCCAGCTGCTGGTGGTGCAGCACCACCCCAGGTGTAGTTGGAGGACCACACATCAATGTACGAGAATGCAGATACTCCAGAGGAACTCTGAAAAACAAACACAGTACTTACCCTAAGTAGTCAAACAGGCCTGAGCAAACAATGTAGACCCTGATCAGATGCTGCAGAATGCAGCATCTGATCAGGGTCTACACTGTTTCAGCACTCGGCCAGTAGATTTTGGACACACCAACAGGTAGTAAAATAGATTTGTTCAAATTTCAGGATATGTATAATAAGAAGTTGTCCCAATTTTAAGGGTAAAAAGGTCCATCAGTCAAGCTGTGTCATCAAAGGTACATCCACTGTCAATGAAAACTGAACAATCTTACTATCTGTTAAGGTGATTGGATACACCTGGAGATTGAGTTACCCTCTTTCAAAGGGAGACATTATTTGTAGACATGACTTTGTTTTCCTAGAATTCAAATCCTTAAAACACGGGACCACTATTAAAAGTAATGATTTCATCCTGGAGGGAGCAGTCTTTGCTTTACCAACTGAGAAGAGAGGCAAATGTTTCCACAACAAAATTACTTCCCCACTAAGGTGTATCCTTCCCCTTTAATATAAATAGATTCTGATGGGAAGGACCCTTAGAAGTAAGAAAAATATCAAATAAAAGAAAACAGCACATTACGAAAACATGCCTATTCAAATATATTGAAAATTTTACAACTAGAAAAGGAAAAATTTCAGATAAAAATTCTGATATTTTTCTTATTTCTGTTCAAAACATAGATTGTAGGTACTCGTTAGAACTGCCTCGATGAGGCAGTTCTAACGAGTATCTACAATCTATGTTTTTGAGCAGAAATAAGAAAAAAATTAACCCCAGTTTTACTATATAAAAGTGGGGTTTAAAGGGGTCAGAATTATATAGGCATGTTTTCGTGATGAGATTCTGTTTTACTGAGTCTGTTTATGAACATTATTGTAATATGCATATTGTACATGCTTTCTAGCCTGAGGTTGAGCAATATTCTAATTTTGAATAAATCCAGTTGAGTCAGTGACCCTAAAGGATCCAAAAATATAAATGAGGCTATACTGATGTATGAGTAGGTGTTTTAAAGCAGCCCTGACACAACACTTAACACTATCTGTAGAGAAAATAAATAGATTCTGGCTGGAGGGAGTCCTTGAAAGCAAGAAATATTTAAAATAAATGAAAATAGTGAACTTGGTTTTATTGAGTCTATTTACGAGCAGTAATATAATGTACCTGCAACACTGTTCACATTTAGAAACATTTAAAAATGAAAATAGTGAACTTGGTTTTATTGAGTCTATTTACGAACAGTAATATAATGCACCTGCAACACTGTTCACATTTCCAAGTTCTAAGTTTGAAACTTGTGATTTGATTTTGAGTTTCACAACCCAGTCAACACTGATAAGATCATGTCAAGCCAGTCAGTTAACCTACTCACACTTTTCCTAGACAGGCTTAGTCCTCTAATCAGTTAACCAGGGCCCAGTTGTTCAAAACTTAACAAAGTTGTTAGCTAACGTGAGGTTAAAATTTCTATCTTAAAATGTGGCAAATACGTTGATATTTTTGCTGACAAAATGTGACAAGCTTTTGCAAAAGCTACTCACATTTTTTTAGCAAACATATCAATGTATTTGAAAATACCTTAGCTAAAACAGTTAATGAGTTTGTCATTAATGAACTCGTTAAGCTAAAGATGCTTTGAACAACTGGGCCCTGTACTTTATGCACATACTTTAGCCAGTAACTAACAACTGCCTTTCCTGAATCAGCAGAAGGGGGAAATGACCATCTATCTGTTTTTTTTCAGTGAGATTCACTCATTTTTGGCTCCAAAAACACATTTTACATACTGTTTCACTAAAGATATTATTAGACATTTCCTCCATTTTTAAATGTAAAAATAAGGACCCTACTATTTTTACTAGAACCTCAATGATTCATATTTGGGCAAATTAACATGTCTGTATTATAAATACATATCATGATTTTTCTTTTACAGTAGTAAAACTGAGATATACTAGCCATTTTACAGTTACAAAATTTTATTTCAAGTGTCTAACCTGTAATTCAGATCCAGTACCCAACTTATAATCAAAAGATTTTATGTCATTTATGACTCTTCATTAGCAAAAACATTAACCTGGATTAACATACTGAACATTTGTCCTTAATGCTTAACATGCTAAGTGAAATTTTCAGCAGATGATTGATTGTGTTGGGGTTTAAACAACATGCCAACTCTTGTGGGTCAGCTTGTATTGTCTCCCAGAGAAAGGGAAAAGAGAGATAGAAGAGATAGTAGAGGAGATGAAAGAGAGAGACAGGAGAGAAAGTGCAAAATGAGCAAAAGTGAAAAACAACAGATGAAATAAAAACATTCCCCCCTCTACCCTTACCTGCTGCAAGGATAGCAGGCCTTGCCCAACTGTAAGCCAATCTCAGTTGGACGCCCTGGTGATATAAGATACAGGACACCTTTGCCTCACCCAACCACCCCAATTTCAGCAGATGACATAACGAAATAATTTTCTTATTTTTCCAAAAAACAGGCTTTGACATTTCATGCAAATTGTCTACTAGGGAGACAATTTGCATGAAATATCCAAGCCAATTTTCTTGGAAAAATAAGAAAAATATCGATATGTTGACTGCTTAATTTGCCAAGAAACTGGTAAAGGTTAACAATCTAAGGTAATAAACACATACCATACTATGAGCAGATTAAGCAGACGACAAACTGATGTTATTTTTTTCTTAATTTTCCTAGAAAATAAGATCTGACACTTCATTCAAATTGTCTCCTAAGAAGACAATTTGCACGGAGTGTCAAACCCTGTTTTCTATGAAAAATAAGAAAAGTATTCCAAAATGTCTTCTGAATTTTTACCTAGCATGCAAAGTGTTAAAGTCTTGTACAATATTCACCTCTTCTGCTATTCCATTTCCAGAAACTTCCACCTCCACAACTGTGTCTGTAGATCCCATGTGTGGTCCTGTGACACATTCCAGCTCTGTGTTACTTGCTGATGTAACACTACAGGCAGCACCACCTATCCTCACACTGACGTCTGCTGCATTGGAACTGTAAACATAAACATTTATTTATACTATCTTTCATATGAATGTCTTAACGGAAACAAGTTGTTACAAAACAATTTGTCAAATAAATTTCCAGCCAAATGCAATTATTGTTCTTATTATATTTCAAGTTGTTCATGATTCATTAATTAATGCTTAGCATGCTAGGTAAATTTTTCAGCAAATGACATACTGAAGTATTTTTCTAATTTTCCCCAGAAAACAGGCTGAGACATTTCATGCAAGCTGTCTCCAGCGGAGACAATTTGCATGAAATATCAATCCTGTTTACTGGGTAAATAAGAAAGATATCATCAATCTGTCAATTAGCCCAGAGATTTGCAAAGGTAAAAAAAAAGTCCATATCACGCTTTTTTTCTTGTCCAACAAACAATTCAGTGGCGTACAGAATTAGTAGTTTGTAGGACTTGTAGTTTGAAAGCTCTGACAATGCATTAAACTGCTACATTTAAGCATTACAAGCTGACATGATTAATTATTCTACATACGTTTACCATAATATAGGGCTAGACATTTTATGGAAATAGTGTCCTGCAAACAATTCACATTAAATATGGATACAGATGTTCAGCCAGACCTAAGATTATCAAAAAGGATTCCCATAAATTCATATAAAATTAAGACACATAATGTTATTTTATTTTTGCACCAAATCATATCTTGTGGATACTTGTGGGAATCACCACAGCAAGATGCAATGAGTACCCTCAAGATATGTAGCGATGTAAAAATAACAAAAATTATCTTAATTATTACCTAATTATCAGTGTAGGTACAACTATAGAGTAGCAACAGCTATATATGCAACAACATTTTGGCAGAAGCTAGCCAATGACCACACAGAAAGAACTTACCCAAATCCTGATCCTGATATTGTGAGAGTGGTACCTCCACCAGTACCACCACGAGATGGTGACACACCACTTATTGTAGGAGTCAGTCCACCATCATAGGTATAGGAATTAGAGGAAGTTTTACTCAATCCATTCACAGTAACAACAACATCACATGTTTGAGCTGAAACAGATTTTAAAGGGAAATTGATTGTGTTGGGGTTTAACAACACGTCAACCCTTGTGGATCATTTTGTGTTGTCTCCCAGAGAAAGGGAGAAAAGAGATAGAAGAGACAGTAGAGGAGATGAAAGAGAGGGACAGGGTAGAAAGAGGATCAGGAATGAAACTGAAGAAAAGAAGAAATAAAAACATGCCCCCCTCTACCCTTACCTACTACAAGGATAGCAGGCTTTGCCCAACTGGAAGCCAATATCAATTGGACGCCCCAATGACGTAAGATACCCAACACGTTTGCCACATCCAACCCCCTTTTAAACGGAAAAGTAAGGTTGGTAAAGAATAAATCTTAGACAAAAGATCTTGACAAAATGTGCATTTTAATGGGGCCAAAATCAGACAAAAACTAAGAAAATTTAAAGATTACAGTATTATTGTCAAGGGTACTGCCATTTTGAATATTTAATGAGTTTCTAAACATTTGTAAATTATTAAATAAAATCATCTTTTTGACATCAAACAATACGTTTTTCAAGCGAAAATAATATATGCTTAGAGAAGCTATATACACAACTATAGGAGTAAACTGTTGCTGCAATTATTTAAGTTTTGCTTATTCAATTCAGGATCTGTGATGCCATAAAGCCTCCTTAAATATTCAAAATGGAGGCACCCATAAACTAAATTTTAAAATCCTCAAAACTCCATATTTTGTTTTTAGCTTTCATCACAAAAAACATGTCTATTTTATTTTGACCCCCTTAAATCCCACTATTATACAGAAAAAGTGGGGTTTACAGGGGTATACAGTATTTTTCTTAGTTTTGCTCGAAAACATAGATTGTGGGTACTCGTTAGAACTGCCTCACCAAGGTGATTGTAACGAGTACCACAATCTATGTTTTTAGCAGAAATATGAAAAATATCAGAGTCTTTAATCTGAAAATTTTCAGTTTTTGGAGGTGAAATTTACTATGTATTTGAATAGGTGTGTTTTCGTAGTGCATCTGATTTTGATCAAATTTGTGTCACAATGCATGTTTATCAAATTTGTTTATTTCAGATACAGTCAAACCTATCTTAAAGGCCACCTGTATCAAGCAATCATCTGTCTTAAAAGGCCACTATTTCAGATCACATTAAATGTAAAACAGAAGAAATTTACCTGTATTAAGCAAGCACCTGTCTTAAGCTACCATTTTTCTGGCTTTCCCATAAGTGCTAGCTTAACACAGGTTTGACTGTACATACTTAACAAATGTTCCCTTTCCCTTTAATGTACAGAAATATAGGAGTAATTGAATGATAGACTGCATACAGTCCAATATCATACATTGTAAGTATGCATCAGAACTAGAGATAATTTTGCTACAGCCACCAACACTACTCTCCTTTGGACATCTTTGAGAAGGCGTTTTTCACTTGGCACTTTACATAGAAGAAGAAAATTTGCAAACTTTCAGCATGATTTAATGCAAAACCATTTGGCATAACTACTGTGCACAAAAAGTTTGATTCTAGTCATTGGTTTTAAAACAAAACAACATTTTCATTTTTTCCCATAGTAAAAATGGCTGCAAAATAAGCAAAAATCAATAGAGTAGATACTTTGGATGCAAGTTTTCAACAAGCTCCACTTGTTCAAAATTTCTGAAGTTTTCACAATATTGTTAACATCAATAATTTATAATCAGTGCAGAAAAGCAAAAAATATCTTTTCATAAAAAAATTCCAAAACTCCAGTTTACTGTAGAAACTGCATAGGCCAGACCAATTTTTGACCACATTTGGATACAAAGTGCAGGAACAAAACCAACAAATGGTCTCTGATAATATAGTCAATCAGAGATCATTGTTTCCATTTAGAATAAAATGCCAAGTGAAAAACCGTTTTTCAGAGGGATGTCGAAAGCACAGTAACAACACCACATACCTAAGATGGAATAATATACAGACACACAGTTATATTAACCCTTAAAGTGCCAAGAAAACCTGCAGCTGAAAATGTCGTCTGTTTATGTCGTCTGCTGAATATTCTTGCAAACTTTTAAAACCTGTTTTTGCATACAGGAGCAGTCTGATCTGGGTCCACACTGTTTGCAGAAATGACTTTTAAAGTAACCGGCAGAAGACAAAGCAGACGACAATAGTTGTGACTGGCGCTTTAAGGGTTAAGTCCACTGAGGAGTTATCCATTTTTGCCTACTCACTTTGCCTACTTCTATTACACCTATTTCCATTTTCCTTACTCATCATTCCCATTCCATCTCCTCTGAAAAGAGGACCAACTTGTCTACTGTATACAAAACTTATGCATCTGTTTTCACTTACCAGAACTTGCTTTTTTTTCCTTTGTATTATATCAGTTTACATGCAGAAACAAATAAAATATTAATGAACTGCTTTGTTCACACCTTAACCCATTGAAGGCTGAATAAACTCTCCTACACTAAATACTGGAAGAGTCCATTTTTTATTTTAGGTATGTACGGCTATATGATGTAGATATTTCTAAAGGAAAATGGTTGAATTATTTGCAATCAGTGGAGTTCCTGATCAGACACTGCATTCTGCGACGTGATCAGACGCTGCATTCTGCGGCGTGATCAGATGCTGCATTCTGCAGCATATGATCTGGGTGCACTGTTTGCCAATTACCTGTTTAGGGGTCTCCAGTCTTCAATAGGTTAATATGTTTGAGACAAAAAAATAAGCCATTTCGAGCCAAAATAGTGTTAGCTAAACAACCATGTTATCGTCAAATAAAATGTATAGAATATATAGAAAAATGACAATAAATGGTCATTTTTCTATATAATCTATACATTTTGTCCAGATACAACATTTTTGGGTCCCTCTTTTAATTGTGTTAATCTAAAACTGTGCTATAATGAATCATGTTATAAAGAGATTACTGTGTTTAAAATCTCACTACGAATGCTTACCAGAATTTGCTGGTGTACTGCATATATAGTTTGATGAGGTTGTTTCTTTCAGGGCACAAGTATTCCCACAGATAGTAGCCACCAATGCATCTGAGAAACCTTGACCTGATAAGGTCACTGTCTGACCTCCAGCAGTGCCACCTAGTGAAGAAAAAAAATATGTGTAAATTCAACAAAATATCAAATATAGTTCCCACACATTGTCACATTTTGTATTTACCTTTATCACTTTCTGGGTAAATTCAGCACACAACAAATTGATGATATTTTTTTCCAGAAAACAGGCTTTGACATTTCATGCAAATTGTCTCATAAGAGACATTTTAAATGAAAAGTAAAAGCTTATTTCCTGAGAAAATGTTTGTTTGTGTTGAGGTTTTACGGCCCAGTCAACCCAATGGGGTCATGTCGAGCGCGGTCAGTTTACTTAACCACACGTTTACTGGGCAGGCTTTGTCCTCTAAGCGGTTAACCAGTATTGTGTACATTCTTTCGCCAGAAACTGACAACTGCCCTTCTTGAATCAGCAGAAGGGAGAGAATGACCGTAGAAAATATTTCATGATCAATCTCCATGAAAGAATGTTGCCGACCTCGGCGGGGGTAGAACCCGCGACCTCCTGGTCTCCAGTAGGACGGCGCATCCAACTGAGCCACCGAGGCCGGCTTCCTGAGAAAAAGGGAGAAAAAATATTACAAAAGATATTTTGCTGAAATTCTTCCCAGAATGCTACATGTTAAACTGCATGCTTTCTGTACATGCAGTTCCGTACTTGATCTGAGCAAACAATTTTTGTCACTTCCAAAATATTGAGAAAACACAATCTTAACCTTGTCTTGCTGAACCTGGATATACCCTGCCTTTACAAACAGTGTAGAACCAGATCAGTTGGCTTCTGCAGAAGCCAACTGATCTGGATCTGCACTGTTTGTCATTCAGTATGTGAATTAATATCAACAATCTGGATTAAGTAATCTGATTGGCTGACAATTAAAAGTGGGTATGGCTTCTTAATTTATTCAGCATGATAAGGGTTAAGTGATGCAATATAAAAATGAAGTTATCCTGGAAAGCCACAATTACGAAGCCAAACATAACCTCTCTGTGGCCCCAAAAGAAGAAGAGATGAGAAACAATGATAAGAAATAATGGTGCAGTTGCAATAGCTGACATACAAGCAAAGCAGAATAGCAAAATAACCTCCGCCTTGGAACGGTTAGCATAAATAAATATTGGCAGATCATGTAAAACTATTGCAACTTCTTACCATATTTACCCTACATATTGGGACACTTTATCTACCTACCATACTTGTCCTAAGATTTGAAATACATGTAGTCCATTCTGCTACCCTTTGATGTATCTAATATTGCCCTATGTGTGGCAAACAGTGTAGACCCTGATCAGACACCACATTCTGCAGCATCTGATCAAGGTCTACACTGTTTGCAAAGGCCTATCTGTCCAAATACTTAGGGATATTACGATAATTCTGATGCAGCTCAAATTTATAAATATATGTTCAGCCCATGTAGGGTCCTCAACCTCATCAGTGAAACATTACAGGAAAACTTTTTTCCTTTGGATGCATTGCCATATCCAACTCTTAGTATGCTGACTGTGAAAATATTAGATACAAAAACAAATGCAAATTATCTCTTAACCCTTCTCTTGCTGAACACGACATGCCTTATCTTAGCAAACAGTGTAGATCCAGATCAGTTGGCTTCTGAAGAAGCCAACTGATCTAGATCTGCACTGTTTGCCATTAAATATGTGAATTTCTATCAAAAACCAGGAGCAAGTAATCTGATTGGCTGGAAATTAGAAGTGGGAGTGGCATCTTAATTTATTCAGCATGACAAGAGTTAACTAATTTTAGTCAAAAGGGTATTTGACAAACAGTGCAGACCCAGATTTGATTCCAAAGAATGTAGTATCTGATAAGGGTCTACACCATTTGTATTAACTGCAGGAATTTCTTTCAAACACAGTATTAAAGAAATTAATCAGACACCCTGCTATTGGATATTGGTCCAATGCATCTATGTAGAAGAATCCATTTGACGCAAATGGGTTAAAGACAAACTAAATTGCATGTCAAGCAAAAGTTTTGAAAAAATAAAACAATAAAATAAATATTTGAGCAACAACATGAGGAAAGATATCCTTGGGACATTTGTGAACAGTTAAGATCTAGTGAACCTCTGCAAGGGCTTCACTGTCTGCATGTGCCCACAGCAGGGTGGATCCAGTGGAGGTTAGTGGAGTAGAGTCAAATTCCTCTTTAACTAAATTTCATTTTCATGGGATATTTTGGATGATAAATTTTGGATACTGTATTTCCCCAGAATATTTGTGCACCTAATTTTTTTCCTTGTACTTCTAATCCATGTTACTACCCCGTGAATGTGTCTAAAATTGCTGGATGAGTAGCAAACAGTGTAGACCCTGATCAGATGCAGCATTTTGCTGCATCTGATCTGGGTCTACAATGTTTGCTTTGGCCTGCCTGTCCAAACACTTAGGGTTAATACGGTAGTTTGATCAAATCAACTCCCCCACTGGCCCCGTCCCCTCAGAAATTCTGACTACCCTAATAAAGAATATTGGATCTGCCACTGCACAGGGCATATTTTCATACGGTCAAGCCCAAATATTTACAAATGAACCAAAACACATAAACAGGTCCTTTCTTACATATGTGCCATTAAAGGCCTTGATCAGTGGGGGCATTTGTGCATTTGTTACAAGATCATTGGATATTGTAGAATATGTTGACGTAAAGAAAATGCACAGACCTGATCTTGGCATTTAGTGTTTACATATAATGCAAGGACCATTGTCTCATATTACAGCTTAACACGGGTCCTGCTGAACCTGGATATGCCCTGCCTTTGCAAACAGTATAGATCCAGATCAGTTGGATTCTGAAGAAGCCAACTGATCTGGACCTGCACTGTTTATCATTTAGTATGTGAATTTGTATCAACAACCTTGATCAACCAAATTGATTGGCTGACAATTAGAAGTGGGTGTGGCATCTTAATTCATTCATCAGGGCAATGATCAAATCTTGTTTGCTAATATCCAATTTCAGTAGGTAGAATTTTATGTATCTAGTTGAACACAAACTATAACATACCTGTATTTGGAATTACTCCAGAAAGCTGAAGGGTGTATTCAAATTCCACATCAACATTTGAAGCTCCAAGTTCTTCAACATGTACATAGACTGGTACTGAGGCTGTGGCATGAGGTCCCACTGTACACTGTATTTGAGAACTGGAACCAATCGAAATATTACAGGGAACATCATTCAGTAAAACTGTTACAACACTGCCATCCAAGTTGGATCCCGATATGGTGAGTGTGTCACCAGGGAGACCAGAGGTTGGGCTGATAGAGGTCACAGTGGGAGTGGAACCAGTGGCATAGGTGAATGAATCAGAGGTGTAAGATACAGAGTTAGAGGTAACATCAACACTGGCAGAACCTGCAGAATGTGCTGGAGTGATACATACAACCTGGGACAGTGATGTTGAGATAACAGAACAAGCAGCGCCACCTATCGTAACTGTGGTGTCACCATCCACAAATCCATTACCACTGATAGTAATTTCTGTCTCACCATGGATACTACCAAAGCTGGGCAAGATACTGGATATTACTGGTGTTCCAGTCACAGACAGACTTCCATCAGCTTTACCATTACTGGTTTGTCTTACAACAACATCATTTGAACCAGCTGGTACATTCTGAATGGTGGCCACCAGGGTTGTACCATCTGTTGATATTATGGTAGCAGGCACATTGCCAATGAAAACTTCAAGATTAGACATGTCAGTTCCAAATCTGGTTCCTGTTATTGTAAATGTTGTGCTGCCAGACATGGCATCTGGATTAATGGAGGTAATTGTTGGTGTCCAAAGTGAGGCATATGAATATCGACATGTTTTCAAACTTGTTTCACATTCTGCTGGTTGTGGTGCACCATTTATACCAATATGAACTTCAATTGTCTTTTCTGTTTGAGTTGATGATGACGGTGTTTCACATGTGACCTCAGTGTAGGAATTTGTTAATACTGTACATGTATAGCCACCAATATAGACTGTAGCTGAATCACTAAAGCCAAAGCCACTAATGGTGATAACTGCCCCACCAGCCATAGAGCCTGATGTTGGCTGAATATCTTCAATATTTGGTATCACACCAAAACTTCTATCTTGTGGAGCCATGATATTTATCAGTGCATAACCTCGGTTTCCAACAAGCATTGATACAGGATGTAGGACACCTAATTCCACCTCATTAACCCTTCCCACAGTGCAACTGACAGAATTTGCAGCAGACGACACTGCATCACATGTGTAATCTCCAATGTAAACTTCATTCTGGCAGTCCACAGATGAAAATCCTTCACCATCGAGAGTAATTTGTGTCTGCACTGTTCCAGAGTGCTGGTCAATAGAGTCAACAACAGGAGTCAAACAAGTCCAGAAGGCAAAGTTGAATTTATCTGAGTCACCACCAGATGGCAGGGCATCGGTACAGCCAGCTTTAGCAGATGTCACAGACTGACATGATGATGTATCAACTGGATCTGCGGAGACTAAAAATAGAACAGTTAATGTTTTAATTTATCCACTGTAAGACTAAATCAGCAAATCATAAACTACTGATATTTTACACTAAAAGTTGATTTTAACCCATTTTTGCCTTGCATCCCATAAAAGGGACTTTGGCAAACAGATAGACCTATCTCAGATGCCCCATTCTGTGGAATAGAATGTGGCATCTGATCAGTATCTACACTGTTTGCATTAACTACAGGAATTTCTATTAAACAGAGTAATAATAAAAAAATAACCAGACACCCTTTTTATTAGAAATGGACTGGTCCAATCAATTAAGGTAGAGGAGTCCATTCGATATAAATGGGTTAAATACACTGTCAGATGAAAGGAGTAGTAAAAGGCAAATTGAACCAATAAACCATATTGTCTTAATTGAAGTACACGTCATAAGTCTTGTATGCTTGCATACAACCATAAAATGAGCCAGTGCATGACAAAACCAACTAAATGGTATGTGCACCCAGCGAAGACTCAGATCAGCCTGGGCATCCACCAAGTCTAATCAAATGCTTAACTGTCCGTATGAAGAAATTTTCGGTCTCTAGCTACCATTGAGCACACGGCGAAGACTGATCAGATTGGGTTGATGCCCAGGCTAATCTGAGTCTTTGCTGGGCGGACATGCCATTTTGTTGGTTTTGTCATGCGCTGGCTCAAATATATACCAGATGGCCACACTGTCATAATTATGTGACCAGAGATTTGAGGGGTATTATTATGTATTTGTTGCACAAGTGCAAACTTGGCACATTTGCATCCAACATTTATTGTATTTGAAGCTTTGATTGTTAAATTTACAAAGTTTCAGAAACAAAAAAAAATGCATTCACCATATAAACAGTCACCAAGATTAAGCATGTACTTTCTTTTGTGGTTCAGTATAGTTCGTGATTATAAAATGATACTTCTCTGATTTAGATCATTATTTGGGAGAAAGTGTAAGCCAGGTTTAATGATTGTGTTACAGTTCTTACGAAATCAACCTACACAGTCAGAGTGATGTAAAAAAAAAATCATTACACCCTGAAAAACAGGTAATGGTCATAAAATTTATGTTGTATTGTATAAGTACGTGTAAGGGGGAAAATGTAAACCAGGTTAAATTGTAGATGTTACAGTTGATTAAAAGGTATCTAAATGCTAGGGATGTGATGAAAAAAAAAATGGCAAAATTATTCAGCTATGAAATATAGGTCATAGTCACAACAAATATTACCCCAGCAAACAATATATATATATGACCCATACAGGCCCCATATGGAATTTAATATTGGTCCTATATGGGTATCCCATATGGGGCCAATATGGGTTTTGCAACTGCAATACATCTGGGACCCATATGGGTAGCATATGGGTCCTATATTGGTCGTTCCACATTTATTTTCCAGAAAAATGTTTAGACAAATGATTACAAGTCTCAGTTCCAAAGCGCTTGATGGACCGGCTGGTTAGGTCCAACAGAGAGAGACATACATGTGTTACTTATTGCACATGTATACAATCCAAAATATAGGCATTCTTTTTAATAATTGGAAATGGTGGTATCATGTGTACAGTATTTATATATACCCCTCAATTTTGAAAGTAATTGGGGCATAGGAGTTGTATTAAAAATATGACCATGAAACCACATCCATACCGGGAAAATATCTATGTAAAATTCAATAGATACTTTCATTTTGTATTGAACAAACTATTTTTTTATAATTTATTACTATCATTATTTTTGCATTTTTGTGAGGAAATTTGCTTTTCTTTTATATTATGCTTACTTATTGGTATAGTTGTTGCCCTTAAATCACATTTCAAACCAATATTGGCCCCATATAATAGCAGAAGGTCAACATAGGAATCATAGGGGTCCAATTGCTGTACTACATAGAAGCCCTTTGGGCCCCATTTATGTATCTGGAAATTGTCACTTATCCAGGATTATGTCAGGGTCCTGCATATAAGCATTTATTTTAATACCAGTAGTTATTGAATTTTACAAATATGGGACCCATATGGTTCTTATATGGGCAAAAAAGCCTACATGGGGCCCATGTAGGACCAGAATGGGCTTAATGCCCATATTCTGCCCATATGGGCCCTATATAAACATGTTTGCTGGGACAGTGTTTGAGTCCATGTTTAAGATGAAAGTGTTTCCCAGGTCAGATGATTGTAGGTCTTATATTTCATCAGAAATGGACCTAAATGCTAGGTTGATGGACAAATAAAAGGATGGCTGTATGAGTCTGAAACTGAACCCCTATGTTGTACCTGCTCACCAAAACAGGGTGCTTAAAACACTAACAACAACTCGTATATTCATACAACCTCCAGCACTTCTTTCAATATTGTTAACTGAATAAAGACACCACCTCAAAACTGTCTTGAGTCATACAATAACTATACAAAACCAATACCTGTACAAACAGTGTAGATTCAGATGAGATGGCTTCGTAACAAGCCATCTCATCAGGATCTACACTGTTTGCCATTCTGTTTTGATTTTAGACTAAAATTCCTATTTGCATCAGTGGACAAGTCCAAATTCAACAATGGAAGAGTCCACTTCAGAAACTCTGTGACAAAAGGGTTAAAATGACTGAATGCCTGTACAAACCTCCTATAGCCTGTATAGCCTCTTTCCCTGCCACTGTCACTCTGACTTCTCCAATACTGGAGGTCTTCTCTACAACTTCAATCTGACCAGCATAGTTCTTGATACCCCACACATCAACATAGCCACTCCAAACATAGAATGTTCCCAGTTGAGTAAATTGATACTGGTACTGTCCTGTAAAATAATACACAAAATTCATGAAAACATTAGTATAGCCACTTCGAACATAGAATGTTCCCAGTTGTGTAAATTGATACTGGTGCTGACTTGTAAAATAATACACATCAACATAGCCACTTTAAACACAAAATGTTTCCAGTTGAGTAAACTGATAATGGTACTGTCCTGTGAAATAATACACATCATGAAAACATCAAAACAGCCTCCCCAAACATAGTAGATGTCCCCAGTGGAATAAATTGATACTGGTACTGACCTGTAAAAATATACAAATCATGAACATAGTAACATAGCCACTCTAAACACAAAATGTTTCCAATTGGGTAAACTGATACTGGTACTGTCCTGTGATATAATACGAAGGTCGTGCAAAACGTTCTGTCACTAATAGGCTTCCTAAGTCTAATCCCAGGTATATTTTAAAATGCTTCACTGCACGTGAATGGTGTGTTGAATAGCTACCGACACCCATTTATTTCATACAAATTGCTTTCCAACTGATTGAGTTATTTCAAATTGAAATAGATGCAGTCATATACACAGACCAATTTACTTGTTACATTGGAACATGGACCAGAAGACTGAAATTCGTAGCTATATTAAATGCTGCATTAGGCTTAATATAGATTCAAAGCAGATATTTAATGAATTGTGTGGTATATATGGACCTCAGACCATTTAAATGCGCAGTTTTTAGGTGGTTAAAGCTGGAAATTTTCTGTTGAAGATGATACCTGTCCTTGGAAGGCCTAAAACCTCTGTTACCAAGGTTACATTGCTGCTGTAAAGATTGTGGTCAAACAGGATGCGCGATTGTCTGTAAAAGATGCAGCTAGTTGTAGTGGCATATCAGAAGGCAGTGTGCAAACAATTCTGAAAAAGCGTTTGGACCTGAGAAAGGTTTGTGCTAGGTGGGTATCTCATTTGCTCACTGAGAAGCAAAAGACACAACGCCTTAAATGTGCCCGGGAACTTTTGAAAACATACAAAGGCTGTAATAGTCGGGTTATTTCTAACTTGCTAACAGGTGATGAAACCTAAGTGCACATGTTTGAGCCACAAAGAAGGGCTGATAATAAGCAATGGAAGTGAAAAGATCAAAAATGCCCATGTATTGCCAAGAGAACCATAAGTTCGAAACAGATGTTGTATGCAATTTTCTTTAATTCAAGTGGGCCAGTCGTTCAAGTGCCTTGTCCATCTGGTCATACAATCACTGGCTGATTCTATAAGAATTCTGTACTGAAGAAAGTGAAATGGCTTTACAATAAGAAACGATCAAGCAAAGGATGGTCAGGAGTACACCTTTTATATGACAATGCCTCCTCTCTTAAGTGTGAGGTTGTTAAGTCTTTTTTGGCTTCTGAAAAGATGAAAGGTTTAAACCATCCACCTAGAAGACTATTTATCTACTTTTCATGACTGGGTAAAAAGGTTACAAAAATGTGTTTGAGTAAAGAAGGAATACTTTGAAGGTTTGTAATAAAAATATGTTTGATAAAGCGTAGCACTGAAGTAATCCGAACTCAGTGACAAAACTTTTTGCAGGACCCTCATACACATCATGAAAACATCAAAACAGCCTCCCCAAACATAGTAAAATGTCCCCAGTGGAATAAATTGATACTGGTGCTGACTTGTAAAATAATACACATCAGGAACACATCAACATAGCCACTTTAAACACAAAATGTTCCCAGTTGAGTAAACTGATAATGGTACTGTCCTGTGAAATAATACAGCATATTGATCTACAATAGGCTCCATTTATTTCAGCATTAAAATAGTAAGTCCAGTTCGCATTTTTGGTAATTTGGGTTGTTTCAGTACTTTGATTACTGTACCAACTTGTAAGGTCATTTCAGTACACATGTCCTTTGAGCACTGTAAAGGATTGGTTCCAGGCTTATATGTAGACATACTGAAAGTGTTTTGCACAGCTGGGTCCCAGTGCAACAGCCTCTTTCTGACGACAGCTGACTGCTGCAGCAAGGAAAAAGTTTTCAGTCCAGTTTTTTGGCAAATTTTTCAACTTTTTGAACATTTCAAGCCCAATTTTGAGATTATCTTGGTGCCTCCATAATCATGCCACCTAGAAAGAGGGCTAGGAAGGGTCAGGCTAGGGGCCAAGCAAAACAAAATCAGCAACAAACAGCAGCAAATGAGCCATGCCCTCAACCGGGGGCAACAGGAACACCAGAAATTGTAAGGTTATGTGGTGATGGCGGGGTTCAACAGTCAGGTAACCAAGTGTCATACTCACCTGAGATTAATGCTACAGGGTCCAGTATGTTAAATACTTGGACTAGTGCTTTGGGGGTTCAGGGGACCCCTCTAGCACAAACAATTGCACAAAACACTCAGTCTGACTTTCAGATGCCGGATGTACGTTGTGCTGATGATGATATTGCGATGCATGTTCCGCAAGATATTTGTATTAAGATATGGAAAAATGAATATATAAATTTGGCTTCTCTGTTAAAGAAAAATCAAAAAAGGCGTGGGGAGGAATCTGGTAATTTATTTATAAATGAACATGGCCAAATTCAAACACGCCCTAAAGTATTAAAAGAAATAACCAATATCAGGGAGTGGACAGATGCTTTTTTAATATTCATGACTATATATTTGAAAAAGTATCAGGATAAAGTTTTTGAATTAATTCAGTACCTGAGCACCATCAGAGAGGCTGAAAGCAGGTGTCAAAATTTAGCATGGCGAGAATATGATGCTGAATTTAGGACAAGGCAAGCTTTAAAACAGGAGCCGTGGAATAAAATTTATTCAGATTTGTGGCTTAAATTAATGACAAACACAAACAAGCTAGAAACAACTACCTTTCAATCTAAGCCTAGCTTTGCTGGCCACTCAAATCAGTCTCGTCTTGCACTTGGCGTATGTTTTGATTATAACAAAGGCAAATGCTATTTCAAAAATTGTAGATTTTCTCATGTTTGTTTGGCATGTAAGGGGGACCATTCTGAAAACCAATGTCCCAGACACAGTCAAAATTTACAACAGAATGCATTCACTGCAAATAAGAACACTGAAATAGATCACACTCAAAGGTCCTCCTTTCGTGGTCCATTCAAACGGAAATAAATTTGAGCTTGGCTCCACTCCTGTAGATTTATCTGCCTTTGAGAAGGAATTGCAAGAATATCCAGACAGACAAACAGCGGAAGAGTTAAAAAATGGGTTTAAAAATGGCTTTCACATTAACTTTGAAGGTCCTCGAAAATTGGTCATATCAAAAAATTTACCTTCAGCAAATAAAGCCCCTGATATTGTCAGGCAAAAAATCACGAAAGAATTGGAAGCAGGAAGAGTTGCTGGCCCTTTTCAAACTGTACCTTTCACTGATTTTAGGGTTTCTCCTCTGGGTTTGGTACCCAAAAAACAGCCAGGTGAATATCGTTTAATACACCATCTATCATATCCAGAGGGGGATTCAATCAATGACTATATTGACCCTGAATTTTGCAGTGTCCAATATACTAGATTTGATCAAGCTGTTAAAATGATTCAGAAATTGGGAAAAGGTGCTCTGCTAGGCAAGGCTGATATAAAAAATGCATTTCGCCTAATGATTATCTCCCCAGATGATTTTCCCCTGTTAGGTTTTATGTTTGAGGGTCAATACTTCTTTGACCGTTGCTTACCTTTTGGACTTTCATATTCATGTGCATTATGGGAGAAATTTGCCCATTTCTTACATTATGCTGTAAGAGAATCATGCACAGTGGGTGAACTTGAACATTACTTGGATGATTTTTTGTTTGGGGGTGAAGCTGGCACAACTGACTGTCAAGAAATTATGACTTCCTTTTTCAAGACTTGTGGAAAAATGGGCGTGCCTGTTGCAGATGAAAAGACAGAAGGGCCTCAAACAATCATCATTTTCTTGGGATTTGAACTTGATTCAATTCTTATGGAGGTACGAATTCCAAAGGACAAAATTATGAAACTACAAAGTCTTATTGAAGAAATATTACATAAGTCCAGTATTACACTGGAGGTTATGCAGTCTCTTCTTGGCTCACTGAATTTCATGTGCCGGGCTATCGTTCCTGGTCGTCCTTTTTGCCGCCGGCTGATAAATGCTACAAGGGGTATTACAAAGCCTTATCATCATATTCGGATTTCCAAGGCAATGAGGTTAGATTTGCAAACATGGCTGACATTTTTCAAATCGTTTAATGGTGTCTCTGTCTTTCATGACAGGTTTTGGCTGTCAAATGCTGACTTATGTTTGTTTACGGACAGTTCAGCAAGTTATGGTAAAGGCTTTGGAGCTTATTTTCAGGGAAAATGGACATATGGTCTGTGGCCTGCTGAATGGTTTCACCGCGGTATTACTGATGACATTACAGTACTTGAATTGTTCCCCATTTTTGTTGCTCTTGAAATCTGGGGTCAGCATCTCAGCAACAAAAAGATTCTATTCAAATGTGACAATCAGGCAGTTGTTCATATCTTGAATTCGCAAACGTCAAAGGCAGAGTATGTCATGGTCTTGGTCAGAATCATTACATTAAAATGTTTGCAGCTGAATGTTGTTCTCAAAGCGGAACATTTATCAACTTCTCGGAATGCCGTGACGGACAGTTTATCTCGATTGCAGATGAATCGCTTTCGACAGTTGGCCCCAGAAGCCGAACCAGAGCCAGAGCCTGTTCCAGACCATCTTTGGAGCGTCTTCAATCAGGAGCCCACCAGCTTGTGACTGCAAGTTTGTCAGTTAATACCCATCATGCATATGCTACTGCATTGGCAAACTTTTCAACTTTTAGATCTAATTATGCTCTCCCTTTGCAGTGGCCAGTACCTGAAACTCATATTCATGCTTATATTACTTATCTTTTCCACAATGGTTATGCCCCATCAACAGCTGCCATGCACATATCTGCTATTAGCTTTCAACATAAAATTAACCATAATTTTGATAACACTTCCACTTTTGCCATTTCAAAAATGCTTGAAGGCTACAAGCGTCTTAGAGCCAATCCTGATAACCGTATGCCAATTATGTATAATACTCTGGTTGCTATTTGTAAAATTTTGGGGAATATCTGCATTTCTGAGTATGAAACACTTTTATTTAGAGCAGCTTACCGTTTGGCATTTTTTGGTTTGTTCTGTGTTAGTGAGTTGGTATTTACATCGTCACAGCAACCTGATCAACCATTGCAAGTATCTGATGTATTATGTACCACCAAAGCTGGGCAAAATATTTTACGAATCCGCCAGCGTAAGGCCAAATGCAATCAAACAGGAAAACCATATATAATTGACATTCCAGCTATTGAATCTACAGAATGTCCATTATTGGCCATGGAAGCGTTTCTCAAAATTAGACCTCACAAATCAGTATATCTTTTTTGTCATATTAATGGGCAACCTCTTACAAGATATCAATTTGGGGCAGTTTTAAATAAAGCTATAACTGCTCTGAATCTACCAACAACACATTTCAGAACGCATTCCTTCCGTATTGGGGCTGCTTCGTGGTTAGCCAGCAAAGGCGTATCGTATGAGACTATCAAGAAAATGGGCAGATGGCAGTCCAATTCATTTCTCAAGTACATAAGACTATAAAGCGGACTTGCTCATTGCTCCTTAGCCCTATTGATAATTTGCATCATAAATTTTGATTTCCAGATGTATGGTTGGTAGGGGACTCCTACATAAATAGATTAGCAGCCCGAGCCAGAACCAGGCAGCTTGAAAGTACGGTTGGCGCTTCCAAAGTTCAGAAAGTCAAGTGGACGGGTCAGGGCGGCATGAAATGGCAACAGCTTCTACCAAAGATTCAGTATGCTGCTCTCCATAATGCTGCTCCAAAGGCAATAGTGGTTCATGTTGGTTCCAATGACTTAGCTTATCAGAAAGGGGTGGTCTTGATCCATAATATGAAGGATAACTTAAGTAATCTAGTTCAAACATTCACTAGCAGTGCCATTTTCGTTTCTGCTATGTTGCCTCATATTGTATGGTCAGGAACACAGGTTCCAGACAAAATGGAATCCAAACGAAAATTCATTAATAGAGTGATTCGTCGCTTTATAAAATACAATGGTAGGGGGGTCTTTATTGATCATCCAGAAATTACATCTGACACACCGGGCTTATATAAACCAGATGGCGTACATCTATCTGATATTGGTTCTGATATTTTAACGTTAGACATTCGGGAGGCTCTGCAGGATCAGTTGTGAACACCAGTTTTGTTTGCGGTGGAATTTTGGGGCAAACCAAATTATTGGTTTGTGTGGCGGAAAATTCCGAAGGGATGTGATTCTGACTGAAATCTTGTTATATATTTGGGAGCTGCTTTCTCATCCAACAGTTTGCTGGTAGATGTGTATGTACCATTTACTCAGCGGTGGTGTATATGATTTAGCGGGCATTCTGTGTACATACCGGAATGCTTTGCGGAGTTTTGTTTTGGCGGGTATCATGTGTCTGTACCGTGATACTTTGCGGTGTGCTGTTTAATAGAACAGCATGTGTATGTACCATGTTGTTTAGCAAGCATCATGTGTATACACCGTGTTGCTTTGCGGTGGTTTCTATGTAGAAAACAGTGGGATAAAAAGATGAGAAAGCATCTCCTTATTGATTGCATCTCTTCGAATTTCCAACCACTGATCTGCAACCTTTACGCCACAAATTATTTTATGTGTATGTTAAACACTGTGAATAGTTATTACTTTGTTAAAACACTCAGGAAGAGTTGATAAAGGTTATTTCAACATATTCTTTGTTCTTATTTTAACCGTCTTGAAATAATACACATGAAAACATCAAAACAGCCTCTCCAAACATAGTAGATTGTCCCCAGTTGAGTAAACTTAGTTGAGTAAACTGATACTGGTACTGTCCTGTAAAATAATACACATCATGAACACATTAACATAGCCACTCCAAACACAGAATGTTCCTGGTTGAGTAAATTGATACTGGTATTGTCCTGTAAAATAATACACAAAATTCGAGAAAACATTAACATAGCCACTCTAAACACAGAATGTTCCCAGTTGAGTAAATTGATATGGTACTGTCCTGTAAAATAATACACATCATGAAAATATCAACATAGCCACTTCAAACACAGAATGTTCCCAGCTAAGTAAATTGATACAGGTACTGACCTGTAAGATAAAACACATCAGGAACACATCGACATAGCCACTCCAAACATAGAAAGTTCCCATTTGAGTAACACTTTTAATAATTTAGTCATTCACTGTTAGTTTCAGCCATTAGTCTAATACATTTTGAGAAAATGACTTTTCAACATCCTCCCCATATATATTTATAGGGACACAATTTTGACCTTGCTGTACAAAAGTCAAAGGTCAACCAACAGTCATCATTTGAACAAACTTGGTAGCCTTGAGTCCTTGATACTATAGACCAAGATTCAGCTTTGAAGCTTTCTCATTTCTGCAGAAGAAAATTTTTACCATATGTGGGCATGGCAGACATCTTGTTCAATGGCATGGAACCATTTGAACATAATGTCAGTATCTTTTCAACAGAAGGCCCCATGTGAAATCTGCTGAAAATTGTTCAAGCAGTTTCAGAGAGAAGACATTTAAAAATTAAACAATATGATACATGTATGCAGCCCAAGGGCAAGGGCAGATAACCCCAGGGGACAAAATTTTGATTGTAACTAAAAAGTTTTGATACTTTAATCATACATTGTAAGTTTTAGCCATTAGTCTTTCATACATTTTGAGAAAATGACTTTTCAACATTCTCCCAATATAAATGCATATTTGCTTCAGGTTGTATATGATTGAGAAAAACCAATACAGACAGACACAGACAGACAGACATATGGACAGACATAAATGGAGAAGTTAAAAGTGGCAGTCATTTGTCAAGAATGATTTTTCTGGTAGCAATCTTCTTCATGCACATGTTCAATATGTCTTCAATGAATCTGCAAAATATCAGAATTTGTTAACAAATTCTTCAAGTCAAGTTGATTTCACCATGCATGCCCTATCTCAGCTGCATCATCTCAGAGCATAAAAAAACCCAGTAGTCAGGAATAACCAAAACATGGCTAATGAAAAAAGCTGTTCTGTTGACAAAAATAATGTTTTCAGCATCATACTTCTTCCTGCACATGTTCAGTGTCTGTAATGAGTCTGCAAAGTATCAGATTGCTTCAACAAATATTTTGAAGTGAGTTGATTTCACTGTGAATGCACTTTTGTCACGCCAAAGCAACTTGTTAAGAAGAACAAAGGGAATTAACCTTAAAGCTCTCTGCGCCCTTACTTTTCTCTACAGCAACATCTCATCAGTATCAACATTTATGCAAAATATGAAAAGATTCCATAAATTATTTATCAAGATAAGAAGCAGAAACCAAAATGCCTTTTAAAGAATGACAAAGGGAAATAACTCTAAAGAAATTAACCCATAAACCCTTACTTTTCTCTAACAGGAACATCACATCAATATCAACATTCAGGCAAAATAAGAAAAGACCAGAACAGTGTTTTCAGAGGAAAACGTATGTCCCTCACCAGTTTGAACAGACCTATCATTGACAAAGGTTGTATCTATAATTTATCTTTTTTTTTTGTGTGTGTGTGTGTGTGTGTGGTCGATGGGGGGGGGGCCATTTTCCAAAATCTGAGCCCTAGTGTGACCTTGAAAATGGGGTCAAGGTCACCAAAGTCTAATTGAGTTCTTGTCCCTGTCTCAACAATATAGCTGTATAAGTTTGGTCAAAATCCATCCATTCATTCTGGAGATAGGGTGCAGACAAGCTATTTTCCAACAATCTGAGCCCACTTGTGACCATGGAAAATGGGGTCAAGGTCACCAAAATCTAATCAGTTCTTTTTCATGTCACAACAATATAGTTGTGCAAGTCTGGTTAAAATCCATCCATTCGTTCATAAGATAGGGTGTAGACAAGCCATTTTTCAATTATCTAAGCCCTTGTGTGACCTTGAAATGGGGTCAAGGTCACTTAAATCTAATCAGTTCTTTTCCATGTCACAAAAATATAGATGTACAAGTTTAGTTAAAATCAATCCATCTATTCTGGAGACAGGGTGCAGACAAGCCATTTTCAAACAGTCTTAGCCCACCGTGACCTTGAAAATTGGGTCAAGGTCACCAAAATCTAATCAGTTCTTATCCCCGTCTCAACAATACAGCTGTACAAGTTTGGTCAAAATACATCCATTCATTCTGGAGATAGGGTGCAGAAAAGCTATTTTCCAACAAGCTGAGCCCTCCTGTGACCTTAAAAATATGGTCAAGGTCACCAAAATCTAATCAGTTCTTTTCCATGTCTTAACAATATAGATGTTCAAGTTTGGTAAAAATCCAGCCATTCATTCAGGAAATAGGGTGCAGACAAGCCATTTTCCAACCATCTAACCATCATGTGACCTTGAAAATGCAGTCAAGGTCACCAAAATCTAATCCGTTCTTCTGCATGTTCCAGCAATCTAGATGTCCATGTATGGTCAAAATCCATTTGTTCCTTCAGTAGACAGGGTGCAGACAAGAAATTTTCCAGCCTCTTCCAACAATCTAAGTCCATGTGTGACCTTGAAAATGGGGTCAAGGTCATCAAAATCTAATCAGCATTTTTCCCCCACCCAATGATAAATTTGTGTAAGTTTGGCCAAAATTCATCCATTCATTAAAAAGATAGAGTGCAGACGAGAGGCTATGCCAAAAAGGATGCCCACACCTAAAAACACAATAAAAACAGTATGTCCTCCCCTATGGTGGGGGACATAATAATCCTTAAATTATTTAGCAAGATAAGAATCAGCAACCAAAATACCTTTTCAAGAATGTGAAAGGGAAATAACTTTAAAGAAATTAAACCTTAGGCCCTTATTTTTCTCTGACAGTAACATCTCATCAATATTAACCATTCTGCAAAATATGAAAAGATTCCCTAAATTATTTAGCAAGATAGAAGCAGAAACTAAAATGCTTTTTCGAGAATTATAAAGGGAAATAACTCTAAAAGAATTACCGCTAGGTCCTTATTTTTGTCTAACAGCAACATCTCATCAATTTAAACCTTTATGCAAAATGTGAAAAGATTCCTGAAATGATTTAGTAAGATAAGAAGCAGAAACCAAAATATCTTTTCAAGAATTGCAAAGGGAAATAACTCTAAGGAATGAAACTAAAGACCCTATTTTGTCTAACTGCAAGATCTCATCAATATCAATGTTCATGCAAAATATGAAAAAAGATCCCTGAAATTATTTAGCAAGACAAGATAAGAAGCAGTCATCAAAACGCCTTTTCAAGAATTTCAACAGGAAATAACTCTAGAGGAATTAACACCTACGCCTTTATTTTTGTCTAACAACAAAATCTCATCAATATCAACATTTAGGCAAAATATGAAAAGAATCATGAAATTGTTTAGCAAGACAAGATAAGTAGCAGAAACCAAAACGAATTCTCAAGAATCACAAAGGGTAACAACTCTAAAGGAATTAAACCCTAGGCCCCTTTTTTTTTGTCTATCAGCAACACCTTACAAATATCAACATTTAGGCAAAATATGAAACCAATAAAATGGAACAGAATAAAACAGAATAGAATAATAAACCAAAACAGCTTTTCAAGAATTAAAATGGGAAATAACTCTAAAGGAATTAACCCTAGGTTCTTATTTTTGTCTAACAACAATAACTCATCAATATCAATGTTTATGCAAAATATGAAAAGATTCCTGAAATTATTTAGCAAGATAATAAGCAGAAATCAAAATGCCTTTTCAAGATTTACAATGGAAAATAACTCTAAAGGAATTAACCCCTAGGCCCTTATTTTTGTGCAACAGCAACATCTTATCAATATCAACATTCATGCAAAATATGAAAAGATTCTCTAAATTATTTAGCAAGATAAGAAGCAGAAACCAAAATGTAATGGACAGATAGGCAGATGGATGGCTGGACAGACAATGTGAAAACAGTAAACCCCCAACTTCAATAATAGCATGAATAATATCATTGACAAATTATCATTTACCATTTCTGGTTGGTGTTCAACTACTAAAACCCCCATCTTTAGTCTTGGTAGAACTGCCAAAGTCAACTTCAATAATAGCAGGGATGGATAGATGGATGGACAGGCAGACAGACAACATGAAAACAGTATACCCCCAACTTCAATAATAGCATAGGTAATATCATTGACAAATTATCACTTACCATTTCTAGTTGGTGTTCCACTGCTAAAACCTCCATCTTTAGCCGTGGTGGAACTGGCAGTGTCAACTTCTACAATAGCATGGGTAATATCATTGACAAAATCAGGAGTTTCCCAGCTCCAGTGGACAATATCGCCTCGCTCAATTGTGATCTGAGGATTATCAAATGCGTAGTAAGTTCCATACACTGAAAAGAAAAATGACAAAGAAACATGACGAAATGTTCATATCATTTCAATCTGTGTTAACCTTTACCACTCTCTGGGTTAATTCAGCAAAGGACAACTGATGATATTTTTCTTATTTTTCCAGAAAACAGGAAGTGACATTATTATTACACTACAACCTTGTTATAACACGGTTCATTATAACACTGTTTTGGATATAACACAGTTTAAAGATGGATCCCAAAAATATATAGATTATATTGAAAAAATTTTCAATATATATACATTTTTTGTTTGGATATAACACGATCGTTTAACTAACAAGGTTTATGCTATGGACCCCAACAAGAGTGTTATAAAGAGGTTGTGGTGTATCTTTAAACAAATTAATTATGTTTTGAATGTAAACCTATTTCACCATAATTACTGCTATGAATATTAGTAAAATCAGCACTAAATGGAACCTGGGTTTTGTTCTTGTATTTTTTACTCCTTTTAGCATTGCAATCACCTCACTTGGGGAAGAGAGAACTGTACTGTGTTTTTTTTATTTGTCATGTGTTTGTTTGTTTTGTATGTGTTGGTTTGTGTCAGTCTTTCCTCTACCGTTTGGTGTAAGGAATTGGCTGCAACTAGAAATTGTGGCGCTCCCTGGACTTTTCTTTTTACCTTTTTTCAATGGTACATGCCATTTCAAATAAGAAGAAAACTCCACTTTCACCTTTTTTTTCTTTTTTTTTTTGGTTGGTAATACCTATTACATGTATATTCTTATTTTGGTCTGTATCACACCATGACAATTATAAAAAAAAATCCAGAAATTATCTTATCAACCAATCTAATGGAAAGATTATATCCACATCATTACACACATGAGTAAACAAGGTTTGACCTTCGTTACTCCATGTCAGCATAATATAATGCATGTAGCAGTGAGAGATCACTCTCTTTTAAGACTACTTTTGGATGGTTTCTAAATGGTCTCAATAGCAAAGTTTTACTGAAATCCATAATTACCGTTACCCTAAATATTCTGAAACCCTGACACCTTACATTACTACTGCATGTCTTTCTAAATATCTACTAAAGTAAATTATATTGAATATGGTAGTTTGAATATTGCACAAGTGAGCCAATCTAACAGATGAGCAGTCAATCTGGCCTTCAATTATTGGTCTGGATAAGATACATTTTTCATGCAAGAATTATTGATATTTTTCTTATACTTTTTGGGAGCTCATCTGCATTGCCTCTCTAAGGCAAGCCCCAGTGAGTACCCACAATACATGGTTGCAAAAAAAAAAAATATGTATCTGGTTATGCCTCCTAACTAGAGCTATGCTTCAATGACTGTGTTCAGCACAACTCTTTATCATATCAGTTTAGTCTTAAATGTTCATAAAACTAGGTTTAAATCAGCAACATTTTGCTGTTGATGGTTCCAAGGCTGTATTTTTGTTCCATTTCCTGTTTGTTCTCATTGAGAAAGTGTTTTGTGTTGTCATTTCATATCATTAAGTAATATAAGTAAAGATACCCAGAAAATGCCACAATCATGATGCACAGCCCTCCTAAGGCACCAAGAGAAGGAGAGATGTGGAACAAACAATGACAAAACAAATGTCACATATGAAATCACCGACACACAAACAAATGTGAACTGCAATGGAGGAACTGCCTTGGAATGCCTTTAAACCCTTATTCCATGCTTAGCACTTGTCATGCAGAATAAATTAAGATGCCACACCCATTTCTAATGGTCAGCCAATCAGATGACAATCATATATATATATAAATTGATATAAATTCATATACTGAATGACAAACAGTGCAGCTCCAGATCAGTTGGCTTCTTCAGAAGCCAACTGATCTGGATCTACACTGTTTGCAAAGGCAGGGTATATCTGGTTCAGGGTATATCCAGGTTAGGAGGGCTCCATTCTGTGACTGTGGCCTTTCCTGGGTATCTCAATACTAATTTCTTTCCACAATGTTTATGCTTACTTGGACAAACACCTGAGGACACACTCTAAACCCAGAGATGATGATTTGGTGTTTCATGTCTCAATCAACAGTACTTAAGTTATATCAAGACAATAGAAGGGTATCACTGAAAGGCTCAGAATAATAAATTGCTGTACAGTCATGAGCCAAATTCCATCCCCACCCCCAACCCACACCCACCCCCACCAAGAGAGATTTGTACCCAGGACCTTGTGATCTGCTGGCAGAAGAACATACCACTCTACCACACTGCTTAAACAGCCTAACCAGGGTCATTTAACATTTACCACTCTCTGGGCTAACTCAGCAGATGACAGCCTGATGATATTTTTCTTATTTTTCCCAAAAAATACTTTGACAAGTCATGCAAATTGTATCCACTCTCTGGACAAGTTCAGCAGATGACAGCCTGATAATATTTTTCTTATTTTTCTCAGAAAAAAGACTTTGAAAAGTCATGCAAATTGTCTCCTGAGACAATTTGCAGGAAATATTAAAGTCTATTTTCTGGGGAAAATAAGAAAAATATTTCATATTGTCATCTGCTGAAATTTTAACCCAACATGCTGAGTGTTAAAAGCACTTTTGAGACATACAGTCAAACTTCGAATGCTCAAACCCCTTTGGGACCATGAAAATTTGTTCAAGACAGCGGTTGTTCGAGCCACGGATGGTTACTATTAGTGCCATACCAGGAGGCAATGGAGATAATTGTGGGATATCTTTTCGGTGTTCTATATTATAAATGTATGTTGTGTGTACTCATTAGAATTGCCTCATCAAGGCAATTCTAATGAGTGCACACAGCATAAATTTGCAAGCTAAAAGAAGAAAATCTCCTTAAATAATCCGTAAATCTTATTTGGAGGAAATCCCTGCGGACTCAAGAACGTGTTCGACTCATCAATGGTAAACAAGCCATCAGGGTTCGAGCCATTGAAGTTCTACTGTACATCAGGCAGCAAAAAGTATGTTGAAGAGTTGAAATGTTATGTTAAAAATAAACAAATTAAGTACATGTTTATCTTCATGATAAATACCTTTGTGTGTTCCTTGATTTGTTACAGTATGAATTCTGGCTGCCTCTTCAATCTGACAGACAATCTGGGTGTTACTGAGAGACTGGACATCACACATAAAGTCACCCACATCCACCTCAACTTCAGTGTCATTGGATCCAAACCCTAAGCCAGTAATTGTGAGTCTGGTGCCACCCTGTAGGGAGCCTTTCAGTGGGTACACATTGGTAACCACAAGTTCAATATTGATGGTGGGGATTACTCCACTCCTGAAAGTCAAAAATATCATTACATATATATAACATAGCCCTTGATAAGAGGGGGGGTATCAGGTATTTTTTTCTTATTTCTCCATAAAACATATGTTATCAGGTAAATATTTTTCTTATTTCTCCATAAAACATAAGTTGTGAGAACTACTAATGAGTATCCACAATATATATTTTTGTTGAGAAATAAGAAAAATATCAATACTTTCTGAGGACTTGTTAAGGAGGAGTATTGGAGGGATAATTTAGGGATAATTTTCTCCAGACCTCCATAAAATCATATGTTGTGGGTACTCATTAGAAGTGCCTCATTGAGGCACTTCTAATGAGTACTCACAACATATGCTTTTATGGAGAAATAAGAAAAAATATCCCACAGTTATCACCAAATACTCCTTAACAAGTCCTCTGCATTTTATTTGACTTTTACTTCTCCATGAAAACATGTATTGAGAGTACTCATTAGAAGCATCTATTTTCATTGAGAAAAAAGAAAATTATTAATATTTTTTGACTGAAAAAAGTGTCTTATCTAGAGCTATGTATAATTCACATCCACTGAAACCGGACTTAATATATTTACATTCAGTATTTAGACAGATGTGCACAAGCAGAACCAGATCAAACTGCTATTTTGAAATCATTCTGTAGACCCTTAGTGTATGTGTCCTAAATATTGGGACATCTTAATTCCTTACCATGCTTGCCCAACTTTTGACTTGACAAGTCAGTTTAACTCTTTGCATGCTGGGTAATTTTGCATGCTTTTTTGTCGTCAGTGGATTTTTTTTAAATTAACTATTTCAAAGAAAATCTTTCAGGAATACCACCAGAGTGTCAAACAGTTTGGATCCAGATCAGGCCTGACATTTTGTCGGGCCTGATCTGGATCCAAACTGTTTGCAATGGTTATCAGCAGACGACAAAAGTCGCCACTAAGGAAAGAGGTAACTACCTGCTGATGTGTCTAAATATTGCTAGATTAGTGGCAAACAGAGCACATGCTGATTAGATACCACATTGTACAGTATCTGATTTTGGTCTACACTGTTTGCTCAGGCCTATCAATACCGATACTTAAGTAAAATATGGTAGTCAGTTGGCAACATCAAGCCTTCTGACAATTTCATACATATCCAAAACCTAGGATTTGTTCTCCTTTGAGAGTATAAATGCTAAACATGTCAATTCAACAATTATTGTGATATAATTAGTGCTTAACTCTAATGTAGTGTAGACATGTCAATTCAACAATAATTGTAATGTAATTAGTGCTTAACTCTAATGTAGTGTAGACATGTCAATTCAACAATAATTGTAATGTAATTAGTGCTTAACTCTAATGTAGTAACAGTAGACATGTCAATTCAATAATAATTGTAATGTAATTAGTGCTTAACTCTAATGTAGTGTAGACATGTCAATTCAACAATAATTGTAATGTAATTAGTGCTTAACTCTAATGTAGTGTAGACATGTCAATTCAACAATAATTGTAATGTAATTAGTGCTTAACTCTAATGTAGTAACAGTAGACATGTCAATTCAATAATAATTGTAATGTAATTAGTGCTTAACTCTAATGTAGTGTAGACATGTCAATTCAACAATAATTGTAATGTAATTAGTGCTTAACTCTAATGTAGTGTAGACATGTCAATTCAACAATTATTGTAATGTAATTAGTGCTTAACTTTGATGTAGTGTAGTTTTAACAGTTTGCCTATACCTTTGTTTCTCTGTTTGTTTTATTTTTTTCAAAAACAATCAGGAAATTACCAAAATATTTTAAGTGCTGCTTTTTAACAGAAAGCCATGGCTGCAATACTGAATACCCAAATTAACAGTCTTGACATCATATGAGGACAGCAGTTTATTTCTATGAACGGGTGCTCAATTATTTCTTGTACAATATCAGAATTAAACAACATATCAATATTCTTTTAAATATAAGTATAGTGCTTACTCTGAGTAAATGATGCCTCTGACTCAAGCTAAACGGAGCTCTATACAGAGGTCTGTCTAGATAAATAGTTTCTTATTTCTCCATGACAAGTCAAGGCAATTCAAATGAGCACCAACAACAAATTTTTTTATACATTAATTTGAAAACTAGAAATGTGTCCAAAGGACAGGAATGCTCCCGCCTAAAAAAACTTACAACACAAGTTCTAATGCCTGAAAAACTTAAACGCAAATTGCTAATGCCATCTTGGACGCAGAGAGACAGACTAGTAACAGAGGTAACAGTATATGCATTTTCCACCATTCTTCAAATGGTGGGGGCATAAAAGTGGATTTTAAACTGTGCCCTTATTAGGCGGATATTTTACTACAAGGTTTTTGCAGTAAATTTGAAAAACGTAATTGCAGTAATTAAGGCACATATGGTAAATTGACTGTGCTATTTTTAGAACTACGTCATTAATGAAGTAATGTTTGTGGAAGAACAATTTTATATGTGGATACCATATTTGCGGATATGTGTTTATACTTTTTCTGAAATAACACTTACGAATTCAGAGCAAATCCATCAGATGTCTCAACTTTAACCATCTGGATTCCTGCATCAACACTCTCAACTTCTATAACAATTTGTGTGTCACTGAACGAAGTGACAACAGCAGGCTGGGAACCAACATACACACTGCCAGAACTGCCAAATGAACTGCCATCAATGGTTATAGTACCTCCTGATAAAGAGAAAAGTTACATGTAAAATTTACAAATGAGAAGCATCACAATGAGGTATTCATTAGAAGTGCCTCACAGAGGCCCTTCAAAAGAGTACCACAACATATGTTTTTGTGGAGAAATAAGAAAAAAAATTTTTGGATACCTCTCTTATCTGGAGCTATGTGTGTAAGATGTTGGGGGTACTCTTTAGACTGAGCTTATCATCAGACCTACTAAGGAGTACCCACAACATTTTTACTGTACTGTTTTATTATGAGAAGAGAATGCAAATAGACAAAAAATTTAAAAAAAAAAAATGGGCACAACCATTGTCTATTACCTTATACAAACAGTCATGTTTGTATCATCTATAAAGTTTCAAGGTTGCAACCAGTACTATTCCTGAGAAATCTTGTATTAAGTCCAATTGTACATTTTCTTATGATGTATGTTTGTCGCCTAAATTCATTTGCAAAAATTAAAAAAAAAAAAAACAACAACATTATATGAAGGTCTGTGTGATCAAGTAATATTCATAAGATTTACATATATGTATACCTGCGACACCGAGGGTGGTTGGGCTGATGCTGGATACAGTGGCTGTCAGGCTAGGATCATACAAGTAACCAGAGTAAGTCAGGGTTGTAGAACCTTGAGTCACAGTTACATCTGCACTTCCTGAAGATGCCTGCATAAGAAAAAGGCAAAAACATTTACAAAGGAACATTTGATTCTCCATAACATGCACAATCACATTTTTTTAATTAACCCATTTAAGCCTAATGTTGCATAAAAGGGACACTGGCAATCCGTGTAGACACAGCTCAGGCAACGCTAAATATGGCATCTGATCTGGGTCTACACTGCTTGCATTAAGTTCAGAAATTCCTACAAAACAGAATAACAATAAAATTAACCAGACACCTCTTTTATAGGCCTGTCCAAAGAGTCATCTTGACAGAAATAGGTTAAAAAATGAACTGGTTATTTCTCCATGAAATTTAAGTTGTGGATACCAATTAGAAGCACTTCACCAAGGTACTTATAACAAGCACCCATAAAATATGATTTGTGGAAAACATAAGAGTATACTACCCTCCTATCAATAGTTTTATTAATCCTATATATTCAGACATGCTTGCCATTTTTGGCATTTCCAGCTAGTTGGACTTCTTCAAGTTTCAAGATGAGTATAGTTAAAAATAGGGAACCCCAATATTTCAGGGCTCAGTTGTTCAAAGCATCGTTAGCTTAACAAGCTTGTCAGTGGCCACAATCTTAACTGTTCTAATAAGGACAATATCTAATTTGCAGGTATTTTTGCTAAAAAAATTAGAGCAGCTTTTGCAAATGCAAAAGCTACTCACATTTTTTCAGCAAAAATATTAGCGTATATGCTATATTTAATGATCAATGTTTTAACCGTAGTTAACTAATGATATTGTTAGTTTTGAGCAACTGGGCCCAGGGTAATTATGTTAAATATTAGTTGTAGGAAAATCTTTTCCCCTTAACCCTCAAAACTGTCGCAGACAACATTTCGAATTCCATTATCTTATTTTTTCAATGACACTAAGGCTAGGCATTTCATGTGAATCATCTGCAGGGCAGATAATTTCAATGAAATGTCAAGCCTTATTTTCTCTGAAAAAAAAATTGAATGCTAGCTGCTGCTGTGATTGCTGCTTAATACATTATAGTCTGGAGACCCCTAAAAGGGTAATTGGCCAACAGTGCAGACCCAGATCAGACACTGCAGAATGCTGTGTCTGATCAGGGTCTCCACTGTTTGCAAATAGTTCAGCCATTTTTTTCTCTACGAATATCTAAATCACATTGCCTGACATACCTAAAATCAAAATTAGAATCTTCCAATATATAGTGTGGGAGAGTTCATTCAGTCTACAATGATTTAAGGGTTGAATATAACATCAAAGGCTCTGATCAGCCTGCATATCCTATCAATCCTAAGCCAGGAATCTGGCTGGCTATTTACCTCATAATACAGAAACCTTGCCAAATGCATGCAGTGGCTAGCAAAGGCTGTGACCAGACTGCAGAAATGTGCAGATTGGTCTGGGTCTTTGTTGTTCACTAAAGATCTTGATACAAGTGGTAGTCAGATTATCTCTTTTTTTTTGTTGCTCAATTAAGCAAATATTGTATGGATACTTTACTTATTTCTGCTCCCGTCTTTCCATGTGCAGTTACCTACACATATTATACATGTGGGAAAAACACATTTTATCACCTATAAATTAGGCAGTTTATTTTTAATGAAAAGTGTGTACACACAAAGTTTTGAGCATTTAAACAAGGCGGGTGTAAGGGCTACCATGGACTCTAAGCTGGAGGAACAGAGACCTGTAATAAAATTCCTGCTTTGAGAGGATGAAAAATCTTGCTACAGTTTTCAAATGTTGCAGAAAAGTTTTTTTCAAAGCCTGCATATCCTGTTCAATTTTTTACAGCTGGGTTTCACTGTTTGGGGATAGCAGGACAAGTGTGAGAGACAAGCCTAGGCCAGAGAATCCAGGGAGGCCAGCTGAGGCAGTGCCACCTACATTGGTGGCAAATGTTGAGGTTGACATTGCAGGAGCTAATCAGTTTAGCATCAGTGAAATGTCAGCATATAGGATTCTAAACAGAAAAAAATAGGTATGCGTAAGGTAAGTGCTAGGTGAGTGCTGAAATAGCTGACAGAAGGCAAAAAGGCATGCAGGGTGACCATAGCAAAAGACCAGGGCCCAGTTGTTCAAAGCGTCGTTAGCTTAACGAGCTCGTTAAGGGTCATTTCGTTAACTGTTTTAGCGGATTCAATATACAATATTCTGATATTTTTTGCTGAAAAAATGTGAGTAGCTTTTGCACTGCAAAAGCTACTCACATTTTTTCAGCAAAAATTTTCAGCATATTTGCGTATCCCTCGATGTAAATTTTAACGAATCGTTAACTAACGACATCGTTAGCTTTGAACAACTGGGCCCAGTTGGGGCATTCTGCCCATAATGAAAATAAGGTTTTGAACTGTATTGTCACTTGGGATGAAATGTGGGTTCATTATGCTGAACCTGAAACAAAAGCTTTGTCAAAGTAGTGGAAACAAGCTGGTTCCCCATCTCCCAAATAATTCAAGCTGTCTCCATCTGCTGGAAAGGTAATGCTGGTTGCTGTTTGGGATTCATGTGGAATACTACTGGCTCATTTCATGCCAGAAGGTCAAACTGTAACTCTAGAATCTCGTATTAAAAAGTAATTTTGAAAAAAGACAAAAAGAAAAACTGAAAAGTTGCATCCCAGGCTAGCCTAGTAAAATGTCCTACCTTTGCACAATCAAGAGCTATGCAATTAATATGGTATATACAGTCTTGCGAGGAACATATATAATCTACAAACTAGTGAGTCAGTACAACTTACAGATGATGGGATGGTGCACAATATTTCATCTATTGAAACATCGACAACATCACAGGATTCTGTTCCTATCTCAACAGTAGCTCCACTTTTTAAACCATAACCAGAAATTGTCAGCAACCCACCACCTAAATAAATAGAAAACATGATTAAATGGTAGATAAAAAGACAAGAAAAGAAAACATTTCATGTATAGCACTATTTACTTTATCCTCCAAGATGATTTTTTTTTTCAAAGTTTTATAAGCAAACCTCTCACTAAACAAGACAGCTTAAGATATTAAGGTTTAACAACAAAACAAATCTCACCTCCAAGACTCCCAGTTGTTGGTGATATACTTGAAATATCAGCTGTATAGCTGAATGTGACATCACCACCAGAGTGGCTTCCTGCACCCTTGCTGTTAACATTCACTACAACCTTGTGTTCTCCTACTGGACCATTACCAACATCACAGGTAATACTGGTTGTTGTTGCTGTGGTAACAGAACAATCCACTCCACCTATGGTAACATGGTTGTTGTTCAGAGTTGAAGAAAAGCCAGTTCCACTGATGGAAATACTGGTTCCAAGTGCCAAGGTGCCTTCAAAATTAAAGTTGGTATAAAAAAGAGTTGATTATTTTTGAACGCTTAATGACTAGTACATTTTTATACTACCGTAATAATCCAAAGTATTGGGACAGATAGGCTTTTGCAAACAATGTAGACCCAGATCAGATGCCACAGTACATGATGCCTGATCAGGGTTTACACTGTTTGCCATATACACAGCAATATTTTAGACACATGAAGAGGTAGTAGAATGGACTACTTCAAGTTTTAGGACAAGTATTGTAAGTAGATAAGGTGTCCCAAAACACAGGGTAAATATGCTGTCTGAATCTGAATTATCTGTACAGAATGGTTAAATGTCCATAGCTAAACATAAGACACTTTTTTTCAACCAAAAAATATTGATATTCTTCTGATTTCTCCAGGGAAACATATTTTCAGTATGGTAAATATCCTAAAATTTCAAACACTTTATTCCACACTTTTTGGCCTAAATTTTGCTTTTATGCAGTTCTGGATACACTAATTTGGAGATAAGCGTAGGAACATGTAATGAATCTTTCCTGGATAAAATGCGTTAAACATTTATATTGTTTAAAACATTTATATGTAAAGTGCAGCTTTCCTTATGTCAAGCGGATTCTTCTACCACAACTCTTTGAACCAGCTATTTCCAAATAGAAGAGCGCCTGGTTAGTTTTTATAACTTCTATGTTTTATAGAAATTTCTGTATTTTATGCATACAGTGTGGCCCTTGATCAAATGTTGTGTTCTTTGGCATCTGAGCTTGGTCTGCACTATTTGCAAATTACCCTTTTGGGTGTTTCTCCAACTAAAATGGATAAAAGACTTAAAATTTTTACCTGAAGTTGGGGACACACTTGTGACAGTAGGGGTCACAGAGGAATCCCACTGGAATGAGCAATCCCCAGAACACTTAGTGGGAACATCATTGATGTACACTCGGACTTGTGGTGTTGTTTCGACTGTTGACAACATGTCCCCTGTCAGTGGGTCATAGTTCAACCCTCCATTAACATTTGTCGATACTGTGGCTGCAGGATCAATCCCTGTCAGATCTCCATCACTAACAGTCATTTCTGACAAATCTCCTGGCAAACTCTCAAAAGTCACTTGCATGTTGAAATTGGCACAGTCTCCTGTCTTTGTGGCTGTTAGATCACCAATACCAACCAGTGACTCAAGTTCCTTACCAAAGTCAACTTCATCAAGGGACACATTTAAACCTAAATGCAGAAATTAATAAAATTCATAAAATTATTATAATAACGGTCTTTTTGAGCAATAAACAGATGAAAGAAATATGCAAAGGGTTAGCCGATTTACATTGCATAACAAATTAATTTGGCATTAAACATAATACATATGAATATAGCCATTCACAAACAACAAGAATCTGGAGCTGTGGGGAATGTTCATTTAACCCATTTACATTGAGGTAATTCTTCTACCACAATTCTTTGGTCCAGTCTATTTCCAATAGCAGAGTGTCTGGTAAGTTTTTATGTTTACTATGTTTTACAGAAATTCTTGTATTTAATACAAACAGTGTAGACCCTGATCAGATGCCATATTCTGATCTGGGTCTGCACTGTATGCCATTTATCCTTTTAGGGGTCTCTATGAGGGTTCTGTCACAAATAGGCTTCCTTAGTTTTATCCCAGGTATATTTTAAAATGCTTCACTGCACTTGAATGGTGTATTGAATAGCTAAACAATACCCGTTTATTTCGTGCAAATTGCTTTCCAACTGACCAAGCTATTTCAAATTGAAATAGATGCAGTCATATGCACTGACCAATTTACTTGTTACATTAGAACATGGACCAGAAGACTAAAATTCGTAGCTATATTAAATGCCGCATTAGGCATAATATAGATTCAAAGCAGATATTTAATGAATTGTGTGGTATATATGGATCTCAGACCATTTCAATGGACACAGGTTTTAGGTGGATTAAAGCTTTTAAAGCTGGGAAATTTTCTGTTGAAGATGATACCTAAAACCTCTGTTACCAAGGCTAACATCGCTGTTGTAAAGATTGTGGTCAAACAGGATGCGCGATTGTCTGTCAAAGATATAGCTAGTTGTACTGGCATATCAGAAGGCAGTGTGCAAACAATTCTGAAAAAGCGTTTGGATCTGAGAAAGGCTTGCGCTAGATAGGTACCTCATTTGCTCACTGAGGAGCAAAAGACACAACACCTTAAATGTGCCTGGGAACTTTTGAAAACATACAAAAGCTGTAATAGTCGGGTTATTTCTAACTTGTTAACAAGTGATGAAACCTGGGTGCACATGTTTGAGCCACAAAGAAGGGCTGATAATAAGTAATGGAAGTGAAAAGATCAAAAACGCCCATGTATTGCCAAGAGAACCATAAGTTCGAAAAAGATGTTGTACAAAATTTTCTTTAATTCATGTGGGCCAGTTGTTCAAGTGCCTTGTCCATCTGGTCATACACTCACTGGCCGATTCTACAAGAATTCTGTACTGAAGAAAGTGAAAGAGTTTTACAATAAGAAACGACCAAGCAAAGGATGGGCAGGAGTCCACCTTTTACATGGCAATGCCTCCTCTCATAAGTGTAAGGTTGTTAAGTCTTTTTTGGCTTCTGGAAAGGTGAAAGTTTTAAACCATCCACCTTATTCACCTGACTTGAGTCCCTGTGACTTCTTTCTATTTCCAAGGCTTAAGAAAATGCTTTCTGGAAATAAGTATATGTCTAGAAGTTCTCTTGGCAGCGCTATTTATCAGTGTCTCCAACAGATACCAAAAGAAGACTATTTATCTGCTTTTCACAACTGAGTAAAAAGGTTACAAAAATGTGTTTCAGTAAAGGGGGAATACATGTTTGATAATACATAGCACTGAAGTAATCCAAACCCAGTGACAAAACTTTTTGCAGGACCCTTGCAGACAAAAGTGATTAATCTCAGACTGACTGACCAAAACATAAAATGTAATCATTGTTTATTTCAAATGTTTTATTTACTGCACTGCTGCAGTCTCATCAGGATCTGCACTGTCTGTTGTTCCATTTTATATTTTTGACTGATTCCTGATTTGCAATAATGCATTTGTCCACATTCAGAAATGGAAGAGTCCACTTTAGAAACTCAGGGGTGAAAGAGTTAAGCAACCACCTTTTTAGGCTTTCCCACAGGGGCTTGCTTTTCTATTTTGCCTTACCCAATAATTCATTCACAGTCTCTATTTTCAATTCAGTGATGGACTCTTTGCTTCCAATGAATCACCCTTTACAGACCATTTTAAACTTCACCACAGCTGGTTTAATCTTTATCACTTTCTAATTCTGCAGATATTATATACACATTGATAATACTTTTCTTATTTTCTTATTTTACCCAGAAAATAGGTTTTGACATTCCATGCAAATTGTCTTCACTGGAAACATTTTGCATGAAATGTCAAAACCTTTTTTCTTGGAAAAATGAGAAAAATATTTCAATATTTCGTCTACTTAAAAATTTAGCCAGAGTGCTAAGTGTTAAGTGCCACGTGACAGCTGTGAAGCACACCACAGTACTTCATCATAGTAAAGATTATATTTTTTTAGTTTTGGACCATTCAGTCCATTTTGTGTAAATGTAAAAATTGAATTTTACTGAACACATGGCTAGAAAGCTTGAGTAGTGTTGACGTTTAAATTATTGTTCATGAACACACTTAATAAAACTCAGTGCTATTTTCAAATCATTGATGTGTTCCATTTGCTTCCAAAGGATCCCTCTTTACGGAACATATTTGCCTTACATAACATATCTATACCTGATTTAGTAGTCCCACTGAAAGTCACATCAATGGTACCCTGTACTGGAGGTGAAGCAAATGAGGTCCTGCTTACAGACATGGTACCAGATCCTCCATTACTCATCATATAGGATGCAGCTGTGCTTGGACTTGCTGTCACACCACTCTCCACCTTTTGAAAAAAAAAATTTAAAACTCTTCTATAATGGAACTTCTCTACAAAAGCAATCCTTCTGATGATTAAGGAGGCAGTTGCTGTCTAGAAAGTGTATAGGAAAAGGTACCGACAGTATTACTAGCATAGAGTAATTGCTGCCAGCTCTAATTTACATGTACTTTCCCAGCAGGCCCATGACAAGTATACAACGTCACATCAATGTCAATGCAATGTCATGACACTGCATTGATATTGATGCAACATTGTCTCAAGGTTGTGTGCCTGCTGGGTTCTTACATACACACAGCAATGCAAAAATATCACATAAATAATCTTATGTTCTGACCACAGATGCAAATAATTAATTTGGATAGCCATAACAAGTACTTTTTGAGTGACAAAAAAAATGAATTTTAAAAATTAATAAAAGAATATCTAATTTCAAAACATCTATACTGCAAAGCCAAGTGAACTATGTAATGGAGCTACTTGCTGTCTTATAAACAAAATGAGAAAGTTAAGAATCTTCAAGAGGACCAAAAGTAACAAAAAAAATTGTTTATCATACTTACCCTAAGTATATGAACATCTTAACTCCCCACCATATGGTGTAAACTTTGCTTGTCCAGTTTACCACCTCTTTATGTGTCTAAAAACTGCTAGGTGAGTGGCAAACAGTGTAGATCCTGCATTCTGCAGCATCTGATCTGAATCTACACTGTTTGCTCAATTCTGTCTGTCTGTCTGAATATTTATAGTAGATATCATACACCTGTACAAACAGCATACATGTACCTCTCTATGATGGCCCCTTGTTACAACAAATACATTTGTTCCCTAAGATGTTGCCATTAAAATATATTTGCTGTTGTAAAGAAACATTAAATGCAGCAGAATGATATGCAAAAAAGGGCTTGTTTTATTCTTATTTCCTCACAGAACATATGTTTTGGATATTTGTTTGAATTACCTCACTGAGGAAATTCTACCAAATATTCCAAACATATGTTGCTTCAAGTATTAGATAAAATATTCATGCATAATTTCTGAATAACTGTCACCTCTTGAGTGAAGTTGTCATGCTGGACAAATGATCATTATACGGAATTTTGTCATTGTATCAAGTGTCAGCATAAAGAGGGTTGATTGTATAAAAGGCTTTTTATAACTCTGTGAGGCATTTCTAATGAGTACCTCAAAACAAACTTTTCCATGAATAATAAAATAAATTTTCAAATATTTATTTGTGTATTATTCATATATACAGCTATGAAATGATGGAAGATTTTGACCAACAGTTTTTCCACTGCGAGGATTCGACTGTTGCACCTACTTTTGTTTGTATGTTGATTATTGCAGTTGTGATGTTTTGTTTCTAATTCTTTTTCCCACCTCTTCTTTCCATGCATCAGAAAGGCTATGCTTTGTGACTGTCCTTTCTTTGGTAAGTCCATTTATATTTTCTCCTTATTGCACCCTGTAATTAACACTGCATGCAGGGTAAAAATTTCAACAGATGACACTTTGAAATATTTTTATTTTTCCTAGAAAATAGGATCTGACACTTCATGCAAATTGTCTCCTTAGGAGACAATTTGCATGAAGTGTCAGATTCTATTTTCAAAAAAAATTTTCAAACTGTAATCTGCTGAATCTGCCCATAGGGTGGGGTAAGTGTTAAGGATACTTACAGATCCATGTGTTAGTTCAAACAACGGGAACTGGTTGCCACAATCAAAGGGACTCAGGGTAACAGTGTAAACATCTGTTGTTGAGCTTGAAACTGTCACAGTGTTGATCAAAGCCCCATTGGGCATGGCTGGACGAAGACGCCTTCTGTTTATTTCAGCTGAAATTCAAAACAACACGTTTACTTCAACTACATTCTAAATATAATTATACGAGCCTTCCAAACAGGAAACCATATGGCATACCAGTATGTCCAGAATTGACCCAAATCAACCTAGGCAGCTATCCAGTCTAATCAGGGTCTTCATTGCTCATTGATTCAAAATTTCTAAATATTCTACAACAACCATCACAGACTCTAATGAGACTGCACAAATGAACAGGGTGATCTAAGTCTATGCTGGTTGCACATATCTTAAAGTCATCTATTTAAAGAGACTCATATAAAATTTGTTCACTGCAAGAGAATTGCTATAAGACACAATTTTACTATTCATTACTTGTAAACTTAAAATCCCATAATGAGAAAGGCCACCACTTCCTCTATATAATCATATCATGATCTCTACATAAATATAGGTATATTTAGAGGTAACGAAATAAGCACAGAACTGGTACAAAATTAAAAAGGTGATCCACACCAGTCTATAGATCTGACAAGGCTTCACTGCTTGGCAGATTTGTAGAGGATATTGATGGCACAAGTATTGAAGGAAGAAAATACATTTTAAGCACATGCTTGAATTCATTTAAAAGTTTTATGATATTACAACTATAGGCAAAAACAGAAGAAAAATGCACAATACCTATATCATCAGTGGTTGCTTCTTTTCCAACAAACACAGCATCAATATAAATATCAACATCACTGTTCAGTCGACTGACATGTATCTCCTCCATCCTAAATCGGGAATCAGATGGTCGAGATCCCATCACTAGAGCTAACACATCTATACATGTGTAGTACCATGTAGAAGACCTAAAATAAGTTGGTATATGCTTATCCTGATATTAGCAAATACCAAGTTTAACATATTTTACTCATTTGTTCAATAAAACGGAATTTGACATTTCTGGTACATCATCTTTTAGGGATGCAAGCCCCTTCTCTAAAAAGGTCTACTCTATAACAAAAGAATTCTTTCCTTATGGAGTAGACCACTTTTCAAAAAGGGGGCATAAACAATTTTGACTAATTTGACTCCCTTAATCCTGTTTTTACTTTATTCACTGGCAATCAAATATTTAACATCAGGAGTTTTATAACATGACAAGCAAAGAAAATTCAACGAACACTGGCTGACTGATCACTGTTGCATTTATGTCTCAAAAGAATTTAACCCTTCCATCCCTCAGTTTCTGAAGTGGACTCTTCCATACTTTAATCTAGACATCATAGCTCCAGATAAGAGAGAGTATCAGTAAAATAGTTTTCTTATTTCTCTATAAAAAAATATGTTGTGGGTACTCAGTAAAAGCGCCTTGGTGAGGCCCTTCCAATGACTACCACAACATATGTTTTTGTGAAGAAACAAGAAAAATATCAACAATTTTTGGTTGAAAAAAAGGGCCTTAACTGGAGCTATGGAACATGTCCACTGATGGAAATAGGGGTTTCAGTCCAAAATCAAAGGTAGAGTGGCAAACAGTGCAGATCCTGATGAGATGGCTCATCAGAAGCCATCTCATTAGGATCTACACTGTTTGCACAGGTATCTGTTTTGACCTGCTGGGCTGAAAGGGCTGATCTGATTTTCAGTTTATAATACCTAACAACTTACTCAGTGTCTGAGTCCTTGTTAAATTCATAAGAATACATATCAATCCTGGTTTCTGTCTCTTGTGTGCTATCATCTAGGTAGGAGTACTTCACCCAAATATAGTCCCTGAAAACTCCTTTGTAGGCAAAACAGAGCTGAAAAGGGATTATAATGTGTATACTGCTTGTTTAAAATATTGTTTTATCCAAAATATTTATCTAGGTAGACCTGAGCAACAGTGCAGACAGGATTAGATTCAGCAGAATGAGGCATCTAATCAGCGTTTACACTGTTTGTGACTCATTTAGCAATTGGGATACATTAGCAGGTAGGAAAATGGCATTGTTCAATTTCAGGTGAAGTATGGTAAGGAGTTAAGGTGTCCAAATGTGTAGGTTAAAACAGTGTATTAACGCTTGTCATGCTGAATAAAGATGCCATGCCCACTTCTAACTGTCAGCCAATCAGATTGCTTAATCAGGTTGTTGATACAATTTCACATCCTAAGTGGTAAACTGTGTAGATCCAGATCAGTTGGAACCAACTGATCTGGATTTACACTGTTTGCAAAGACAGTGTATATCCTGGTTCAGCAGGACAATGGTTAATTATATTAACGTTAATCACATTCTGAGTGAATTCAGCAGATAACAATTTGCTGATATTTTACTTATTTTTCAGAAAATAGGCTTTGTCATTCAGTTAATGCAAACTGTCTCCTAAAGTTTGCATGAAACAACAAAACCTTTTTTTTCTGGGGAAAATAAGAAAAATATTTCAAAATGTTGCCTGCTGAAATATTTACCCAGTTTGCTAAGCATTAAAACAAACTTGAATAATATGTGTCATGTCATGAGCTGTCCTAGTCAAGTAATATCATTCACAAATAATAAAGTTGCTCTTTGCTGTTAAGAAAGGCATTTATAGTAGAAACTGTTTGTCATTTTTTTTTGTATTCTTGCTGGAACAGTTTTAAGGAACAGAGAACGATGGGCAAAAAGTTTTCTTGTTTTGTTAATAAGTAGTAGTGGTGTGATTTTTTTTGAAAAGTGTTGGGGGTAAGATTTCTGTTGATTGATTGTGTTGAGGTTTAACAACATGTCAACCCTTGTGGGTCACTTTGTGTAGTCTCCCAGAGAAAGGGAGAAGAGATATAGATGAGATGGTAGAGGAGATGAAAGAGAGGGACAGGGGAGGAAGAGGAAAATTAATAAAAGTGAAGAAACAGAAGAAATAAAAATATTCCCCCTCTACCCTTACCTGTTGCAAGGACAGCAGGCTTGCCCAACTGTAAGCCAATCTCAATTGGACGCCCCAGTGATGCAAGATATACGACACCTTTGCCTCACCCAACCATCCCCAGACTTTTGTTGAAAAGTGTCATTTTTTTTCAAAGGGAATGAAATGCATGTCCACTAAGCTGATGCATTAGACAATACATGTATTGCTTTATGAAAAGAAAGTTAATATGGCCATACCTCTTTATATTGTGACAATAAAATGCCAGCCTGGTCTTCTGTTATTCCAAATATCTTGCCAGGATTCATAAGTGAGTATCGACCACAGAAAGGTTCTGTGTCTTTGACCCTTGTTCCAGTAAAAGTGACCCCATCTGCTTCAAAACTCTCAAAACTTTTCCTTGTTGTCTCACTTTCAAACATTTTAGGGCATCTGGCACCAAACATCACATCTAAAGTTGTCGCTAACTGAAAAAACATACAAAAAATATTCAATCTAATTACCCCACATACCCCTATAAGCACACAGCCAAGCAATTCCAGTCTTCCAAGTACAACAAGTGTACTTTTTGTCTACTTCTTTATAAAGGAATATATTGTGAGTACCCATTTGAATTGCATCAACTTGTTGATGCAATTCAAATGAGTACCCACAAACTAATTATGCTTTCATAAAGAAAATCAGAAGAAAAAACATAAAAATATTGCAAAAATACCATAGATAGGTCATTTGCTGATCTTGTTTTTAAGGCATACTTTTAGCAGGTTGATACATATTTTGCTACAAGTTTTCCCAGTAAATTTGAAAAACCTAAGCATACAGTGCAGTGATGAGGTCAAATACAGTATATATTCTTCAACAACATATTGCAAATATGCCACACCAAAAGTAAAAGTGTCTTTGGGGCCTTGTGAACAATAAAGTTCTGCATTACGAAAACACGCCTATTCAAATATACTGAAACTTGTAACACCAAAAAATGAAAATTTTCAGATAAAAAATTCTGATATTTTTCATATTTCTGCTCAAAACATAGATTATGGGTACTCATTAGAACTGCCTCATCGAGGCGGTTCTAACGAGTACCCATAATCTATGTTTTGAGCAAAAATAAGGAAAATGACGTATACCCCTGTAAACCCACGTTTTACTATATAAAAGTGGGGTTTAAGGGGGTCATAATTATATAGGTATGTTTTCGTGATGGATCTGCCAGCAATCCTGCAAAATCTGATGGGGCTCTAGGCTACACATCAATATAATCTAAAGTGTCTAATAATTCTGTTAACCTTTACCACTCTCTGGGCATTTTCAGCAGACGACAGATTGATGATATTTTTCTTATTTTTCCCAGAAAACAGGATTTGACATTTCATGCAAATTGTCTCCTTAGGAGACAATTTGCATGAAATGTCATATCCTCTTTTCTGAGAAAAATAAGAAAAATATTTCAAAATGTCGTCTGCTGAAAATTTTACCCAGAGTGCTAAACGTTAAAGGACAGCAAATACCATCATCAAACTGTGCAGATACCTGAAAGTTCTGTAGATTTGGCCCATTTAACCCTTAAAATGCCAAGAAAACCTGTGTCTAAAAATGTCGTCTGTTTATGTCATCCGCTGAATATTCTTGCAAACTTTTCAAACCTATTTTTGCATACAGGCAAACAGTGTGGACCCTGATCTGATTGCTCCTAGAGAAGCAGTCTGATCTGGGTCCACACTGTTTGCAGAAATGACTTTTAAAATCACAAGCAGATGACAAAGCAGGATACAATTGTTGTGATTGGCAGTTTAAGGGTTAACTGGAGTAGTCATCTGATGATATTAACTCAATATGAGTAACTTATTCAAAAGTTTGAAGTTATCTTTAGTTTAGTTTTCGTTTGCTGTTCATAAATAGCCACATATATAAAGGCTGATATGTTTGAATGCAGAATTTAGCTTTAGCAGGGAACTATTTTTTAGGTATGGTAAATGTCTTAAAATTTCGAACACTCTATTCCTTACCTTTTTTGCCTAAATTTGCTTTTTATGCATTAATTTCTTAAAATATGTTATGGAAAGATAAACAGCATAGACCCTGATCAGAGTCTGCACTGATCTGGGTCTGCATTGTTTGCATATTCCATTTTATTGGCAACTTTGGTGTACAAAATTTTAGGACATTAACCGTAGTTATAAGGTTGGTAGTAACAGAAAATGGATTGTCAACATGTGGTATGTTAAGTCTGCTGGCGGTGTGACAACTGATCCCAAAAATTAATAACAAAACCTTGATTTATTATCTAGCCTTATAATGTAGCCTTACCATTTAAGCAAATGGTAGTAACAAATTTTATAATGGGAGGACATACCGATTGCCTCCCTTCATGGAATGGCTACTTCCTTTAAAACATTATTTTTGCTTTTCTTGTTTGAAATTAAGATTTTACTGTTAGATTATTTTGAAAATTTACTGCATATCAAAATAAGCAAAACTTATTTCTGATGTTATAACTTACATCATCTGAGGTTAAAGATGACAGGGTGAAAGGAGGTGAAGAAGTTCCCTCTATAGTCAGCGAAATGGTATCCATATCAGGAACTCCCTTTGTTGTCTCTGTGGCTGATACTGTTACATCAGAGTCATTCATCTCTTTGATTACATCAATCATTGGAAAGTCACCTGAAGATACAGTAGTCTCTAAATCTCTAAATTTGTATTACAAGTTCAGAAAGCTAAGCATCTTCTCAGAATAAGAATAAAGAGTTCAAAGTGGGTATGAATCAATGGAATGTGCAAAACAGATTGAGGCAAAAATTGGATTTAAAGGCTCCATATTCCTCAAAAATAGACAATTTACTATCCAAGTAAGGTTTGATAAATTGATATATGGTATTCATAAAATCATAAAATGTGGCATCTGACAGCCTGTAAAATTTCAGTTAGTCTTTCAGTTTTGAACTGGATAAAAAATTAAATGATTTTTTTTTTTATCATATCTCTGAATTAATGTTGGATATTTTTCTAATTTCTCCATAAAAGCCTATGTTGGGGGAACTCATTAGAAGTGCCTGCCCCCAACATGCTTTTTGTGGAGTGAAGAAATATGAAAACATTTTTATCTGGATACTCTTCATATCTGTAGCTATGATTAAAACATGTACAGTCGACCCTCGTTATCTCAATCTCACGTATCACGAATCCGCTTATCTCGAAGTGAAATTCTGGTCCCTGTTTAACATGGAAATCTAAGAACAGGTAACAAAATATTGTGGAAAAGAGGAGAAATTGCTCCTCTTTTCCACAATATTTTCAATATGTCTCTATTTTCAGGAGTCAGATTACATATTCATTTGTTAAATGTGTTTTGTTCGATTTATTGTTTTCCTCATTCTACAACTGATATTTTGAGGTACGGATATCTTGAAGTGTTTCAGAGAGTCCCTTGAAATTCTAGATAACCAAAGTGGCCTGTAGTTTGTTTGTAAACAAAAGGAATCAAAATGTCATAAACTTACCTCTTTTTGAAACAAAAGTAAATTCAAAGGTTGCAGTAGCAGATGGTGACCTTTCAACTGTCACAGATTCATCAGATCCCCACACTGGCAGAGAATTGACAGCTGCAGCTACAATGGCTTCAGTAGCATCTGTGGTCAGTGGCTCTGTGTAGACCCCAAATAAACCAAAGCGGAAACTACCTGGTGTGTCAACCGCTATGGTCTGTACTTCATTGGTAGCACTATCAGCTGCAAACCCAGAGAATGTCACCTCCTGCAAGTACCCAGCTCAAATGTTAATCCCTTGCATTTCAGCCATTGTGAATAATGTGACATTATTTAACTCTTGTCATGCTGAATAAATTTAGATGTCACACCCACTTTTAATTTTCAGCCATTCAGATTACTTTACGCAGGTTGTTGATACAAATTCACATACTAAATGAGAAACAATGCAGATCCAGATCAATGGCTTCTTCAGAAGCCAACAGATCTGGATCTATCCTGTTTGAAAAGGCAGGGTATATCTGGGTTCAGCTGGACTAGGGTTAAGCCAAAAAATTATTTTTGTAATTGAAAACCTTTTTCTATGAGCCAAATAACAAATCCCTTCTGAGGCAAATAGATAAAATTTCAAGGAAAGAAATCAAATTCTTAAAGAAATAGATATTGCCACCAAAATGATTGTTGGTTTTCACACATATTCGCTTTATATGTAAACTTATAAAATTGTTTTTGTCCCTTTAGTGGAAGTTGATAGGTACAAAAGTATAACAAAAGTATAGGAGTAGATAACAGTAGAGACAAGAAGTAACAATAAGCAGTGCCTATTAGATACCCCCTGCAAGGTAATGACTGCCTTCACCAACACATGATGGATGGACAGACATATGGATGGGTGGACAGTATGAAAACAGTATAACCCCACTCACCCCCACCCCCCCCCCCCCCCACCCCCCACCTCAAAAAAGAAGACAGTTTATAGGGGTATAAAAAATCTGTCAAATTACTGTCAGACAAAAACTCTTTTTGGTCCAGTAAAAATTGTAAGAATTTCATATACATTTTAATCATTTGTCTGATTACTGTTATTCATTGCAAACTAAATTATGACTCCTGAACCAGTTTACTGGCATCAATCAAATGCCAATGGCTTGTGTATCATTCTGGGCATTTTGTCAAAATCTCATAAACAACAGAGAACTATAAAATGATATATTCTTTATACTTTTCATGAAATTCCATAGGATACTAAGTTATGGCTCTAGCTCAAGAATGTTTCTAAATATTAACACTTTGCATGCTGGGTAAACATTTCAGCAGATGACATTTTGAAATATTTTTCTTATTTTTCCTAGAAAAAAGGCTTTGACACTTTGCATGAAGTATCAGATCCTATTTTCTAGGAAAAATAAGAAAAATAGCATCAGTTTGTTGTCTGCTGAATTTGCACTTAACATGGTAAGTAAAGTAAAGCAACTCATATAATATTAAGTGTATTCTGAAAAACCATGTGTACTATTGTGCCACGGTGGTACATATTTATAACAAAGTTCATAAAATTTCATTCATTAGGTATTAAGGTATGGTAATGACTGCAAACTGGCAAATTAGCTAATTTTTAAATCAGTCAAAGGACAATGATTTGTGCAATATGGAGGCAATTCTGCAAGCAATGTCCCTACATCACCACCTTATGGCGACATACATATTCATTCTAGTTTTTATTCAACACTTGGCAATTTTTCCCAGATCTTAAATCAAAGTGCAATCACTTATGCATTACTTAAGGCATTCTGTCAAAATAGCATATGCACCACTAGTCTTTACTTTTAAACATTCATTATAAGTTTCATAAAATTCCATTAACAAGTTATTAATTTACGGCTCTGGAAATTAGTTGAAATTTAGGCAAATGAAGGGCAATAACTCCTGTATTACTAAGGGCATTCCAACATAACTTCATGGGCATTACCATATCACAGTGGTAAACATCTTCAATAAGTTTCATTAAATTTCCTCTCTTGGTTACTTATGTATGGTTATGAATGAATGTACAGATGGAAGGATAGAACTACAGGTGGACAAAACCAAAACTATATCCATCCAACTTCAGTGGGGGATAATGATAACTGACATAAAATATTTGCCAGGAGATTACTCTTAAAGGAAAGACAGTACCAATCACTCTGTAAGTAGACAATGAAGGCCTTGATAAGAACTATTGGATGCACAGGCTGATATGCATCTGCCCTGTTTGCACAGTCCTCAAAGATTCCTTTTGGCATGGTACTGCCCAAATATAGAACTACAGTCAAACTTCAATGGCTTGAACATCTTTGGGACCATGGAAAAAAGTTCGAGATATGGTAGTTCAAGCCACTAAGGGTTAATCATGAAGCCAGGTCAAGAAGCAAATGCAATAATTTAGGAAAATCTACTTGTTCTTCTATACAATAATTAAAATGAGGCAATTCTAATGAGTACACTCAACATACAATTTCATGAAAAAATAAGAAAATTTCCTCAAATATATATATATATATATTTTTTTTTTTTTTGAGGGGACCTAAAAACGAGTTTGAATTAGCCACAGTAAATGAGCCATCAAGTGTTCAAGCTATTGAGGTTCAACTGCAAAGTGTTTGGTTTCAGTAGTACCTGAACATCATATACAACTGTTGATGAAATGCTTATAGTCTGTCGTTCCTGTACTGCCTTGCCTGTCCAGGAATTGGTGAACAATGTGTCAAAAAACTTTGCCCTTAGATGAACAAATGAGTCCCCTGATGTGTCATAATGCACCACTTCTAACAGGTACCTGTGGAGGAAATAGACTTTGATAAAAAAACAAGATTAATAGGGCTTAGACAGTGCTGTAACAGAGACTTGTCCTAGAACAGTGAATATGCATGTATATCTGTTATTGCTGCAATCTAAAAATCAGCCTACAAGACATATGAAGGCAGTAATGACACTGATCAGCCTGTGCATCTGTGCAGTCTGATCAAGGTCATCATTGTCCACCTACCAAATCAATATCCTGACAAGCACCAAAAGAACGTATTTTTCTTTGAGTTGGAGTTTTACAACCCAGTCAACAACATAAAGATCATGTTAAGCTGGTCAGTTAACCTATGGTTTTATTCAATTTGTGGGTGAATCGCCAGCATTTACACATCTACGAAATCCACAAAAAAAATATGAGCCAGCGCAGGACAAAACCTACAAAATGACATGTGCACTCAGTGAAGACTTAGATCAGCCTGGGCATCCACCCAGTCTGATCAGTCTTCACTGTGTGTTCAATGGGTAGCTCAGGACAATGCTTTCTTCTTGCGGACAGTGAAGACTCTGATCAGACTGGGGAGATGTGCAGGCTGACCTGAGTCTTTGGTGGGCGGCACATGCCATTTTGTAGGTTCTGTCATGCACTGGCTTATATTCATGCTTATAAGAAAGTAAGAAATTTTCGGGACATATAGGGCATTCCCCAAAACTCGTATAAAGAAAAACTGATAAAAACTTAGGAACCCTGCAAAAACTGAGGAAAATTGTGGGAAATTGTGAAAACTAGACATGTGTCCAAAGTACAAAATTCCCCCTACTTTTGGTATTTGCCCATATGGCAACAACATCTGGATGCATTTCACCAACTATTTTCCAAATACAAATCTGATCTGTTATACATTTTGACCCCTATCCTAACACTTGGGCATGACCCAGGGGCAAATCTAGCAAACTGACGGTTTAGGTCTGGGTGAGCAGGATACCAGATTTCAACTTCCTAGCATTAAAGATACATAAGTTATGACCTTCAAGAGAAAAAAGGTACGTAAATGTCAATGTAAATTTGAATGTAAACTTTAACATTCTCTGATTATGAATGCAAAATACACACATACACATATAATCTCATGGCAAAATGCTATATGTCCCACTGCTGCCTTCAGCAGCCCCGAACATAAAAAAGAAATGCTGAAAAATATCTAAAAGCATGAAAAGCTGCAGAAAACCAGAGAAATATGAGAAAGCATCTTACTTGGTATTGCTGAGTAAGGATATTCTGCCAGTATAAGCCCAGTCACTGATGGATGATGCTACCTCAGACTGAAATAATTCAAACACAACAACTTATTTCTTCAATGCCTAGCATGTTGGGTAAAAATTTCAGCAGACATTTTCAAATATTTTTCTTATTTCCCCAGAAAATCGGCTTTGGCATTTTATGCAAATTGCCTCCTTAGATGACCTTTTGCATGAAATGCCAAAGTCTATTTTCTTGGAAAATATCAGTTTGTTGTCTACTGAATTAGCCCAGCGAGTGGTACAGTTAAGAAAATTGTAATATATCCATGATGTAAGACCAAATGTTATATTCTGTAATATTCTGTAGAAAACATGCCATTGTAAAACAGTAAAAACATTCCTTATAAAAACATACAAATATATGGTCACTGTCCCAAAAGTGTGTACACCAAAATTTCTGACTAAATAACATATGCAAACATTTCAGACCCGGATACTGCTCCTGAAGAATCTGATCAGAGAGGGTCTACATTGCTTGCCTTTCCACCAATTGTTTTGTGAAACATAAAAACAAAACTTAGGCACAAAAATTGTATGAAGTATTAAAATGTTTAGGGCATTTACCATCATACAAGTGTATATGTGTGGCAACATGTGGGATGGATCTTCATGTCATGCACAAACAGTGACAGTCCAGATCAACCTGTGCAGTCTATGCAGTATTATCTGGAATATGCAGATGACAAACTGATGATAATTTTTCTCAGAAACAGGTTTTGACATTTCATGCAAATTGTCTCTTATAGAGACATATTTGCATGAAATGTCAAATCCTGTTTTCTGGGAAAAGTAAGAAAAATATCACAAATTTGTGGTCTGCTAACTAGCCAAGAGAGTGGTAAAGGTTAAGATCCAATAGTTCTGTATGTACCATATTTACCCTAAGTATTCGGACACCTCAACTCCTTACCATATATTTGAAACCAGCACAATTCTCTACCCGATGTTGTGTCTAAAAATTGCTGGATGAGTGACAAACAGTGTAGAACCAGATGAGAAGCCGCTGCAGTGTCTCATCTGGGTCTATACTGTTTGTTCAGGCCTGTCTGTCCGAATATATATGGTAAATACAGTAGACAACCAAGGCACTGATCAGACCAGGCAAATAGACAAGCTGATCTGAGTTTTCATTCAGGATAAATATGGTATTTAGTAATTACATACCCTGATCAGTCTGTATATCTGTCTATACTGGCCATTAATAAGTGTAATACGAAAACATGCCTATATAATGTTGACCCCTTTAAACCCCACTTTTATATAGTAAAACTGGGGTTTACAGGGTACACATTATTTTTCTTATTTCTCCTCAAAAACACAGATTGTGGGTACTTATTAGAACTGCCTCACCAAGGCAGTTCTAATGAGTACCCACAATCTATGTTTTGAGCAGAAATATGAAAACTATCAGAATTTTTTATCTGAAAATTTTCATTTTGCCGGTAAAATTTTAAGTATATTTGAATAGGTTTGTTTTCGTAATGGCAAATCATGAAGATTCTGGAAGTAAAGAGTACTTGTTATGATTAGATTATGTCAATGTGCAACCTACCATGTGCTTGCATTATATCCTGAGGTCAATTCAACTCTTTCAGCCTGGCAGGCCAAAACCAATACCTGTACAAACAGTGTACATCCAGATAAGATGGCTAGTAACTAGCAGTCTCATCAGGATCTACACTGTATGCCATTCTGTTTTTGATGTTAGACTGAAGCCCCTATTTGCATCAGTGGACAAGTCCAAATTCAAGAATGGAAGAATCCACTTCAAAAACTTGGGGATGAAAGGATTAATTCGTTTTTTTCACCTTCTGCTCAGGTGAGCTAAAAAGTACACACCCCATCAATAAATAGTTTAGCTCCATCATCTGCCATCAACTGAAACTGGTACTCTCCATCATGTGGTGGTGAGAAATATGTTGTCATTCTTGACACATAGTTGTCCATGGTGTCATCAACATCTTTGTAGTAGGTTTCATCAAGAAACTCTGCTGTGTAACCAGAGTTGGAGCTGGTCATAGACAAGACATCATCAATGTTGGACATTGTCTTTGATGTGGAAGTCCAGTATTCAAATGTGATCCCTCGGTTACCTGGGTGAAGAAAAAGTATGCATAACATATTGTAGGGGCTCCATCAAGTAAAGTGGTAAACAGACAATGAAGGCCACATTCAGACTGTGTAACATGCAGGCTGACCTAGGTCTTCACTGTTTATATAAAACTCCTTTCTGCTTCGCATAGCTCATACTCTACTATCATCGTAACACACCTATATAATTTTGACCCCCTTAAACCCCACTTTTATATAGTAAAACTGGGGTTTACAGGGGTATGCATTATTTTTCTTATTTCTGCTCAAAAACATAGATTGTGGGTACTTGTTAGAACTGCCTCGCTGAGGCAGTTCTAACAAGTACCCATAATCTATGTTTTGAAAAGAAATATGAAAAATATCCAAATTTTGTATCTGAAAACTTTCCTTTTTCGGTTGAAAAATATTCAATATATTTGAATAGGCATGTTTTCTTAATGATGAAAGTGCCTACATGGCTGATGTGCAAGCTGAACTGGATTTCAGTTCCCTTTCATCTTGCATTTCTGTATTTTTTACCACAATAAAATTATGCAATCTTACAACTGCATTCATATTTACATGTACCTCCCTAGTCTTTTTATTCTGCATACTAAGTACACATTCTCATAGCTTTGTAGAACCTACATAGTAACCATTATAGACTCACTCTTGCAATTTAATCCAAACTACCATATCTGACCTAATTACAGCACTTAACCCTATAAGCATATAATCAAGCATTTCTGACTCTTCAGAATACTACCATAGTAGTTTTATACAGTTTTGTATAAATCATATGTTGTGGGTACTCATTAGAATTATCTTGAAAAGTTAAAGCAATTCTTATAAGTACTCACAACATATCCTTTTGTCATGAAATTGAGAACAGAATATCACATAAATATCATTTAAAACTCCCTTCATGAAGTCCTCTGCTGATCTTTCTTTTATGCCCTTAATAGGTTAATAATTTACTACAATTGTTTCTACTAATTTTTAAAAACCTAGTTTGTTTCAATATGCACATTAACTGAAAGTTGCCATATGCTACAGGTCCAATTAAGACAAGAAAACAAGAATTCCATAGAAGGTGGGGTTGCATTTGCAGGGACCTGTCAGTTTCAGGAACAAGTTAAATACTCAAATTGATATAATGATAATCTGTCCCTTTTAGTGGGGAAAGTGTGTGCCAGCTTTAATGATTGTTGGGAAATGGAGCTAAATGTTTGGGCTGACAATTTGAGTTCCTCTTAGGGAGAAAGTGTATGCTAGGTTTGATGACTTTAAGTCATGTAGTTAATCAGAAATGGAACAAGAACAATGTTTTCGGAGAAAACAGATGTCCTCCTATCATGAATTTTCCATTTTTCTACTGCTGTGACCTTGAAAATTAGGCCAAGGTCATCAAAATCTAATCAGTTCTTTTTTCTGCCCCAATTATATATCCATGAGTATTTGGTAAGAATCCAACCATTGGTTCACAAGATATTGTGCAGATAAGAAAGTGTCTTGCATATGCCAATGCTAACACCTATGGAATCCACACCAAAAACAATATGTCCCCCTTCCCTTAGGTGAGGCGAGGGGGAGGGGTACATAATTAAATGCTACATTGATAGATCGACAGGAAAATGACAAAAGCATCTGACAGTGGAATACAGGTTACAGTCATAAAATGACACTGCAATGTCTGAGTCCATGTTAGGGAGAAGGCACATGCAATGTTAGATGATTGTAGGTGTTACAGTTAATCAGAAATGGTGTTAAATGCTAGGGTTGGCATAAAATGGCAAAGTCTACAGACCATGAAAAATAGGTCAAGGTCATAAAATGAGTCCATGCTGGAGAGAAAGTACATGCTAGGTAAGATGACTGTAGTTGTGACAGTTATTCTTAAATGGATTTGATTGCTAAAATTGATGCAAATATTGATGGATTGCCAAATGGATGGGCAGACATCAATATTGAACCTGTAGATGCAACAAAAACTAGCACCAGATATTTCTGTTTAATAGTACATTAATGTGAATGTATACACTTAAATGGACAGCACTCTAAGCTGAAAATAGTTATCTCCCTTCTAAAAAGGAGCCCAATCTAGAAGAAAAAAATTATGCTTCCCTGACACAAATAATTTCCTCACAAAGCAACTACAGTTAAAAGAAATAATCTGCTCTCAGGCAGAGCAAATATTTCCTTCAAGAATAGCCTCCTTTGGTAAGGGATGCAAATACTTTCAGTTCAGAGTGATCTCCCTTGGAGATATATCTAGTCTCTTTAAGCTTCTGTTCACTGTGGCAAAATCAGCAGAGAACAAATAAGTGGTGCTTTATACAGAAGACTTGTTATGGAGGAGCATTTGGTGATAATTCTGAGATAATCTTTCTTATTTCTCCATAAAACATTAAGAAAACATGCCTATTCAAATATACAGAAAATTTTACCACCAAAAAATGAAAATTTTCAGATAAAAATGTCTGATATTTTTCATATTTCTGCTCAAAACATAGATTGTTGGTACTCGTTAGAACTGCCTCGATGAGGCAGTTCTAACGGGTACCAACAATCTATGTTTTTGAGCAGAAAAGAAAAATAATATATACCCCTCTAAACCCCAATATTACTATACATAAGTGGGGTTTAAGGGGGTCAATATTATATAGGCATGTTTTCGTGATGAACACATGTTGTGGGTACTTATTAGAAGCACCTCATTGAGGCACTTCTTATGAGTAGCCACCCACAACATATGTTTTTATGGTGAACTAGAGAAAATTATCCCAGAATTATCATCAAATACTCCTCCTTAACAAGTCTTCTGTTTATATATATTTTCCAGAAAACACTGCCTCCATTTGCATGCAATGTCAAACCTTATTATCAGTAAAAAATAATGAAAGATAAAACATTTTCTAAATTTAGCATGTCAAAGATTTCAGTCCTACCTGGGAACTTGGAGCTAGAGTAACTTGGGTCTGCAGCCACTGTACACTCTATTAACTCATCCACGACCACTCTAGTCACCTCACAAACTGTCTCTGTAACAGGACAGAAAAGATTAAAGGCATTTAGTACTAAGCAAACTGTTTCCAGCTCTGTTATATTTTGTACTGTGACCTTCAAGCCACTTTACTTAATCTTTACCACTCTCTTGGCAAATTTAGCAGACAACAAATAGAGAATATTCTTTCTAATTCTTCCCTGAAAATAGGCTTTTGCTATTTTATGCAAACTGTCTCCTAAATTTTTAGGAAAAATAAGAAAATATTCTAAATTTGTCAGCTCCTAAAATTCTAAGTGTTAAAACAATAATGATGAGCCAACAAATCAAAAAATTGTCCTCACAATAATCTCAATCTGTCCAGCCTATGAAAAACAATTCACTACCAGGGTAAAACCAGTACCATAAAAGTTTGGTTAGGCTACTGAAACTTAAATCATGCAGTTTATCTACAATATCCGTCCAGAAGAATGGTAAATGTCCTAACATTTTATAGGTCTAGATAAGAGTAGGTATCAGGTAATTAGTTCTCTTATTTCTCCACGAAAACACATGTTGTGGGTACTCATTAGAAGTGCTTCACCAAGGCACCTCTAATGAGTACCCACAACATATGTTTTTGTCGAGAGATAAGAAAAATATTGACACTTTTTGGTTGAAAAAAGCTCCTTATCAAGAGCTATGCATTTCATACAACAAAGTTTCTGACAAAATAACATATACAAACAGTGCAGCCCCAGATCAGACTGCTCTTTCAGAAGCAGTCATTAGGGTCTTCACTGTTTTCCATTCCACTAAACAACTGCAACATTTAAGCAAAAAAAAAAAAAAAATATGGAATAAAGATGGGCCTATTTTAAAAGGCAAACAGTGTTGACATAGCGAATCTACTCCAAAAGGGCAGTTTCATCTTGGTCTAAAATGGTTGCATTTTGTCAGTATATTTTAGACATATGACTAGTTAGCTAAATGAACAGGCAAAAATTTTAGAATAAACTATGTTTTTGTTTGATAAAACTTGTTTGATTCTGAGTTCTTATTTACTGACATGTCAACCCTTATTTTGTTTTGTCTCTAAAAAAAAGGGGAGAAGAGAGACAGAAAAACTGGTTGAGGAAAGAAGGAAATAATGAATGGCAGTGCAGAAACAGAAGAGATACTAAAATGCCCTTTTCTCTCTTAATAAACTTGAAATTATATTTACCTCCAATAAAAACCTTTGGTGCTTTATAAGGTGCCCTGTCATCAAAGTAGTTTCCATAAATGGTTAAAGTAAGACCACCCTCTGTACTTCCACTTGTAGGACTGACAGACGTGATATCTGAAATGTTACATAGAACATTAGTTTCTATAGATGGTTAAAATAAGACCACACTCTGTACTTCCACTTGTAGGGCTGACAGACGTTATATCTGAAATGTTACAGAAAATGTTAGTTTCTATAGACAGTTGAAGTAAGACCTCCTTCTGTACTTCCACTTGTAGGGCTGACAGACGTGATATCTGAAATGTTACAGAGAATGTTAGTTTCTATAGACAGTTGAAGTGAGACCACCCTCTGTACTTCCACTTGTAGGGCTGACAGATGTGATATCTGAAATGTTACAGAGAATGTTAGTTTCTATAGATGGTTAAAGTAAGACCTCCCTCTGAACTTCCACTTGTAGGGCTGACAGACGTGATATCTGAAATGTTACAGAGAATGTTAGTTTCTATAGATGGTTAAAGTGAGACCACCCTCTGTACTTCCACTTGTAGGGCTGACAGACGTTATATCTGAAATGTTACAGAGAATGTTAGTTTCTATAGATGGTTAAAGTAAGACCTCCCTCTGTACTTCCACTTGTAGGGCTGATAGAGGTTATATCTGAAATGTTACAGAGAATGTTAGTTTCTACAGAAGGTTAAAGTAATACCACCCTCTGTACTTCCACTTGTAGGGCTGATAGAGGTTATATCTGAAATATTACACAGAACATTAATTTCTATGGATGGCTGAAGTAAGACCACCCTCTGTAGTACTACTTGTAGGGCTGATAGAGGTTATATCTGAAATATTACACAGAACATTAGTTACCATAAATGGTTATAGCTAGACCACCGTCTGTACTTCCACTTGCAGGGCTGACAGACGTGCATCTGAAACATTACAGAGAACTGTTACATATAAGATCACCCTCTGTACTTCTGCTTGAAGAGCTGATATAGGTTACATCTGAAATGTTACAGAGAACACTCTTACATATAATAGTTCTGTAATTTATAAATTTGTTCAAAGTATGCGGTGATGCTCTGCACAAAATTTAAATCCATCACGAAAACATACCTATACAGTCAAACCTGTGTTAAGCAAGCACCTATGGGAAAGCCAAAAACTGGTTGCTTAAGACAGGTGCTTGCTTAATACAGGTAGATTTCCACTTCTTTGCCTTTAATGGGATCTCAAATGGTGGCCTTTAAAGGCAGGTGATTGCTTAATACAGGTGGCCTTTAGGACAGGTTTGACTGTATAATGTTGACCCCCTTAAACCCCACTTTTATATAGTAAAACTGGGGTTTACAGGGGTATACATTATTTTTCTTATTTCTGCTCAAAACATAGATTGTGGGTACTCGTAAGAACCGCCTCGCCGAGGCGGTTCTAACGAGTACCCACAATCTATGTTTTGAGCAGAAATAAGAAAAAAAAATCCGAATTTTTATCTGAAAATTTTTATTTTTTGGTGGTAAAATTTTCAGTATATTTGAATAGGCTTGTTTTCATAATGATTAATGCTTAATGGACTCTTCTTCCTCTTTTTTTTTTGACATGTCAATGCTAACTGGAAGGTGTGTCTGGTTTGTTTTTATCATTACCATTCATTATAGAAATTTCTGTACTTATTGCAAACAGTGTAGACCCTGATCAGATGCCGCAGAATATCTTATATGGGTGTACACTATTTTCCAATGTCCCTTTCATGGGATGCTGGGTATAAATGGGTTAAAGTGACATGAGCGGAGGAAGCCATAGATAGAACCACCTTTATTGTTCCTCATCTCTCATATTTTTGGTGCCTCGGGAGGCTGTCCTTCATGAAACTGTGCTTCATAGCTGTGGCATTTCCTGGGTATCTCTGGAGCTTAGATAAGGGTGGGTATTTGGTGACAATTAAGTGATAATTTTCATTATTTCTCAACAAAAACATATGTTGTGGGTACTCATTTGAACTGTCTCATGGAGACAGTTCAAATGAGTACCCACAACATATGTTTTTGTTCCATAAGACAGTTCAAATGAGTACCCACAACATATGTTTTTGTTGAGAGATAAGCAAAATTATCCTTCAATTATCGCCAAATACCCACCTTATTTAAGCTCCTACGATCACTGTCTTTACTTATATCTTTGTCCAGTAAATGCCAACTTCCTAGCATATAATTGATACTGTGCATTGCATGTACTGATCCATTCAGCTACCAGGATTCCGGTACTTGAGTTAATCCATTTATGCCAAGTGGACTCTTTTACCTAACTCTTTGGACCAATCCATTTCCAATAGAAGGGCTGTCTGGTTAGATTTTGTTTATTACCATATCTTATAGAAGGTCCTGTAATGCAATCAGTGTAGACCTTGATCAGATGCCATATTCTGTGGCATGTGGGACCTGATCTGGGTCTAAACTGTTTGCAAATGTATCTTTTCTGGGATACTAGGTATATATGGATTAAACCGGTCGTGATATCCAGTGAGCTATTTGCATCCTAATAACAAATTATATGAGCTGAAAAAGCAGTCCAAAATATTATTATAACCCTATTTATGCCTAGCATCCCATAAATGAGACATAAGCAAACAATGTAGACCCAGACCAGATGCCATAATATGTGGCATCTGATCTGGGTCTATACTGTTTGCATTTAATATAGGAATTTCTATCCAGAAATTTCTATAATACTTGCTACTGGAAATGGACCAGTCCAAAGAGTTAAAGTGTAGTAGCGTGGCAAAGCAAAGTATAAATAATCAATATGTTTGTAAATATATAGGGTGCATAAATGACCAGTCTAACTGGTCCGGACCTTTTAGCCTCGTGGTTATGACGCTCGATTAGAGATCCAGGGGTACCTGGTTCGATCCCCGGTCGGGGCACTCGACGGGAATATTTTCTTTCAGGTCTATTTCTCCTCCTACTACATTTGGTGCCGTGACCAGGATGACTACCGTCGGAGCCCAAGGGCGATGCAATGGCAACGGAGTCACAAAAGAGCCTGGGAATAGTAGAAAACATTTGATACAAATGTTTCATTGTAGGATGGAGGAGTGTAGTAGCGTGGCAAAGCAAAGTATAAATAATCAATATGTTTGTAAATATATAGGGCGCATAAATGACCAGTCTAACTGGTCCTGACCTTTTAGCCTCGTGGTTATGACGCTCGATTAGAGATCCAGGGGTACCTGGTTCGATCCCCGGTCGGGGCACTCGACGGGAATATTTTCTTTCAGGTCTATTTCTCCTCCTACTACAAAGGTAGAAGAGTCCACCCAGCATAAATAGGTTAAATTTTCAAATAGGGAATGTGTGTTTTTTTGTTGTTGTTTTTTTCTGTTTTGTTTTTTTTTTTTTTGCTTTTTCTTTTGCTATTTTTTTTTCTTGCATTTTATTGTTTTTTTGTTTTGATTCGACCAAACAGAACCAATATTTGTCAAAAACATACTGTGGATGCAGAAAACAGCTTGACTGAAGTAGTTACAATGAGTAACCATGGCATGTTTTTGTTGTAAAATGAAGAAAAGTACTTATAAATACGTGTACCATACATATCTGGACTACGTAAGTATAGTATACCCACCTGTGTATGTTTGGTACATGTAGATCTGGTCATTATAAGAAACTCGATAAACCTGGGAATCTGGTAGAGATCTGGAAGGATAAAAAAGAAACATGTATAATTACTTATCAATGCCAATAGACAGTTGCAGCGGGTGAGTGACTCCTATTTGTTCTAAAAAAATTATTTCACACACAGAGGATCTTTCATAAATTTCATATGAAATGACCTCGAAGGTAACTTTTGTTTATCATTTTGTTTATACTGTATTTTATGGCCATAGATGTTGAAGTGTATTAAAATAAAAAAAAATGACATTACACACCAGCAACCAAGTGTTATATAATGTATGGTCATATAATTTTTTGACACAACATTATCCACTGAATAATAGCAACGTCATGATATACCTACATCATACATTATAAAAACTGGAACTGAGGAATAGAATGCAAACTCTAAGAGTTCTTTTCTTTAAACATCAGATAGGTCCTAGATGTTCTCTTTTTAACTTTTACAACTCTCTAGGCAGATTCAGCAGACAACAAATTTGTATTTTGTGTAGTTTTCCCAGAAAATGGGTTTGTCAAAGTTTATTTTCTGAGAAAGTATAAGAAAATCTTCAAAATATTGTCTACTGACATTTTTCTCAGCATGCTCAGTAGTAATAATAAATGGCAGTTCTTTTGCACCAAAATATTATCTTGTGGGCACTTAACAGAATGGTTTGTCAGAGGCAATCGACACCAAACAGAGTTACTGAGATGATTCCACCCAGTATGTTTACCCGTGAAATATGTTTTGGCCCAAAAATAGCAAAAAATATTATTTCATTACAGAGTAACACAAGTCCTTTATCTGGACTGTTGATTATACTGTGTGTATTGAATAATCTTACCTTCCAAATGGACTTTCCACAATAAAACTGGCATTGAAGAATCCTGAAAGAAAAGAGAAGAGGAATTTACCATCCTTCCAAAAACAAACACTAGGGGACAGCTTTTTTTTATTTTAAATCTACCTTATACATTTGTATGTGTGTTAAGATATTACTAAATATTTCATAGCAAAATGAGGACCTGTTAATAAAGTTTGAACTAGAAATGTGTGTTTGTAAATCACTATATCCCCAATTATATGTCTGGACCTGCAAAATGCTATAACTTTAGCATTTTTTTTTAACTTGTTTACAAGTTACTCAGGTAATCTACTCATCATCCTCAGTCTGCATGTAAAAATTTCAAGGCTCTCCTTGTGCAAATACTTTGAAATATCTTGCTGATAAGCAAAAGAATGAATGGATGGACAAATGAACAGATGAACAACCCAAATGCAATATGCCCTTCCCTTGGAAGTTGGAGGCATAATTACAATGTTGCAAAAGAATAGAGATTACAGAAAGTACATTTTATGTCTTAGATGACCTTTTGGATTTTTTTTTACATTTTGCTAATATCTCAGTACAAGAAATATGTAATGCCTGATTCCACCCTTAACTTGCTGTTTTGGGTTTGTTTGTTGTTGTTGTTTTTTGTTGTTTTCTGTTGCTGTTGTTGTTGTTTTGGGGGTTTTTTTTTGTTTGTTTTTTTTTTTTTTTTTTTTTGTCTAAGGGTACTATATCCAGCTACTAATTTCTTTTCACAACAAGAGAGGTCAATAATAAGCAGTACTCATTAGATCCCCACCCTCATTCAGAAACCAAAACATAATGAACAGAGGGATGGACGGACATATGGATGGATGTGAAATACACCCTCCTACCCATCCATCCCACCCCTCCAAACATAGTTTGCAGGGTGTATAATAAAACAGCCACACATATTGATAATATTCAGCCAATGGCTGTATGTAAATTACCAAATAAATTGTATAAAAACAGTTCATAAATGTATTGCTTTATAAGGAATTCCTAGAAATAGATTTGTTTTTTCAGCATTTACCCAAAAAAGTAAAAAAAAAAAAAAAGATAAAAGAAAATAAATAAAACAACAGGACTCCTGCCATCTGAAGTGTATTTGTGAAATGTGGGTACAAGCTGTCATCTAAAGTAGTGCAAGGGGTAACCTTTACCGCTCTCTGGGCTAACTCAGCAGAAAACAAATACATGTAGATTACATTTTTCTTATTCTTCCCAGAATACAGGATTTGCCATTTCATGCAAATTGTCTCCATTGGAGACAATTTGCATGAAATGACAAAACCTGTTTTCTTAGGAAAATAAGTGAAATAATTCAATATGTCATCTGCTGAAAATTTTACCCTTTAAGAGAACCTAGTACATTACATACCAACAGATGTTCCTTTAGTTTTACATATCAAACTTCCTGCATCTGAGTCCTCCTCAACTGACAAACCATAGCTGAAAATAAAGTAGTATTTAAGCATCAGAGAATGGGAAACATAGCTATCTTCAGTTGTTACCAATAATGGAAATCTAATGACAGCCAGTGCATTTTGAAATAACTTTCAAATAGTTTTTTGTTAAAATATGAATTGTACAATTTAGATCCAAATAAATACCATAACACATCATTTTGCAGTTAAAAAGTTAATATCTATAAGCATTTTGAATTACAGTCGACTCCGGTTATCTCGAATTCCAAGGGACTCACTGAAACACTTCGAGATATCCGTACTTCGACATGTCAGAGTTTAGAGAGTGAGGAAAACAATAAATTAAACAACCACATTTAACAAATGAATATGTAATTCGACTTCTGAAGTTAGATATATATATATATATAATAATGTGGAAAAGAGAAGAAATTGCTCCTGAGGAGCAATTTCTCCTCTTTTCCACATTATTTTGTTACCTGTTGTCATAGTTTCATGTTAAAACAGGGACCAGATTTTCACTTCGAGATAAGTGGTAATTCGAAATAAGCGAGTTCAAGATAACAAGGTTCAACTGTATGTATCTAAATAAATACAACTTACAAGGCATCCCCATCTTTCACTCCACAGTCCTGTGGACCCACATATATTCTGAAATAAAAAGCATTAAATCCAGCAGTTAAGCCTTGTCCTGCTGAATAAATTAAGATGCCACACCCACTTTTAATTTTCAGCCAATCAGATTACTTGATTCAGATTTTTGTTATACATTTGCATACTTGATGGCAAACAGTGCAGATCCAGATCAGTTGGCTTCTTCAGAAGCCAACTGATCTGGATCTACATTGTTTGCAAAACAGGGTATATCCGGGCTCAGCAGGATAAGGGTTAAGAAAACACACATGGCATAGGTCCAGATAAAGGGAATATTTAAAAGGCAATTCCTTTATTTAGCACAAAAACCTATCTTGTGTGCCCTCCTTTGAATTAATTCCAATGAATACCCGCAAGGTATGTTTTGGTGCAAAACATTATAAGTCTATGACATTTGTACCCCTATCTTCCCCAATAAAATAGAGATAAAACAAAGGTATGTGAAGGTCTGCAGTATTAGGCTAATTAGCAAAACCTTGCAATTTTTAAACTAGCTTTCTAAATGTGTTAGTTATTTTAGAAAACTTTTTATTGCATAAAAAGCAGTGTTGTGTGTTATTAACAGCCATGCATGAACTGGCGAAAAGCCGTGTATTAACAAGGCAACTTTCAATATGCTCGTACCAGGGCCACAGAATTGCTGCTTCACGAGATGTATACTGCCCTGCCCTAGAACTGGCATGGTCCGTGCAAATAGCTTTCCCGCGACATTGAGGAAAAGGCGAAACAAAATAGTGCAAGAAATAACGTGAAATGTAGCAAATGTTTTCAGTTTTTATGCAATAATAGCGATCGAACATGGTTTTTCAATGCATTAACATTTGCCAGGTCCCTTGGGAGGTGTTGAGAACCGCGGCCTTCGGCCTCGGTTTTCAACACCTCCCACGGAACCTGGCGAATGTTAATGTGCCAAATAACCAAATCCTCCTCATGTTGGTGAAATATGCCATGTCTTACACAATTCTAGATAAAAAGTTTTTTCATTTCTGCATAAAAACTTTACGTTGTGGGTATTTATTAGGACGCAATAGGACACAGCGAGTCCTCCAGCAATACACGAGAGACTCAGCTCAGACTGTCCACCTGCACAGACTGGTCTGTGCCTTCCATGTGAGATATATCACGTTATTGCTAAGCAACATCTTTGGTGATGATACTGGCTGGTCTTTACATTTAGATCTAGGCCTTCATGGGGACTAATTTACTTGTTGGATTCGCAGTGCCTGGGCCCAGTCTACAGGATGATAACTTGTGTTTTACATATGCCAACATAAATTAATACAAAGGTGACTACGTAGCAGACCATGAGAACTCTAATTGTTAATGACTTTATTTCCCTTTGTCATTAGATATGTTTATCTTGTATTTAGAGTGATATCGACCCACACCCACACCACCCCCCGCCCCCTCCCCAGCTGCTATCTACCTATCATTTCTGTAGGCACACATTGCTAGGGCGGTGCTGTATCAAGGCCAATCCGACATTGCAACATGGAATTGACGTTATATCAGCGGTGCATATTAAAGCATTGTGTGCCTGCCGAAGTTTCTCTAGTTATTTCAGTATTCCCCGTGTATCCAATTTTCAGCAGTCCCTAGCTCTATGCCCCATATGTATTCTATTCTAAAATGTATTACCATGTCTTGATGTTTCTATTGTAATTCAGCTCGATGTCATGTATATGACCAGAGTTTTCTCAATAAAGTATACCTTATCGTATTAGAAGCAAATCAGCAAGGTGCTTCTAACGAGTACTTACAACAAATATATTGTGGAGAAATAAGAAAAATATCAATACTTTTTGCTTATCTAGAGCCATGCCTAAGAAGATTCATTTTACGTAAGTGTGTTAACATAATGATAAACAAACAAACAAACAAAAATTACCCTAACTGACCTGCTTATCTGTAATATAATAACTGTTAGTGTTACTGCACAAGAACCAAAATGATAAAAAATTTAATGTTAATGTATACACATTCACGGTGGCAACATTGTCCAAATAATTTGCCTTCCTTCTGACAGGAGTCTTTTTTTTATTCTTTCCTTTTAGACGCCTCATTACGAAAACATGCCTATTCAAATACACTGAAAATTTTACAACAAAAAAAATGAAAATTTTCAGATAAAATTTCTGGTATTTTTCATATTTCTGCTCAAAACATAGATTGTGGGCACTCGTTAGAACTGCCTCGGTGAGGCGGTTCTAACGAGTACCCACAATCTATGTTTTTGAGCAGAAATAAGAAAAATAATGTATACCCCTGTAAACCCCAGTTTTACGATATAAAAGTGGGGTTTAAGGGGGTCAAAACTATAAAGGCGTGTTTTCGTGATGTTTTCAGAAATGTTTTTGTGTGCAATAAACCAAACAGGAAGTCACAAAAATTCTCCCTTGATGGGAATAGCAGAAAATCTACCAAGTGTATCCTGTCCCCTTAGTAATTTTTGGTTGAAGAAAGCATCATTATGAAAACATGCCTACTCAAATATATTGAAAATTTCACCACCAAAAACTGAAAGTTTTAACCTTAGTTCTGCTGAGCCCGGATATGCCCTGCCTTTGCAAACATTGTATATCCAGATCAGTTAACTTCTGAAGAAGCCAACTGATCTGGATCTGCACTGTTTGCCCATAAGTATGTGATTTTATATCAACCATCTGGAGCAAGTAATGGCATCTTAATTTACTCAGCATGACAAGGGTTAAGATAAAAATTCTGATATTTTTTATATTTCTGCTCAAAACATAGATTGTGGGTACTCATTAGAACTGCCTTGCTGAGGCAGTTCTAACAAGTATCCACAATCTATGTTTTTGAACAGAAATAAGAAAATTAATGTATACCCCTGTTAACCCCAGTTTTACTGTATAAAAGTGGGGTTTAAGGGGGTCAAAACTATATAGGTGTGTTTTCATGATGTTATATCTGATACTACAACTTTCTGTCCTTCAGATCAAGTTCACATCATTTTTGTAATAAAATCAACAATATGCACGATTTTCAATAGCTACATTTGATCAGACTGAGAAAAAATACCTTTGGCCATGTGCATCCAATGAGATTCATGTTAGCCTGTGCATCTGTACACTCTGATCAGTCTTCATTGTCTGTCTGAAGAAACCCGGCAATGTTCTTGCATATTTTTTTTATTAATTGTTACCTCTTGAGTGATGGTTTAAAACCGTCATGCCAGTCAAATTATCATCATAATGATTTTCATAGTTGTATCACATGTCAGTATAAAGAAGGTTTGTTTGTTTGTGTTGAGGTTTTACTGCCAAATCAACCCAATGGGGCCAAGTCAAGCGTGGTCAGTTTACCTAACCACACAATTACTGGGCAGGCTTAGTCCTCTAAGCACTGAGTTAACCAGTATTGTGCACATGCTTTTGCCAGAAACTGACAACTGTCCTCCTTGAATCAGCAGAAGGGAGCCAATGACGTATAAAATATTTCATGATCAAATCTCCATGAAAGAATGTTGCTGACTCAGCCGGTGTCGAACACCAACCTCCTGATCTCCTGTCAGATGCGCAACCAACTGAACCATTAAGGATGGCTTATAAAGAAGGTGACTATATCTTTGTATCATAGCTCCAGTTAAGAGAGGGTCACCACATAATATTTTTCTCATTTCTCTATAAAAAGCAAATGTTGTGGGTACTCATTAGAAGTGCCTCAGTGAGGCACTTCTAATAAGTACTCGGAACATATGTTATCATGGAGAAATAGGAAAGTATCAGCACATTTAGGTTTAAAAAAGGCATCTAGAGCTTTGAATTGTAAAGGAAAGCCATTATCAGACTGTGTGACTTTGTTGGCTGATCTGAATCTAAACTGTTTGTATATGCCCCACATATACTGTTCCTCATGATACAGTTCACATAGGCATTACCTCAGCAGCTTCTCCGGCCTTCCATTAGTAGCAGAAGGCAAATTACTGCCATATCGGTCACTGAACAGAGACCCTGTCATGGTCACAAACTCCCCTGTAAAAACACATCACCATGATTATTAGAAGAAAACAAATATAATTTCAAAAATTAACCTCTATAAGAGGGTCATCCAATAAATAGTGTAAACTTTCACATAAGTCTTGTTGATCAGTAATTTTATTTAGTAAATCATAATGCCTATGTGGCAAATTTTGTGGTGAACAGAACAAAGTATCCCAAATTTTTATCTGACTGAAGACTTTATGCTGTTTAGCAAAGAACAAACATGAATAAAATGACCCCAACTAGGCTTTTAAAACCATTGCCATGGCTACTGGCACCTACTTACAAATTCAAAAGATGCATAACTTTAACCTTACCACATTTCGAATGTTTTGTGCAAAACTCACTGATTTTGGAAGCAAAAGCTTGATGTAGTTGGAATTTCTGCATGATAATGTTAAAATTAACATGCACCGGCATCAGAAATGCGGGTAGGGGTGAGAATTTAGCAAAATAAATTGGGACTAAGCAATAAATTGATCTGCCTATCAGACCATTAATTAAAACTTAACTATTAACACTGCTTAGCAGATGACTCACATAAACTGCCAAGTTTTATTTTCTGTGAAAAATAAGAAGAAAAATTTAGAATATTGTCTGCTACAATTTTGGTTAGCACTTTAGATTTAGTGGTAACCCTTAAAGTGCTAAATACAATTGCAGCAGATGATATTTTTACTCATTACCAAAACACGCCTAGTCAAATAAATAGAAAATTTCATCTGCAAAAAAACTGAAAATTTTCAGATAAAAAACTCTGATATTTTTCATAATTCTGGTCAAAACATAGATCATGGGTACTCGTTAGAACTGCCTCGGCAAGGCGGTTCTAACCAGTACCCACAAGCTATGTTTTTTGAGCAGAAATAAGAAAAATAATGTATAGCCCTGTAAACCCCAGTTTTACTATACAAAAGTGGGGTTTGAGGGAGTCAAAATTATATAGGCATGTTTTCGTGATGTATTCATTTTTTTTTTTTTTTTTTTTGTATTTCTGTATTTTTTAGGGAAAATAAAGGTGTGACATTTTATGTGAATCTGACTAGCAGACAAAAATTAATTCATCAACAATGCTAAGTCTTGTTTTCTCGTTTTCTCTGAAAAACAATAAAAAGCTTTAAAAAATATACAAGTTGCTTAGTTGTTTAAATGTTAATAGTTTTCTAAGAGATTCCACCTACCTGGAATTCCAGACTGAGGAGACAAACTGTCAATGGTTGGAGTATACCTTCCTCTTGGCTGAAAAAAATATTCTTAGATGTATAACAACAGACACACAAGAGTTTGACTTAATGAATACTGATACACTTTTTCAGGGGAGGCAAATCCCCTGAAATAACTGTTTTGTCTCAAAAAGGGTCTGCTTTAAAAGTAAAGAATTTGCTCCAAATGGGAGCAAATTCTTTTGTTTTAAAGCAGGCCATTTACTTTAGAGCAGACATTTTTCAGAAGGGGCTTGGTGTCAGGGTAAGCAAACAGTAAATCACAAAAGTAGTTCCCTTGCAAAGTATAGCTGCAACTCTGCCATGTTTAGCCAGTCTCCTTAAGTTTGTTTCTAATCTGAAGATAGCTGATAATAATGGGAGTGGGTGAACAAATCAGGAAATTCTTTTTCTGGCTATATATAAAACCTCAGAAATAATTCATGAAAGAAGTGGTCATTAAACTGCCCATGATATTGGGGCCTAATCTAACAATGAGCAAGCACATTAGAGAGGTTCCACGGTTGAAAGTTAAAACTTTTACCTGCTGCTTATAAATAAAAGCAGGCAGCACTTTGAAATATGTTGTTTGTTGTTTTTTTGTTTGTTTTTTTTTGTTGTTTATTTTGGGTTTTTTTGTTTGTTTGTTTTTTTTGCAGAAAATAAGACTCAATATTTCATTCAAAGTATCATAGAAGGAAACAATTTAACCCATTGTAGTCTGGAGACCCCTAAAAGGGTAACTGGCAAACAGTGCAGACCCTGATCAGATGCAGCAGTATGCAGCATCTGATCCGGTTCTACACTGTTTGCAACTTGTTCAACCATTTTTCTCTAGGAATATCTAAATCTTAAAGCTGAAAATACCTTTAGCTGAAACTGGATTCTTCCAATATATAGTACGGGGGAGATCATTCAGTCTTCAATGGGTTAAATAAAATGTCAAGTTTTATTTTTTATACTGATGTGTCAAAGAAAGGTGATTTTCTATAAATGGGTTTGAGGTAGGTACACACATTCTAGATAAGAATGTATTCAGATAAAATAAAATGTACTGATTTCTTCATGAAAACATATGCTATGGGTACTCATTCAATGTCTCAGTGATGCATCTCTAATGACTACTGCCCACAATATGTTTTCACTGAGGAATGAGAAAAATAGCAAATCTTTTCTGCTGAAAAGAATTTGACTTTATCTAGAGCTATGGTATAAAATACCAGGGCCCAGTTGTTCAAAGCTAACAACATCATTAGTTAACGATTCGTTAAAATTTAAATCAAGTGATACTCAAATACGCTGAAATGTTTTGCTGAAAAAATGTGAGTAGCTTTTGCAGTGCAAAAGCTACTCACATTTTTTCAGCAAAAAATATCAGAATATTGTATATTGAATCCGCTAAAATAGTTAACAAAAATGACCCTTAACGAGCTCGTTAAGCTAATGATGCTTTGAACAACTGGGCCCAGTTTTACTCACAATGTATCTACAACGGTTGCTGGTAGGATTTCCATCACAAAGTTCACCATCATCTATTGCTGTACCATCAACTATTGCTTTCACATAGTAGTTCTCTTCTGTCATTTTTCTAGCATGGAAACAAAGGGGAGGATATTTTAATCCTTGTCATGCTGAATAAAACAATCTATGTTTTTGAGCAGAAATAAGAAAAATAATGTATACCCCAGTAAACCCCAGTTTTACTATATAAAAGTGGGGTTTAAGGGGTCAAAATTATATAGTCATGTTTTCTGATGACATCAGAAGTGCCTCCAATGAGTACTACAAATTATGTTTGTGAACAAATGCACAACTATAAATACTTTTTGGTTGAACACAGCCTTCATGCAAACTGTCACTGTTGTATGGATTTAAGTCTACAGTACTAACTCTGGGTTAAGGCTGGCACAATTAATCAGATAATCGATTAATTGATCAATAAATTCAACGAAAATGATTATCGTTACAGATGTGCTAATAATGGATCATTTAATTTTTGTGTCTCTTACTTTTTCGTATTTACCCTTAGTATTCAGACACCTCAACTCCTTAGCTTACTTACTCTGGGCTGTAACACATGATCTATAAATGCAGTTTCATCTTTATATTCAGGAGAGGATACTTTCGCTCCTGTTTCTGACAAGTAAGTAGACAAAATTGTCTGTGTTGTATGCATCAAAAAATCTACAGTACTTACTCTGGAGTGTAACACATGATCTGGTCCTCTGTACTCCCATCTTTATGTACAGGGCAGGAAACTCTTGATCCAGTTTCGGACACCAAGTAGACAAAGTTGCCTGTGTTGGGATCATCATTCTGACTAAACTGATCTGCTGAAAATCCTGCAAAAATACAAAACAGCTAGGCTACACATTTGACCCTGAATATCTAACATGCACTCTTCAGCCTTTGAATTAGGACCCTGCAGCTCCAAGTGATCTCTGAAGAAATGTTAAAATTGATCCATTATTTTTAAGGCAGATATATTAGCAGAGATTTAATATTAAATTATGGGAGACTTCTATCTGACTATAAAACCTGACTGAAGAATACCAAAATATTTCATTTTGTGTTTTCATGCAAGAAGTGTGAAATTCATATTTATTTGTTTTAATGATAAATCAAGTGTCTTTTTTTTCTTTTCTTTTTTCAAGTTTTGTTTACTTTATATACCTTAGTACTGAAAATGTTATTCCAGCTTCTTATCACTGTAAATCTCAGAAACAGGTTTCTGCCACATAGTCATCCCAAATGGAATACCAACCAAGAATTTCACAGTTAGCATTTCATCCAAAGAGTTGGCAGCTTAACTTTCTGTTAAGGAATATCTTTAAAGCAAACATTCATTTCTGTCTATAGCGCCCTGACCATGGACAGACCCTATAATCTCTTGGTACATTACGAAAGCATGCCTATTCAAATATATTAAAAATTTTACAACCAGAAAAGGAAAATAAATTTTCAGATAAAAAAATTCTGATATTTTTCATATTCCTGATCAAAATGTAGATTGTGGGTACTTGTTAGAATGGTGAGGCAGTTCTAACAAGTACCCACAATCTTATGTTTTTTTTAGCAAAATAAGAAAAATAATGTATACCCCTGTAAACCCCAGTTTTACTATATAAAAGTGGGGTTTAAGGTGGTCAAAATTATATAGGCATGTTTTTGTGATAATTTACAAACAACCTTTAATTTAACCCTTGCCATGACGAATAAACAAGATGTCATGCCCACTTCTAATTTCCAGCCAGTCATATCATTTGATCCAGGTTCTTGATACAAATTAATATACTAAGTAACATGCAGTGCACACCCAGATCAGTTGGCTTCTGAAGAATTTGATGTACACTTTGCAAAGGTATGGCATATATAGATGTAGGTTTAGCAGGACCAGGGTTGAAGTTCTAGATGGTAAGTCTGGTCAGTTGTTCACCCTATATTATATGAATATGTATTTACATATACTATCAGCATGATCAATTCTATCATACTTCTTCCAGATACTCTGGCATGTAGCTGACTCAGAAAATTAAGGAGACATTACTTCTCTCTGGGAAAATAGAATGATATCTTCCAAGATCAGAGAGATGTGGCAATCCCAACCTAATTCACTCAAAATCAGAATTTTTACTGAAGATACTTCTTATGATATTCATTCACCAGGACCTATGATATTGAAAATAAGTCCCTAGCTCTCACCAAATAGGTAAACCTAGCCACACCATTCTCTGCACCTTCAGTGGAAGCATAATTTGAATTTGGTAGGGCATTCCACATAGGAAGAATAAGCATTTGTAAATGTCAGTTCTTGCATTGGGGGACACATTGCCCTGATGCAAGAACTGACATTTACAACTGCTTATTCTTCCCTCAAACCATTTAAGATTGGAATCATAGCTACAGATAAGAGGCGTATCCACATAATATTTTTCTTATTTCTCGATGAAAACATATGTTGTGGGTACTCATTAGAAGCGCCTCATTGAGTTTTCTTTCTTTCCTAAATTTCATTACTTTTTTTCTTTTCTTGCCCACTGTAGTAACATAATGGTCAAATTTTCGGGTAAAAATTCTGATATTTTTCATACTTCTGCTCAAAACAGAGATTGTGTGTACTGGTTAGAACTGCCTCAGTGAGTCAGTTCTAAAAGGTACCCACAATCTATATTTTGAGCAGAAATAAGAAAAATAATGTATACCCATGTAAACCCCAGTTTTACTGTATAAAAGTGGGGTTTAATGGGGTCAACATTTTATAGGCATGTTTTGGTGATGGTTAAGGAAAGTTACCAGGTTGTGTTAATTCCCCTCAAATTGAAATAATCCAGCTACCATAGTGGCCCCTGGGTATGGTCACCCAACCAGCATTGCTTCAACTATCATCAGGTTTTACTTACAACCTGGCCTCTGACCAGATGATGCTAAAAGTGGCTAGAGTGGTCATGTGGCTTGAGCGCATGAACACAACTGCCTGGGTAGCTCACTGGGTATATATCCTGATCAGTGCTATTGGGATCATGTGTTCGAGTCCTGCACGGGTAGGCACTTATTTTCCTTAAAAATTCTGATTCTGACATAAGTACTTCCCGCAAAATGTCATTTCAATGTTTGCACCGTGTTGCGATCAAAACATGACACGAAAAAAGTCTGGGTATTGTTTACTTGCTGTAATTTTAATCTCCAGCTTAAATTAAAAAAAAAAAAAAAAAAAAAAAAAAAACTTGGTAATCTAGCTCTGTTTTGATATGTGTCTGTTTAGTGTGAATTTCTGACTAGAAAAACTCTACAATTTAACATCGTAAAAAGTTCGGGTTTCTCACAAAGCGGCCCCCACCACACCGGTTCATGTAACCCGTCGGCTCGGCGGGGTGCAGTATTTCAAAACCTACCCCATTCATATACCTGGCCTTCGAAAAAACGGGCCCATTCATATACTTGATCATCCAAAATGTTGACCTATTCATATATTGCCCTTTGATTTTTTAACCCATTTTTTGCTGGTTATTACAAAAATATCACAGTTAATTCATGTAATACTAAGAGGATAAGCAGCCTCAAAAAATCTCTGAGCAAAAAATATGTACATATTCCAGGATGTCAGAAAAATGGGGCCTTTCACATAGGAATCCAGAAAAATCGGGCCATTCATATACTGTTTGTTGAAAAAAGGGGGCAAATCATATACCTGGCAGCGCTGAAAAAGGGGGCTATTCGGCACGAACATCCTTACTTTGCCATATATAGGAACTTATCCCCCCCCCCTCCCCCCGAGCCCGTCGGTCTAAGATGTGTGCACCGTCCATGCTGGCATTAATGTAGCCCGTCAGCAGTCCATTGCTGTTCATGTAGTCCTCAGTGTGTTGTCCGTCAAATGATGTGTCACCGGTGCAATATTCTGAAGATAGCACGTGTCTAGATCAGTTTAAGTTCATCACGGAAACATGCCTATATAATTTTGACTCCCTCAAAACCCACTTTTATATAGTAAAACTGGGGTTTACAGGGGTGTACATTATTTTCTTATTTCTGCTAAAAAAACATAGATTGTGGGTACCCGTTAAAACCGCCTCGTCGAGGCGGTTCTAACGAGTACCCACAATCTATGTTTTTAGCAGAAATATAAAAAAATATCAGTTTTTATCTGAAAATTTTCAGTTTTTGGAGGTGAAATTTTCTATATATTTGAATAGGCGTGTTTTCGTAATGTATCTCTCATGTAGCTCGTCAGTCTGAGCTCCCGGGGACGAGGGAGGGTACCTGTTCTTGTGTTCCCCTGAAATGAATCGACATTTTTTCTTGTTCACCAAATATCAAAATCTTGATTTTCTATGTTCCCTGTTCCCCAAACTTAGCTTTGTTCCCCTGTTCCATTCAATTTTAGACTTTTGTTTCTTTGTTTCCCTGCAATGAATGACATTTTCCCCCCTGTTCCCAAAAATCCCTCCGCTATCTTTCTTGTTGCCCATCAGTCTAAGTTGTCGTTCGTGTAGCCCATCAGTCTAAGCTGTCGTTCGTGTAGCCCATCCATCTGTCTTTCATGTAGCACGTCAGTCTAATATGCCGTTCGCGTAGTCCGACAAAGCTGTCGTCAGTAAACTGTCATTGTTGTAGCCCGTTCGTCTAAGTTATATTTCATGTGGCCCGTCCGTCCAAGCTGTCTTTCATGTAGCACGTCAGTCAAAGCTAATTTGCATGTAGACCGTCAGTCTAAGCTATCTTTCATGAAGTCCTCCAGTCTATTTTTCATGTAGCCCGTCGGTCTAAGCTGTCATTTTTGTAGCCCATCAGTATAAGCTACCTTTCATGGAGTCCGCCAGTCTAAGCTATCTTTCTTGGGGTCCTCCAGTCTGTTTTTTTTTTTGTTTTTTTTTTCATGTAGCCCGTCAGTCAAAGCTATCTTACATGTAGTCCGTCTGTCTTAGCTATCTTTCAAGGGACCTTTCAGTCTAAGCTGTCATTTTGTAGCCCATCAGTATAAGCTTCCTTTCATGGTGCTCGTCTGTCTAAGCTGTCTTTCATGTAGCCTGCCAGTCAAAGCGGGTATCTTACATGTAGCCCGTCAGTCTAAGTCTAAGCTGTCATTTTGGTAGCCCACCAGTCTAAGCTATCTTTCATGGAACCCGTCAGTCTGTTATATTTCATGGAGCCCGCCAGTCTAAGCTATTTTTCCATGTAGCCAGTCAGTCTAAGCTATCTTACATGTAGCCCATCAAAGCTGTCATTTGTGTAGTCCATTAGTCTAAGCTATCTTTCATGTAGCCCGTAAGTCTAAGCTATCTTTAATGTAGCCCGTTACACTAAGCTGTCGTTATACAGCCCCTCTCTATAGGCTATCTTTCATGTAGCCCATTAGTCTAAGCTATCTTTCATTTTGCCTGTCAGTCTAAACTATCTTTGATGTAGCCCTTCACTCTAAGCTGCCATTAGTGTAGCCCGTCCCTACAGGCTATGTTTCATGTAGCCGTCAGTCTAAGATAGCTACCACATATAGCCTGTCAGTCTAAGCTGTCATTCGTGCAGCCCTATCAGTCTAAGCTATATTTCATGGAGCCCGTAATCTAAGCTATCTTTTATGGAACCTGTCAATCTAAGATTTTTCATGGAACCCGTCAGTCTATCTTTCATGGAGCCTGTCAGTCTAAGCTGTCGTTCGTGTAGCCCATCCGTCTAAGCTGTGCAGCCCACCATTCTAAGCTATGTTTCATGGAGCCTGTCAGTCTAAACAATCTTCCATGGAGCTCGTCAGCCTAAGCTAACTTTCATGGAGCCTGTCCGTCTGTTGTCGTTTGTGTAGCCCGTTCATCTAAGCCATCGTTCATGTGGCCCGTCAACCTAAGCTGAAGGTGTTGTTAATGTAGGACCTTTTATCTAAGTTGACATATATGTAGACATATATATATAAACTGTCATTCATGCGGCCTTTTATCTAAGCTGTCCTTCAGCTAACCCTTTTGTCTAAGCTGTTGTTCATGTAGTCTTTTATTTAAGTTGTCGTGTATATAGCCGATTAAACTAAACTGTCGTTCATGTGGCCCTTTTATCGCAGCTGTCCTCCATCTAGCCCTTTTATATAAGCTATCTTCATGTAGCCTTTTATCTAAGTTGTCGTGTATGTAGCCGCTTTAACTAAACTTTCATTCATGTAGCCTTTTTATCTCAATTGTAATTCATGTAGCCCTTTTATCTAAGCTGTTGTTTTTATAGCCCATCTAGGTCAAGGTCAGTTTTAGGTGAGATCCTGTAGGCCATTTTGTCTAAGCTGTCGTTTCTAGAGCCTTTTATCTAAGTCGTCGTGTATGTAGCTGCTTTCACAAAACTGTCATTTATGTAGCTCTTTTATATAAGCTGTCATTCATGTAACCCTTTTATCCAAGATGTCGTTCATGTAGCCCCTTTTTCGTAAGCTGCTGTGTTTGTTGCCCCTTTTATCTAAGTTGTCAGCTCTTTAATTAAAGATGTCGTTCATATAGTACCTATTATTTAAGCTGTCGTTTATGTAGCCTTTTTATATAAGTTGTCGTTTATGTAGCCGCTTTAAATAACAGTCATTCATGTAGCCCTTTCATCTAAGTTGTCGTTCTTGTTACCTCTTTTATGTAAGCTGTTAGCTCTTTTATCAAAGTTGTCGTTCATGTAGTCCTTTTTATCTAAGGCTTTCGTTCATGTAGCTCTTTTATCTAAGCTGTCGTTAATGTAGCCCCTTTTACCTGACCTTTATTTAAGCGTTCGTTCATGTTGTAGCCCGTCTGTTTAAGCTGTCGGTCATGTAGCCAGCCGATCTGCCTACGGCCATCATCAGAGTATTCTAATGTTTCGATAAAACGACATTTTCCTAAAATTATCATTGCTGGTGTCACTATTTCTAACTTTCATTGAGTGATGGATCTTAACCCTTATCCTTCTGTTCACGACAACCCCTAACTTTGCAAACAGAGTAGATCCAGATCAGATGGCCTCTGAAGCCATCTGACCAGGATCTACACTGTTTGTCATTCAGTTTGTGAATTTGAACGAAAACATTGTATGATGTAATCTGATTGGCTGATGGTGAGGAATGGGTGTGGCTAATTAAATTATTCAGCAGGATAAGGGTTAATATTAGTGAATCAAATCATTGATAGCACTGATGGTTCGCTTGTCTCTGAGTGTAGGCTGGGAAAATGGTGCTGAACGGGGACGTAAGACTGTTTCATTTAATCCTTAATTCCATGTAATTTAAGCAAACAGTGCAGACCCTGATCAGACGCCGCGTTCTGCGGCGTCTGATCTGGGTCTGCACAGTTTGCCAATGTCCCAGTCCAGGTTTTACAGATAACCCTCTTTACGGGGCTTCACAGTTTGCCAATGTCCCAGTCCAGGTTTTACATCTTTACACCGCACTATTGACATCACAGCGACAAGAATAGCGCGGCTATAAATAACCGTTACCTGGATTTCGTCGAACGCACGGTTTGATTACATGGGTCAATAATAATCACCTGGACAACTACCTTAAGGAAGTTTTGGCGTTTGTACATGTACTATGGTTAGATTGTAAACAATCAATTCAAAAAGTACAGCTCTTAGGATCATAACTGACCCAACTCTGAAAATTATGCACTTTAGTAAAGATCATAAAACTCAGTCCTGACTTGCAAATTGTTAAAATGTTTTCAAAATCATTTAAGCATTTCTGAATGGAGACAACTTCATTTAACCCAACAACTGTAGAGTATGTAAACTTTTAACTCTGCCCTCCACATATTTATTTAAACTGGACAACTGACTACGTAATGCGTATGCACTTACTTCAACTTACTTCAACCCTGCGAAACAAAACACCAACCCTTCTTTGGTATATAGTATTTATTCTAAGTACCTGTTCACCTAACTCCTTACCATACTTGTCCTTAAATTTGATTTCGTCAATGTCTTTAAATGTCTAATTTGTCTAAATATTGCTGGATGGGTGGCAACAGTCTAGACCCTGATCAGACGCCGAATTCTGTGGCATCTGCTCAGGGTCTACATTGTTTGCTCACGCTTGTCTGTAGGAATATGTAGGGTAATACGGTATGCACGAACGGACATATTTTAGCATAATGAAAGTCAAATAACCACAGGACAAAAGCTATTGTATCTTGATCATAAATCAATATTTTCATTTTGTGTACTTATATCATAACCATTGCTATTTCACATGTTCTTTTGATGGCATTTTGGATCACTTTCTAATCCAGTCCTGTTTTCTTAATTATTTCCCATATAAGTATGTTCCACAGTGTAAAAATGTCCTTATCATATTTACGAAGTATTTCAACAGACGGGCATAAGCAAACAGTACAGACCCAGAGAACGCGGCGTCTGATCAGTTCCTCACTGTTTGTTACCTATCCATGCACAGATACTGGTTAACGGCTTAAAGGACTATCACTGGGAGTAGGTAAACTGACCGTGCTCGAAATTACATCAACTTAACCTTTAAAGCGCCAAGAAAACCTGCATCTGAAAGTGTCGTCTGTTTATGTCGTCTGCTGAATATTTTTGCAAACTTTTCAAACTTATTTTTGCATATAGGCAAACAGTGTGGACCCAGATCAGACCAGTCTGATCTGGGTCCACACTGTTTGCAAAAATGACTTCTAAAATCACAAGCAGATGACAAAGCAGACGACAATAGTTAAGGGTTAAACAAATAAACCCAGCCAGCAATATTGTAGACACATTCACAGGCAGTGAAGCAGACAATTATGGTAAGGAGTTAAGTGTTCGAATACCTAGGGTGAATACAGTATATATCATTTGCGAACAGCAAAGGCATATGCTTGAGCAAACATTGTAGGCCAAGAACAGGGTCAACACTGTTTGCCTCCCACCCAGCAAACAGACACATTAAGAAGACGTTATCAAATTTTATGACAATTATGGTAAGGAGTTGGGTATCCGAATACTTAGGGTAAACACGGTATCCCATTTGCGAACAGGAAAGAGGTTTTGGTCTTCTCTACTCATTATGTTCTGTTACCTTTTATTCTTTTCCAGATCAGACTGTGTGCATACACAGGTTTATCAGGGATTTCGTTGTCCATAGAAATGACAGATGGTATGAGGAATATTTTCTCATGTAGTGGTACAAATGGCCTCGTTAGAAAATGTTTTTGACCCGAGTATGTAAATATACCTACTAAAGTACTTATAAACTAGGCACAATTAAAAACATCTGTCCAAGGTAAATAGATTATGTAAAAGTGCTCTGAAATTGTGTCGTTTAACTTGATGAACTTTTATTCACATTGTCTTGTCAAAACTGCACTTTAACCCTTGTCCTGCTGAATAAATTAGGATGCCACGACCATTTTTAATTTTCAGCCAATCAGATTACTTGATCTAGATTGTTGATATAAATTCAGATACTTAATGGCAAACAGTGCAGATTCAGATCAGTTGGCTAACTGATCTGGATCTCCAATGTTTGCAAAGGCAGGATATACATGTATCCGGTTTCAGCAGGACAAAGGTTAAATATCACTCATTTCTGGATTCCTTGAAATCCTGCAAACTTCGGGAGTTTGGGTGCTTTAGAAGACCTTCATTTTCCTGATTTATTTTATAATTTGAGCCGTGGCACAATATTTCCTACAAGATTGCATGTGCGCCTAGCGAAGACACAGATCAGCCTGCGCATCCACGCAGTCTGATCTGAGTCTTTGCTGGGTATTCTGTGGATAGCCAAGGGTCCGAAGACTGATCAAGCTGTGCAGACACACAGACCGATCTGCATCTTCCCTGGGCGCACATGAAATCTTGTACAAAATTCTGTGCTCCGGCTTAATTTTAACATATATATAGTATATCAGAGCAGGGCTACATAAGCAAGGTGAAAGATGCTCAAAGGAAGCTCTGAATACATACATGCCATAACCTCAGTTGGTCAATCTGTGAGATCTGAGAAAAATTTAAGTGAGATTTCAAAAAATTCTGTGAGATTTTTTCTCGGCGCTGTATTTTGTCATACGAAGTAATTTTCGAAATTTAAAGCATTTATTTGAAAGGCATGACTTCTGCAGGAGTCTTTAAAGTGTTTCAATAATGAGGGCCAGCAAACTTTAGCCAAAGAATGATGTCACTTTCTTGTTGAACTGTGTAGACCCTAAGGATTTCTTGTGGTTCTGACCCACAGCATGCTGTTTAATGTCATACTTCCCACTATGTGCAATACTAAAATCTATAGTGCACGATGAGCAGAAAGCATGATGTACACTCTTTGAGCTCTTCTTCACCCATGGAAATTCTTCAGACCATGCAGGGTTGAAATGGACAGAATAGGCCTTTTTCTTGGATGCTGGAGATGCTTTTGCATCAGGAGAAGCAGGGCGCTTGGGCATGATACTGGCAGTACTTCAAATTTAAGAATGATTTATGACTAAAATTATCTGCATTTTATATAAAGATATCAACATCTGCTTGAGCAACCCTAATTCTATTCTTTATGTGACAATTATTGCAAACAAAACAAAAAAATATACAACATAAAAGGGGCCGCTAATTATCACAAATACTTACCCTAAGACCAGACGCAATACGCCAACCCCATTTTTCTTCAAGCCAGATCATTGGCGCATGCCATTATCTCGTCCACTAGCGTAACTGATCATCTTTAGTTGACCCAGAAAGCGTGTCCGATTGACCAATCTGTCATTTAACACCTTCTTAATCATTTAATTACTATTGTTTATCATGTTTATTGCGGAATCAACACCGTCCACCATCACAGGTCATGCGGATACCTTTGCACTTATTTTGACACTTGTTATCGGCTTTTGATTCAACGTAATAGAATACACTTCTATTGATCTGGAAACCAATACTACAGTGACTGCCTACAAAAAAGGTGCCTTAAGATTTTTTTTCGATGGGGTTTTTCGATTCCGTGAGTTTTACCGCTCACGGCGTGAGCCCGTGAGAAACGTCAGAATTACGTGAGGTTTTTCCTCACGGCGTGAGACTTGGCATGTATGTGAATAGTCAAGGAGAATTCATTCAAGAAAATGACGTTCAGTCTTTATTCTTTTTCCTTCTGATAACATGCATATAGCCCCGGCGTGGGGATAAACAGACTAAGATAGCATCCGACACGACGGTCAATAAGGCCCTAGTCCCATTGTGCTTTCAGGCAAAGTTTCAACAGATTTAATCTATTTTATGGTTTCTTTGTACATTCATTAGCAACATAGGGCGGGACATTTATACCCGGAGTCCATTTAGATGTCTTTGCGCAATGGAACATTATATTCTGTCGACAGCGTCAGTTTCTTCGGGGTCGAACAGTTTTATGAAGATGTTGGAAGTTTTTTTGTTTTTTTTTTTATCGTACATGGTCATGGCTACCATCCTGGATGCCTGTCCTAAGTATTCTCCATGTGCGTTTTAAGCTCAATCCAATTTACAGATTCAGAGAACCAATTCAGATTTTTACCATATATGACCGTCTTCGCCATCTTGGATAACAGTCTCCCAAAAAATTATAAACCTGAAAGATTATTCCCCAGGGGTGCCAGTGTAATTTGAGCTCAGCTTCATGTCTTGCGGTAACGATACACAGATGAATTAAGGGTCGTTACCATATATGGTCAAGGTGGTCATCTTGGATGCTGGTTCCCCTTTCTTTTTTACTCTGAACGAGGTTGCGCCGTGAGTGCTCACGGGATATTGCAATTTGAGCAAAATCGACTGTCTCGGGAAATTATCACATTACGAACTTCATTATTATGATTTAATACGGTCATGGTGGCCCAATAGCCGATTCCCAATACTTAATGCTGGCTTGAAAGATACAACACATGCAAATAAGAGGTTTTACTATATAGGGTCACATTACGAGAACAAGCCTATTCAAATATACAGAAAATTTTACCACCAAAACAATGAAAGTTTTCAGATGAAAAATTCTAAAATTTTTCATATTTCTGCTCAAAACATAGATTGTGGGTACTCGTTAGAACCGCCTCGACGAGGCGGTTCTAACGAGTACCCACAATCTATGTTTTGAGCAGAAATAAGAAAAATAATTGTTACGAGCCAGGCGTAACGAGAAAGAAATGAAAGTGAAACCAGCAACAAGCTTTAAATTATTAACAATATTTATTCATAAAAAAGTAAGACAAGATTCAAAACAAAAGAATGTAAATAAACAGTACCTTTCAAGTTTATGTCACAAAGTCCCTCTGAAATAATTTTAATCCATGAGAATTTATAAAACAAATCCTTTGAATATCAGTTTCTGATCCCACAATTTAATGTTCCTGAATTCAGAATTTAAGTCCAGAATGAATAAAATACTAAAGTAATCCAGTATAGAATAATTTCCAGTGAAAGTATACAAAGATGCCCAGATGAAATTCTTCTCTCCTTATATAATATCAGAGAACGTTCTAGAAAAAGAATTTACTACAAGCATCTCTTATTTTCTAGGTTCCTTCAGGAAACTTCTAAATCTTCCATGACATGCCAAAAATAACCCAGTCCAGAATCAAGGCTGTAAACATCATGTTATTGTAAACATGTTGAACATTCCAGAAAGTTATTTTTGGAAACATAGTAAATAAAGCTATTTATGGAAACATAGTAAACATGTTGTTTAAAACAATTGAACACCCTGTTATATAACACTTCCCCTCTTCAGGGAAAAGAAAGATTTATGTAATAAAGCTTTCTTTTGCCATAAAATTATCATAAAATAAAATACTGATAAAGGCAATTATTATCTTATATACAGCAAGTTACAGGAAACCACAGATCAAGACATCATGCTCTGGACAAGGCATCAGGAATAATATTATCTTTTCCCCTGATATGCCTGATGTCAAGATTGTATTCCTGTAACAACAGGCTCCATCTGAGCAACCTCTGATTCTTGTTTTTCATCTTATGGATGAAAGTCAGTGGATTGTGATCACTGAAAACAACAATAGGTGAGGACGAAGAAGTCAGATAAACTTCAAAATGTTGAAGAGCAAGAATGAGAGACAAACATTCTTTCTCTACTGTAGAATAATTCTTTTGATGTTTGTTAAACTTTTTCGAAAAGTAACAAACTGGATGATCCACACCATTGTCATCCTCTTGCAGTAATACACCACCTGCACCAACATCACTCGCATCTACTGCTAACTTGAATTCTTTATTAAAATTCGGTGCCAAGAGAACCGGCTCACTTCTCAGTATGGCTTTCAGTTTATCAAAGGCATTCTGACAATCACTGGTCCACTTAAACCTCATTCTTTTACTAAGTAAATTAGTCAGTGGCTCAGCAATGACAGAAAAATTATTACAGAATTTTCTGTAATAACCGGCCATACCAAGAAACCTCATCAGTTGTTTTTTGCATGTGGGCACCGGAAAATTTGAAATAGCTTCAACTTTAGCCTCTATAGGTTTAACCTGACCATGACCCACAACATGTCCTAGAAATGTTAAAGTTGCATGACAGAATTCACTTTTAGCAAGGTTTATTGTCAATTTTGCTTCACTTAGTTTATCAAAGAATGCTTTGATAGTTCCAAGATGGTGATTCCATTCATCACTGTATATGATGGCATCATCGATGTAAGCATCGCAATGCTCGATTCCAGCTATTATGGTGTTGATTAAGCGCTGAAATGTTGCTGGAGAGTTTTTCATTCCGAAAGGCATTACTTTATAGTGATATAATCCATCAGGAGTAACAAATGCTGAGACCTCTTTGGCTCTTTCTGTGAGAGGGATTTGCCAAAATCCTTTCAGAAGATCAAATTTAGTTATATATTTTGAATTTCCAACTTTGTCAATACAGTCATCCATTCTTGGTATGGGAAAAGTGTCTGTTTTGCTCAAGTTATTGACCTTCCTGTAATCGGTGCACATCCGATATGATCCATCAGGTTTTGGCACAAGAATGCAAGGTGAACTCCATTCACTTTGACTTGGTTCAATAAAATCATTGTCCAGCAAATACTGAATCTCCTCCTGAAGATATTTTTGTTTTGTTGGGTTCATTCTATATGGATGTTGTTTGACAGGTTGTGAGTCCTCAACATTTACATCATGATAAATTTTGTCAGTCCTTGTAGGAATGTCCGGAAATAAGTGTTCATATTGATAAATTAACTGTTTCAGTTCTTTTCTTTGGACTGGATCTAGGTGTGAAAGTTTCTGGTCGAGATCCTTTAGAATGTCAGAATTCTGAAGTTTTGATGAAGCAGGATCAGATTTGGTGAATTTCATGTCTTCAGAGTTCACTTCACTTTGTTCCTGAGGGACTGAACTAACAACACTAATTGGTGTAACAGAAGAGCTATCCCTATCTATGTATTGTTTAAGCATGTTAACATGACATAACTGTTTTTGTTTGCGTCTCCCAGGAGTGTTAACAATGTAATTAACATCACTAATCTGTTTATCTACAGTGTAAGGGCCGTAATATCTGGCTTGCAGTGGTTTGCCAGGAATAGGCAAAAGAGCAAGTACCCTGTCTCCAGGCATGAATTGTCTTTCTTTTGCATTTTCATCATACCAACGTTTCATTTTCCTTTGTGCTGACTTAAGATTGGTCCGAGCAGCTTCACAAGCTTTAGACAGCCGGTCTTTAAAATCTGATACATACTGAAGTAAGTTCAGAGAACTGTCATCATTTGAGAGAAATTTCTCTTTCAAAAGTTTCAAAGGTCCACGCACAGTGTGGCCAAATACCAGCTCAAATGGGCTGAAACCAAGAGATTCCTGAACAGATTCTCTAACGGCAAACAACAACAAATGAATGCCTTCATCCCAATCTTTTTCAGTGTCAAAGCAGTATGACCTGATCATATTTTTCAGTGTCTGATGAAATCTTTCAAGGGCACCTTGACTTTCAGGATGATAAGGTGATGATTTAAATTGAGTAATTCCCAACTCATGCATGACCTGTTGAAAAATTCCTGACATGAAATTTGAGCCCTGATCCGACTGAACAGACTTTGGAAGGCCTACAAATGTGAAAAACTTTACCAAAGCCTTAACAATATTCTTTGTTTTAATATTCCGAAGTGGAATGGCTTCTGGGAAACGTGTAGAAGCACACATTATAGTGAGAAGATACTCATGGCCTGCCTTGGTTTTAGGCAAGGGACCAACACAGTCAATAATTATTCTGCTAAAAGGTTCATCAAAAGCAGGTATGGGCTGTAAATGAGCTTTTGGTATTGTCTGGTTGGGTTTTCCTACCATCTGACAAGTATGGCAAGATTTACAAAATTGAGAAACGTCAGATTTTAACCCTGGCCAGTAAAAATGGTTAAGAATTTTGTGATAGGTCTTATTTATACCTAAATGACCTGACATGGGAGTGTCATGGGCCAAGTTCAAAATTTCAGGGCGATAAACCCTTGGAACCACTATTTGGTGGTTAACAGTCCACTCGTCTTCTGCTGAGACATCAGGAGGACGCCATTTTCTCATTAAAATGTCATTTTTGACATAAAAACAGACTGGGACTTGATCTATTTCTTTCTCATCTAAAGCCCTTTCAAGCAAAGGCAAAATTTCAGGATCATTATGCTGTTCCTTACAAAGTTGTGACCTTGACACCAAGTCATGACCTTGACCTTGGTCATTTAATACTGAAGAGTAATGACTGGACTCTGACTTGTTACGTAACTCCGTCTGTTTGTCAGACAGGCTGGATGAAAGAGAATTTGTAATCTCATGTTTAAAAGACTGACCCAAAAAGGTATCAGTTAAATCAATGTCCCCATCATTCTGTTTTGCTTTCTTAGCCATGGCCCTTGTAACGGCACAAGATGGGTAAAGATCAGGGATTTCCTGTTCAATGGGATCAGGTGGCTGATCAATACAAGGTATGTTAGTCAAAAGTGGGTTTACCACAACCTTATCTCCTGCTAAGTCATTGCCTAACAGTAAGTGAACACCTTTAAAAGGTAAAGAAGGTCGAATACCAACAGCCACTAAGCCAGTCACCAAGTCTGAGGATAAATAAATGTTATGAAGAGGAACATTAACAAATCCACACTCTACACCCTGAATAAGGACACTTGTCCCAGAAGAAGTCTTCTCAGAAAAAGGCAGAGTATCTGCTAAAATAAGGGATTGAGAAGCTCCAGTATCTCGTAAGATTTTAATTGGGGTAGACTGGGCATAGTCACTATTTAGTGACACAAAACCATCTGATAAGAATGGTTCATAAATCTCCATAACAGAATCAGTCTCAGGCCTTTCGGTCTGGATAGGATCTTCCTCCTTAACACATGACTGTGGTTTTGACCGTAAAGAGGTAAGGCCAGTAGGTTTAAGCCCCTCTTGTTTTTCTTTCTTTCTTTTCAAATGTAAACATTCAGATATAATATGACCTGTTCTTTTGCAATAATTGCAAATTGGTTGAGATAAGGGATTTTGATCCTTGTTTTCACCAGAAGATTTGGGTTTAGGAGTAAATGTTTGGCTATAATTGCCAGATGGATTACTGGGACTATGTTTGGATCCTGACTGTGGGAAAAATGGTCTTCTAGAGGGATTTGACTTATTAATAAAGGAAACTTTATGTGTTAAAGCATAATCGTCTGCAAGTCGAGCTGCAGCTTCCAAAGTTTCAACCTGTTTCTCATCTAAAAAGGACTTAATGTCTGAATTTATGCACCTTTTGAACTCCTCTACAAGCATGAGCTGCCTAAGTTTTTCATGATCGGAGTCAATTTTCTTTGAAGAGCACCACCTATCAAATAGCTGTTCTTTAGTTCTAGCAAATTCTATATGGGTCTGCTCATTTTCTTTCTTACAGTTCCTAAATTTTTGCCTGTAAGCCTCAGGGACCAACTCGTAAGCCTTAAGAATTAATTCTTTTACAGTATCATAATTGGAGCTCTGCTCGACAGTCAGCTGAGTATAAATTTCTCGAGCCTTCCCAATCATAACACTTTGCAAAAGCAAGGTCCAATGCTCCTTTGGCCATTTTAAATTTTCTGCTATTTTTTCAAAATGAAGAAAATATTTGTCAACTTCTTTTTCTTGAAATGGAGGAACTAATCTGATGTGTTTGGTAACATCAAAATGAACGCCAAAGTCTAAAGGTTGCGGTTTTACCGTCTTGTTTTGCATTTCTAGTTCTTTCATTCTTAAATTATATTGTCTCTCTCTTTCTTTTTCTTCTGAGTCAAATTTCATTTTTTCCCTTTCTATCTGCATTTGTCTTTCTTGTTCAATTTTAAATTTTTCTTGCTCTAATCTTAATTTTTCAAGTTCAATTTGTTTCTGAATCTCAAGTTCTCGCATTTGTAAACCTGTCTGCGTAACGATAACAAGAGACAAAGCAGAAGAATCAAGTATTTCCTGATCAACCAAAAATTGAACCAAAATATTTTTTATTTCCTGTTTTAGCATTGACTTGTTGACACTAGTCAATTCATAGTGAGCAGCAATATCCAACAAATCTGACTTTTTGGCCAAATTTAACAGCTCCTGCGAAGGCGCAGCAATAAAAGCTTGAAGGTCAAATGACATGATTGCTTTTTGCTGGTTTTATCAAGTAAATTTATCAATCAGAGTTTATTTGTTGATATTTTTCAAAAGTCAATACTTGCTTTTTTTTTTATTATTATTATTATAATATTTTTTGAAAGTCAATACTTGTTTTTTATGAAACAAATATTTTTATATTTACTGAGATTTTTTAAAAGTCAGTACTTGTTTTATAGCAAACAAATATTTTTTTTTTCTTAAAAATCAATATTTGTTTTCTTTAAAAAGCTCAAACTTGTTTTAGCTCAAGAAAATGTTCGATCCCGGACGAGCCCCCAATTTCTGTTACGAGCCAGGCGTAACGAGAAAGAAATGAAAGTGAAACCAGCAACAAGCTTTAAATTATTAACAATATTTATTCATAAAAAAAGTAAGACAAGATTCAAAACAAAAGAATGTAAATAAACAGTACCTTTCAAGTTTATGTCACAAAGTCCCTCTGAAATAATTTTAATCCATGAGAATTTATAAAACAAATCCTTTGAATATCAGTTTCTGATCCCACAATTTAATGTTCCTGAATTCAGAATTTAAGTCCAGAATGAATAAAATACTAAAGTAATCCAGTATAGAATAATTTCCAGTGAAAGTATACAAAGATGCCCAGATGAAATTCTTCTCTCCTTATATAATATCAGAGAACGTTCTAGAAAAAGAATTTACTACAAGCATCTCTTATTTTCTAGGTTCCTTCAGGAAACTTCTAAATCTTCCATGACATGCCAAAAATAACCCAGTCCAGAATCAAGGCTGTAAACATCATGTTATTGTAAACATGTTGAACATTCCAGAAAGTTATTTTTGGAAACATAGTAAATAAAGCTATTTATGGAAACATAGTAAACATGTTGTTTAAAACAATTGAACACCCTGTTATATAACATAATGTATACCCCTGTAAACCCCAGTTTTACTATATAAAAGTGGGGTTTAAGGGGGTCAAAATTATATAGGCATGTTTTCGTGATGAGTCAGGATGCGGCAATCTTGGACACCAGTTTCCAAGGGTTTCGCTTATTGGAAAGGTCTTGTCTCAAGACTGTCCCATATGTAATTCGAGTGCAGCTGACTTCTGCAGAAATGGATTAATTGATTAACTGATTAAAGGTTAATATGCCAGTTCCTGATAAAAGCTCTTGTTCCAGGAATGCTTCAAAACAAAGCGGTATTCGAGTGTTTTTTGTATTTTTAATAAACTCGAGCATTTTCAATCATACGTCTATAGGAACTTTCGGTTGTCGTGACCACTCAGCGATCGGCATAAATTTCACAAACTTGAAATCCCTTATCCAAGCAACATTTCTAGCAAATTAGAGGTACATCAATGGTTTCGGATGAGCCGTGAACAGACAGATGGACGGATACCACACAGAAAGTAGTCGCTATAGCTAGCTCTTCCTAAACTTGCTCTGATTATTAAAACATGTACGTTATGTTACACGTTTGGACACTAGAATTAAACATCGCCGTTCTCTCTCTCTCTCTCTCTCTCTCTCTCTCTCTCTCTCTCTCTCTCTAGTTGTTTAATGGATAGATCATCAGACCCAGGAAACATCCTAATTAAATCTATATCGTACTGTTATCGGTCCGATTAGATTCCTGGGAATATGTCTTTTGATGAATCCGTACAGTGAAAATGGAATAACTCGGGAACATTTTCCCATGCACTGGCCAACAGTAAGTCATGGATATCTTATAAGCAACATGCAGAGGAGGCTGCAAATGAGCTTCGAATACTCACCCCCTCCATATATGGTAAGTCGTGTCTCGCCACCTAAACTCCCATAATCTGGCGTCACGTCTGAAACGTATGCCCCTGAAAAGAATAAGTGCAAGATCTCAACTGACATAAAATGATAAGAAGACAAAGGAACTAATAAGGATAACATACATGTTACGAAATTTAAGAATACGCCCTTTACCGCATATGGGCCTTTTTACCACGTTCCAAAGCAGAAAAGTTTACGTCAGGTTTGTTCCGTAAATGCAGTGTAGATAGAATTAAAAAACCATATACAATCAACTCTCATTAAACCTACTCTCGATACAACGACAAAATTCGTTATACTGACAATTTGACTAGCACGAAAACCCTCTCTCAAGAAGTGACAGCTAATTATCAATTATGCAGGATCTGTATAATTCAATATTTCAAGCAACATATGTTTTGGCCTCACCGAGACGATTCTAACAAATATCAAAAACATACGTTCTATAAAGAAATAAGAATAAAACATGGCACTTGTTGCATAGCATTCTGCTCATTAATAATTTTCTACAACAGCAAATTCATTTTAATGGTAATATCTTTGGGAATAAATGCTGTCGTTGTCGAGGGTTCACTGTAAACTATAAGTATTTTGACAGAGTACCTAGGCAGTATAGACCCAGATCGCGTTCTGTGGCGTCCAATCTGGATCTACACAGCTCCGGTATTCTGTCTACACTCTTACCCATGCACGCAATACCAGGTAGTAAATTGAGCTTGTTCAAATTTTAAGGGAAGTATCGCTAAGATGCCGAATTTTTAAGGTAAATATGGCAATAAACTAAGTGGGCAAGCAGGCTAAAACAGTGTAAACAGGCACATAACATTTAAAAAGAAATCTTTCAACGTTGATTCAACTTCAGGAACGTTGAAACGACGTTGTTGCAACATTGTGTGTCCTCTGAGATCAAACGCCGCAATCTGTGGTGTCTGATCTGGGTCGGCACTGGTTGCCCAGGCCCATCTGTCCGAATATTTAGGGAATACGGTAGAATTTATTTATTTATTTATTTATTTATTTATTTATTTATTTAATTCCTTGATATTAGGATGCCATTAGAGAGAATAACCCTTATTTAATGCATTGTCAGTGCTAATGTACTTAACAACATTGAACTCGAATTTGTTATAGGTTTTATAACGGATTAAATCATGATTAATTTTATTTTTGATACTATGGTTGAAGATTATACAGTTCAAGCTGGATTAAAATGCTGACGTATATTATTTGTTTTGCGTTATTAGCATTTTGATATAAATATATATTTACTTTATTATTAAAACGCTACATGCGGAAATGTACACATGTCTTTTGTCAGTCGCATGCGTTCTAATGTTTGTTTTATGTGCCTAGGTATTTTACTGAAACGACGTTGAAAAGTGCTTAAACTAAAAACATTCTATTCCGAAGAATTCCATAATTGTGTTTATTTTTCCATGACTATTCTGCACTTTTAAAGACATTGTATTAAACAATTGTGGCAAGACTGCATTGCATTATGTGGTCTTAGAATGACATCATAAGCAGACATGTTTCAAGGCCTAGGCTAGATGCCAGTAAATAGTGGACTAAAGTACAATAAGGCCGTATTCTCTTATGAAGCGATAAATGTACAGTCAACCCTCTTTGTAACGATACTCGATACAACGACAGAATTCGTTATAATGACAATTTGAATATCACAAAACTTTCGCTCAAGAGGTGACAGTTAATGAGACATTATGCAAGAATATTGCATTAAAACAACAAGTAACAACTGTTTTGGATATTTGTTAGAATCGCCTCAGAGAGGCGATTCTAACAAATATCCAAAACATATATTCTATGAGAAAAAGGAATAAATAAAATCTCTCTTACATATCATTCTATCCGTTAATGATTCTTTACAACAGCAAATTAATTTTAATGGCAACATCTTTGGGAACAAATGCTGTCGTTGTAACGAGGGTTCACTGTATACCTCATCTGCTTAAGCCAACCACGGAAACATGTAACAGAACATTATGTAATCTGAAACCCGCAACTTGACTGTTCCTCGGGTCATTTTCTCGTTCGGCTCCAAAAGTCTGGAACTCCCTGCCCGACTCAGCAAGGACGGCACCATCCTTAAATATTTTTAAAAGGACTGCGAAAGACCATGCATGGTTCTTTCGTTATAAACTGTACCAAAAAAGCGTTTCAAACGGGCAGACGGATATGACATGTGCAATATAACCCCTCTGAAAATGGGGATAAAAATAGCTGTTGAGATGGCTGCCCAAAGCTCATACAAAACAAATGTTTTTTTTTTTTGTTTTTGTTTTTTTTTGTGTGTGATTTATAACGGGCATACATGTAAAAAATAGTTTAGTTTATTTAGCAACCTAAACTATTTTTTTACTTTTTTACATTTATGGGCCTTCCAAATCACACACATAAAAAACAACATAAAACAAAAAAGAAAAACCGCGCCCAACCCCTATGAATGTAAAAAGGTGCTTGTGCATGTTTGTAGATTAATATCATAGAACCACAACGTTAGAAAATGTACTTTCGGACATGGGCACCAAGCGAAGATTCAGATCAGAATCTTCTCTGAGCGCTTTTTGGATAGCCAAGGGTGCAAAGTTTTTTTGTTTTTTGTTGTTGTTTTTTTTTCAAATAGACAACGGAGATTCTGACCAGACTGCGCGGATGCTTGTTTGGCTCTTATACCAGAAGGTGCGTTTTCTCACGTTATGATGCGGCATATGTATGTATGTATGTATGTATGTATGTATGTATGTATGTATGTATGTAACTTGCAGTCGCGTACACTGTTCATGATTCTAAACAATTTGCATGGTTAAACTGCTCACGTTTCGGGGTATATGCAGTAACGAAGATTTCATTAATTTACTTTTGATCGCTCTAGAGACATCTTTATCCATGCACATGCCATTACCTTCATTCTTTAGTGAAAAAAAAATCTACGTACCATAATTAAACTTATGCAAATGTCGAAAAAAAAAAACAACAAACTTTTGGCAATATGAGAGGTATCTGGGCCCAGTTGTTCAAAACTAACGATGTCGTTAGTTAACATATCGTTAAAACTTTGATCATTAAATATGGCATATATGTTAATATTTTTGCTGAGAAAAATGTGAGTAGCATTTGCAAAAGCTACTCACATTTTTTTTTCAGCAAAAATACGTGTGAATTAGATGTTGTATTTACTAGAATAGTTAACATTTTGACAACTAACGAGTTCAATAAGCTAACGATGCTTTAACAACTGGGCCCAGATGCATTTTTGGGAAAGGTAAGTATTTGTCACGAAAGCTTTTGAAAAACACGGAATCCATCGACAATTAAAACCATGCCTGTTTCAGCTTTATTCATTTAAGACGTCATAGATCCATATATTAATTCATTTGCATAAAACAATAATCCTTCTGGCTATGCAAGTCTGACTTAAATTTCTGTTCTCAACATCGGACCATGTTGCATGCAACATTACGAAAACACGCCTATTCAAATGTATTAAAAATTTCACCACCAAAACCTGAAAATTTTCAGATAAAAAAATCTGATATTTTTCATATTTCTGCTCAAAACATAGATTGTTGGTACTCGTTAGAACCGCATCGACGAGGCGGTTCTAACGAGTAGCCACAATCTATGTGTTTGAGCAGAAATCAGAACAATAATGTATACCCCTGTAAACCCCAGTTTTACTACACAAAAGTGTGGTTTAAGGGGGTCAACATTATATAGGCATGTTTTCGTGATGATCTTGAAAAACTTAGTCGGCGATTATTTAAAATGTATGTATCCTTGGTTGCGAGTTTAGACATATCAAGCATATGCGACTAGAATTCTCTTACAATTGTTACGAGAAGAATGCGGAACAGTTAATGAACCTACTTATTGAAAATGTGTGTAGAAAGGATCCACTTAAAGACAACGAACATCACAAAGAATGATAAAAAGCCCCGCAATAAGTAACTACAAGGCCACACAAAGAGGAATCAACATCGGAACCATTGCCTAAGAACGGTCAGTAGTAAAAACTACCGGGTACCAAATCTTCACAATGATTGTTCAGAAGAGACAGACAAGATAGAGACAATAACAAGTGAGTCCGGGCACAACATTTCCTACAAGATTGCTTGTGCACCCAGCGAAGACTCAGATCAGTCTGCGCATCTACACATCCTATGCAAATCTTCTGTTGTGCGCTTAAGAAAGCTTTGATTTTTGACTATGTGCACACAGAGCGCAAAGCAATGACTCAGATCAGCCTGCGCATATGCGCAGGCTGATCTGAGTCATTGTTTGCCGCATATGCGATCTTGCAAGAAATGGTGTGCGCCGACTCAAATCTGATAAAATCTGGGCGGGCGAGAAACTTCTTACCAAAAACATCATGCGTTCCTAGTATCGCTATCCATACATAAATGGTGTAAATGGTGAACCTCCAAATCACCATTCCGTCAGTATATTTTAATTGAAACGAAAGTAAAGTAACCACCTTGCAAAGGTAGCACCTTTTGTTAAAGTGGAAACATGGATTATTGGTTTAAATAGTCCGCACCAGATCGCGGATTAAGCCATTTACGTCATCGAGGTCGTAGACTGATTTCATAAGAATTCAGTAGCAATTAATGGCGGAGATTTTCTCCAAGATTTACTTTGTTCCTTTGTGCCTAGGACTGCTGACCTTCTTTTCATATTTTGTTCGACCGGGACAGAGCAAAAAGTTTGAGTCGCGGCATGTGAAAACGTGCCTTTTGGGCGTATATGCACGCCGAGACCCAGATCAGTCGAATCAGTGCCTTTGCTATCGCGTTACAGAATACAGCTGACTCACAATATCTCAAACACTGATAACTCTAATTATTAAACGAATTAAGGGCGAACTTTAGTTTTCTGTATGTTCCTCACATTTCAACGGTTATCTCAAGCTACTGTTATCTCAAACAAAATATTGATCCCTTGGAGTTTGAGATAATGAGAGTAAATAGTCATTGGATATACTAGAACATATTCAGTAAAGTCTCCGATCAGACTGTGCGAACTCGCTAGTCGATCTGAATTTTAACTGTATGCACACGTGTCACGAAAACATAGTTTCTTACGAAGCGCTATGATTATTTACGAAAACACGCCTATTCAAATATACTGAAAAATTTATCACCGAAAAATAAAAATTTTCGAATAAAAATTCTGCTCAAAACATGGATTGTGGCACTCGTTAGAACCGCCTCGCCGAGGCGGTTCTAACGAGTACCAACAATCTATGTTTTGAGGAGAAATAAGAAAAAATGTGTACCCTGTAAACCCCAGTTTTTCTATATAAAAGTGGGTTTTAAGGGGAAAATTACGTGTATAGGCCTGTTTTCGTGATGATTTACATCATATCATCCTATTTTTTACATTATAGAAATTGCATAGGTCAGAGAAATGTTTGACCATAAAATTACTTTTAGGGTAAATATTTGAGAATAAAACATAAAACCAGAAACAACAAATGGTTTTTGATTAGATATTGTCGCTCACAAATAAATGTTTGCATTTAGATTAAAACACCAAGCAAACACCGTCTTTCCAAGTAATGTCGACAGGACTTAGAAGTGGGTAAGGTACTTTAACCTTTACCACTCTCTGAGCATATTCAGCAGATGACTAATTGATAACATTTTCTTATTTTTTTTTTCCTCAGAAAATAGACTCTTACACTCATTCAAATTTTCTCCAAACAATTTGCATGAAATGCCAAGTCTATCTTCAGGAAAAAAAAATACGGCAAATATTTTAAAATGTCGTCTGGTGAATGTTGTAAAATGCTATTCTATAAGAGGGATTGGTTTAACAATGTTTATGTGTGATTCTTATCTCCCTTCCTTTAGCCTTGTTAATGTCTTAAAGTATAGCACTCTGGGTAAAATTTTCAGCAGACGACAAGTTGATTTTTTCTTATTCTTGACACAGAATATACGTTTTCACAATTCATGCAAATTGTTACCAAAAAGAGACCATTTGCATGAAATGTCAAATCCTGTTTTCTGGGAAAAATAACAAACATATCAATTTGTCGTCTGCTGAATTAGCCAAGAGAGCAACACTGACGAGTTCTAGTTTGCCGAAACACGCATGTCTGGTGCAGGAATAATATTTTCAACATACATCTAAATATTTGTTCTTTTGATAAATTTCGTATTTATGAAGTCTCATCATGAAAACATACATATATAATTTGTCCCCCTTAAACGCACTTTTAGACAGTAAAACTTGGGTTTAAAGTGGTATACATTTTTCCTTATTTCTGTTCAAAAACGATCTGTCAGGATGTGCACTATTTGCTTAAATTACCGGAAGTTAAGGGTTAAATGAAACAGCCTTACATCCCCATTCAGGACCATTTCCTCAGCCTATACCATCACGAAACCATGCCTATATAATTATGACTCTCTTAAACCCCACTTTTATATAATAAAACTGGTGTTTACAGGGGTATACGTTGTTTTTCTTATTTTTGCGAAGTGGTTCTAACAGGTACCCACTATCTATGTTTTGCTCAAAAATGCGGCGTCTGATCAGGATGTGCACTGTTTGCTTAAATTACAGGAAGTTAAATAAAACAGTCTTGAAGTCCGCATTCAGGACCATTTTCTCAGCCTACACTCAGAGACAATCGACCCACCAGTGCTGTCAGTGCTTTAAGAGAGGTCTGAGGAAGAAAGCTCTGTTGGTGATGCCTTAGCTCTGGCTTTCCGCTGTGCACGTTTCTGTTCGGCTTCGCTAACTCTTTTTGCTTCGTACTCACCAGCTCCCCTTTTTATGAGGCTTCGCCACTTTGTATGATCCTGTGCAATCTGTTCCCATGACTCTGTTGGTATGTTGAAGTCTTTAAGGGAGGCTTTGAGGGTGGCCTTATATCGCTTCTTCTGATCACCATGGGAGCGTTTTCCTACTTGAAGTTCTCCATAGAGGATTTTCTTTGGCAAACGTTCATCAGGCATTCTGGTAACATGGCCTATCCATCTTAACTGTGCCAATTTCAGAAGAGTATGTACACTGCATCCCTGCCCTTTTCAGGACTTCTGTGTCTGGAATCCTGTCTTGCCACTTGATCTTTAGAAGTTTTCTAAGGCAGCTTGTATGGAAGTGGTTCAGTTTTTTGGCATGCCGTTGGTAAACTGCCCAAGTTTCGCATGCGTATAATAGTGTTGGCAGCACTACCGATCTATATACTTTCAGCTTTGTGTCAAGTCATAGTCCACTTCAGTCCCAAATACTTCCACGTAGCCGGCCAAATGCTGCACTAGCTTTGGTAATTCTAGCATTGACTTCATCATCAATGTGCACAACTCTAGACAATGTGCTTCCAAGGTAGGTGAACTTGTCTACCACTTGCAGTCGTTGACCTTTCACTGTGATTGTAAGCTCCTTGTAAGGCTTTCCAGGTGCTGGCTGATATACTACTACCTCAACCTTTTTGATGCTGATTGTGAGATCATAGCTGTCACATGTTTATGTCACCTTTATGCATTTTTCTCTTCTGTTGGAGTACCCTTTGCTATGTCATCAGCAAAGAGGAACTCGTCTAGCACCTCTGTCTGCAACTTAGATTTAGCTTGCAACCTTCTTAGGTTGAAAAGTTTCCCATCAAAGCGATACCTAATAGGTATACCATTGTCACCATCCTGGAAAGCATCTGTAAGTATGACAGAAAACATCATGCTGAACAGTGTCGAAGCTAGTACACAGCCTTGCTTAACGCCATTTGTCATAGGAAATGGATCAGAAAACTCGCCATCAGTTTGGACCCTTGCAAGCGTATCCTCATGGAACCTCCGCACCATTGCTATGAATCTGGCAGGGCAGCCAAACTCTGCACAATTTTCCAAAGTCCCTCACGACTGACTGTGTCAAATGCTTTGGTAAGGTCGACAAAGGTCATGTAGAGGTCCACATTCTGTTCCCGGCATTTTTCATGAAGCTGTCGTGCTGTAAAAATCATGTCTATTGTTCCTCTGTTTTCCTGAATTCACACTGGCTTTCTGGTAGAAGCCCTGACTGTTCGAGGTGTTCATTCAATCGGTTCAGTAGGACCCTAGCAAGGATCTTCCCAGAGATGGGTCGATAATTGTCACAGACTTGAGGATTCCCTTTCCTTTTGAACAGGTGGATAATTGTTGCATCCTTGAATTCCTTGTAAAACTGTCTTTTCTCACAGCTTTCTACTGGCCGTTTCGCTAAGACTATGTGCGTTGCCTTAACCCTTTTCAGGCTGGGAGAGCAAAACCCATTACCTGTGCAAACTTTGTAGATCCAAATAAGATGGCTCGTAACGAGCCATCTCATCAGGATCTACACTGTTTACTATTCTGTTTTTGATTTTAGACTGAACCGCCTATTTGCATCAATGGACCAGTTCAAATTCAAGAATGAAAGAGTCCACTTCAGAATTGCATGGGATGAAAGGGTTAGGTCTTACATTCTTTCTTCTGTCATCTCACAATATAAAAATATTACTAACCCTACAATCGGAAATATAAACAATTTATTTTATATCGGAGGACACTTTGGACATGCCTGTATATATAACATTTGTATAGCAACTGTATGCTTACACAGATGCTTGCAGTCAGGAGAGCATTGCAGGCCCCAAAAATTATCTTGTATACATTTTTTTCTCTAGTTATTTTTGTATTTCAGTACAACAGAAACACTGTTGATAATATATAATCATATTCTGTGACTTCTGAAAAGGTTCTAAAAAACATCACTTTCTCTCGAATGGTAAAATAAAAAACATCACTTTTCTCTCGAATGGTAATATATGGAATATTACCATTCGAGAGAAAGTGATTTTTTTAGAACCTTTTCAGAAGTCACAGAATATGATTATATATTATCAACAGTGTTTCTGTTGTATTGAAATACAAAAATAACTAGAGAAAAAAAAAGTATACAAGATAATTTTTGGGGCCTGCACTGCTCTACTGACCCCAAGTATCTGTGTAAGCATACAGTTGCTATACAAGTGTTATATATACAGGCATGTGGTCCTCGCCACCATTAACGACATGCCAGCGGAAACGCTGCGTTTATTCAACGTCGCATCAACGTCGATGCAACGTCATGGCGTTGCATCGACGTTGATGCAACGTTGCATAAACCGCTGGGATCCGATAACATGTCACATGTACTTTTGACTGAGAGTAATAAAGTACTGTAAACTTAACTGTTTGGCTAAAGTCTGCAAGTTAGCTGAGCGACTCAGTGCTCATGACCTCATTGTTAGTCTTTTCATTCAGAAAAGCTTTTGAACTTTGTAACCGATTTAGCTTCTCAGGTCCACCTATTTATAACACTGGTGGTATATTTTGAAGATTAGTGAATAATTTAGCGAATAATTATTATAACATTGCCGCAAGGTTAGAAAGTATACCTTATGACGTATGCTGAGCGAAGACTAAGATCAGACTGCACTTTTGCGCCTGATCAGAATTGTCCGCCTGAAAAAACTAAGAATGTTATGTGATACTGAGATAAGAAGATCGCCAGTGAGACAGCAATCTTTGAATGTTTTTTTTTGTTTTTTTTTTTTTGTTATTAATGCTTAGCATGCGCGGAAAAAATCAGCAGACGACCGTGAGTTTAAAATATATTTCTTATTTTATTTTTCCAAGAAAACAGGCCTTGTCAGTTCATGCAAATTGTCTCCTTTGCATGAAATGTCAAAGCCTGTATTCTGAGAAAAAACTAGAGCTGTCAGAGGATTTGACTATAGTCCCGCTGCAGCGCTATCAGAGGAGAAAATACCCATAGTGTTGAAACATTTTGAATTCATGCTTACCAGATTGAATCACCGTAGGACATGGTAACATGGCAACGTAAAACCTTTCAAGGGATTAATCTTCATGAGTTATGGGCCCACTGGCCCTGGTTCCGGTGTACACAATACACCAACCCACTGTCCATGTGTGTACCAGATTTCAACTTTGTTACCCTAACAGTTCTTGAGAAAAGTGCGACAAAAATTTTCTTTAATGGCAAATTGTAAAACCTATCAAGGGATGTAACTCCAAGAATTATAGGCCCTTGGTCCTGATTCAAGTCTACACGATACAACAGCCCACTTCCATGTGTGTAGTAAGTTAAAACTTTATAGCTTTCATAGTTCCTGAAAAATCTGTAATGATCTTTTTTTTTTTTTTTTTTTTTTTTTCCATTTACGGCAAATTGTAAAACATATCAAAGGATTTAACTGGAAGAGTTATGGGCCCTTTTCCTTGATTCTGGTATACACAACACATCACTTCGCTACAAGCTACTTTTATCCCATGAATTTCTTAGCTGTTAGTTAATTCTTGTTGTGTATATGTATATAAATTTTAGTTAGAGGACCGCAAGGTAGAATAGTTTTTATAGCTAATTGTGTCATCCTCTTTAAACATTATTTAAATAAAATAAAATAAATAAATAAATCAGTGCACTGCCCATGTGTACCAGGTTTCAACTTTGTAACCCTTACAGTTCTTGAGAAAAGTGTATCAAAAACTTTTCAGAAATGGCAAATTGTAAAACCTAAGAGTTATAGGCCCTTGACCCTGATTCTGGTATACCACACCTGGTAATCTCGTAAGGGGTAGCCGATAGTTTTGCACTCAAAATCTTTACGCGAACTTCCGGGCATGACTTACGAGACATCCAAATGTCAACGAACAGATAAGTTCTCCCGATTCATTGATTTTTAGTCAGTTTCAGAGTCATTTTGAAAAATCGGACAATGCTATTCCCAACAACTTTCATTTTAGCGTCGGAAAAGATAGGTATGGGTTTGAAAAAACAAGCTGCTAATTTTTAGTTTAATTTCACCTGGAGAAGGGTAGTCCGATATTCCTGACTTTTTTCAGTGCAAAATGAAGGTGTTTTCGGCTATCTGGGCTATGAAATATTTATTTAACATATCAAGTAAGACGTACTGCAACCTATGTCTACGTTGAAATACATAAGATGCTAAATTCCCCAAGCATTTGTTCCCATCACGAAAACACGCCTATATTATTTTGATCCCCTTAAACCCCACTTTTATATAGTAAAACTGGGGTTTACAGGGGTATACATTATTTTTCTTATTTCTGCTCAAAACGTATATTGTGGGTACTCGTTAGAACCGCCTCTGCGAGGCGGTTCTAACGAGTACCCACAATCTATGTTTTTGAGCAGAAATATGAACAAATATCATTTTTTTTTGTCTGAAATTTTTCAGTTTTTGGTGGTGACATGTTCAATATTTTTCAATAGGCGTGTTTTCGTAATGCGGGGACTGATATATTTTGTCGAATATGACAAGAGGCCGATTACCCTTACGGGCGGGGGGGGGGGGGGGGGCGGAGGGCATTACCCCTTACGGGGACAAGAAAGCCTATACATCAGAAAACGATTTTTACGGCAGTACAATAAAACCTCTATATGAATTTGCTCAATTGAGAGCTTCAAATATCTGCAAACGTGCCATATCAGAATCCTGTTGACACATGCTGTCCCATTTGCTAAACCTTTCATGGTGTTTTATTGTTTGTATATAAATCATAAAATGGAATATTTTGAAACTGGTTTAGTCTAAAATAGGCATGGTTTTGAATGCGGGGCATTCTCTGATAATGGCTAATGTTCCATAAGGGATAATAAGGCCTTATAATCAGACACCTGACAGTTGTCCCCGTAAAGGTTAATGTCCCATAAGGGTTAATCGGCCTCGTAAATCATATTCGGCGCAAATATTTCAGTCCCCAGAACAAATGCTTGGGCAATTTAGCATCTTGCGTATTTCAAGGTAGATGAAGGTTGCAGTACATCTTATTTGATATGTTAAATAAGTATTTCATTACCCAGATAACTGAAAATACCTTTTTTTTTTGCATTGGAATAAAGTCAAAACAGGACTGCAATTTATAACAGCAACAACAGAAAACACCAAAATCCAACATGGTTAGGTAAGCCGAGCAAGTTTGGCGCCCAAACAAACTTTCATGTTGTTACAAGTTGTTACAAGTCAATGTGAATGGGGAGAATTCAAGAGGGACCTGTTTGACCTAACCTACTAATAGGGATTTATCTCACGACCATGAACGTACACCCAAATGAATAGTGTGGAGCTGCGTCGTCGGCCTGATGCCAAGGTACCCACCGTTAGTGCAGACAACAGCAGTCTGTGGCAGCTTGTTCCAGAGACGAAACGTACCTGGGAATAAGGGCATTATAAACTTTTGACCGCGGCCTCGCAGTGGTGCTGTTAAAACGGTAGCGGTACTGTACATCATGGTCACCATAATTGCTAGCCTAGTCACTAAAATGAATGATATGGCAACAAAGCAATCCACATATTTGCATTAAAATATACTCAACAAAATAATTTAAGGACCACATAGTGCAAATTTCCATATATACAAACTTTGGCCGGGTGTATAGGCAAAACCACAGACGATATCAAAATATTGTTGAATGTTTCTTTAACAGGAAGCCCGAAAGGAGTGTTTCCAACACAATTTTTTGAAATCAAATTTTTTAATTTTAAAATTCGCAAAAAACACTCCTTTTTATCCAAAAATTAAAAATTGACATTTTCGCGTCAAAAGTGATATCTGGGCTCCCAACTGTGAGAAAATCATAGAGAAAGCCTTATTTGTTATCAAGAAACGCACATTTTGTTAGACGTACCCTCTACAGATTATTCGTTGTCTATGGGGAAGTTTCGAGGCATTTTTAGCCTCTCAAAGGGTTGGCCTCTTTTTCCGGCCATATCAGTGTGCCTTTTACTCGAAGGAAGGTTGAGTTTGCATGATTTTGTGTGTGACAGAATATTGTTTTCATTACACAAAGAATTTTTCCGGTATTGTGAAAAAAACTTCATTTTGGGGTAAAAATCGTTGTTTTTTTGGTTTTTTTTTTTGTTTTTTTAATTCCCGTTTGTCTTAGAATCCTTTGGTCTGGCGTTGTTGGTGCCATTGACATTTTTGTAGCTGAACATGTTGCGAACATGTTGAGCTGACTGAAATAGGGCTGAGACTTCCAGTTTTGCCCATGAAGATAATCAAAGGGAAAATAAAACTGGTGGCCCTTAAATTATTTTGTGTAGATAGTATAATATTTTAGCTATAACGCCTTATTATGTTTAGCCAGTATGTGTATTGGAGACTACCAAATAGACTCGGCATAATTAAGAAGACTAACTATGATTAGACTCTAATTATCAGACTAGCAGGTAGTCTACCAAATTGCATGCGTTTACTGTTCTCGTCACAATGGTTCCCGTAGTGTCAGCAGCTGGAGCTGGTGTATTGTCCCCTTTTATTGTGTCCTTTTGCTGACTTGGGAATTTTAGTATAATAAAACTGTCATCATGATATCTCAAAACTGCTTAACACAATTTAATGTTTTCAAACAGTTTGGGAGCAATAGGTGCATGACCTGATCAGTGCATCGCACAATGGAGCTTATTTATTTATTTATTTATTTATTCTTCAGAAAGATTGTCGTCCTTTGGTAGTTTATATTACAAATATTATTCTTGTACCTGCATTGAAGTTTGTTTAATGCTGTCACAGTAAATTTCATTCTAACCTGGGCTGTGTCCAATAAAACAAATCACTCGCGAGAGTTTCTCAAAAACTATTTTGCATCTTCTGATCGGTTATTGTAAACCCTGTCTTATTTGACCTCAAATTAGAGAGTAGTCGTTATTCTCGTTGACGAGACTTGATATTATATAAATTATAAATTTTAATCGAATGTATGATATCACTCAACAAACAGTTAGTTTTTTTTTATTTTATTTATTTTTATCCTTATTTATCTATTTTTTCGAGCTCGCATTGGCCGTTAACTTGGTTGCGTTTTCGCTATCGTCCGCCGATAACTGTCACAACTGAACGCATCAGAAAACATGTCTATATAATTTTGACCCTCTTAAACCCCACTTTTATATAATAAAACTGAGGTTTACAGGGGTAAACATTATGTTTCTTATTTCTGCTCAAAAACATAGATTGTGGGTACTCGTTAGAACCGCCTCGCCGAGGCGGTTCTAACGAGTACCCGCATCGTTAGAACCGCCTCGCCGAGGCGGTTCTAACGAGTACCCGCAATCTATGTTTTGAGCAGAAATGTGAAAAATATCAGAACTTTTTTTTTCTGAAAATTTTCAGTTTTTGGAGGTGAAATTTTCTACATATTTGAATAGGCGTGTTTTCGTAAAGGGATTGCGAGTAACCGTGAATTTAGTGTGATCCACAATGGCTTCGGATATGTGCACCCAGCGAAGATTCAGATCAGCCTGCCCATTCGCGCAGTTTGATCAGAATCTTCCCTCACGCATTCGCGCAGTCTGATCAGAATCTTCCCTGGATGCACTTTGTACAGCCAAAGATGCGAAATTTCTTCATGCGGACAACGAGGATTGATCATACTGCGCAGGCTGCTTTGAGTCTTCGTCATCACGAAAACATGCCTATATAATTTTGACCCCCTTAAGCCCCCTTTTTATATAGTAAAACTAGGGTTTACAGGGGTATACATTATTTTGTCTTATTTCTCCCCAAAAACATAGATTGTGGGAACTCGTTAGAACCGCCTCGTCGAGGCGGTTCTAACGAGTACTCACAATGTTTTGAGCAGCAATATGAAAAATATCAGAATTTTTTATCTGAAAATTTTCATTTCTGGTGGTAAAATTTTCAGTATATTTGAATTGGCATGTTTTTTAATAGTTAGGCGAACGAGTCGAAAGGTACTTTCTCACACTTTGCGGCTCATTTCACTCCAACCTGAGGGCTAAGGGTATACAAACAAATCTATTTAAATTGTATAATGGTATTTATTTACTTTATAGCACAATTTCACGCATACTCTCTAATTAACTCTTAAAGCGGCAAGCAAACTTTGTAGCAAACGACTGTCTATTTTCTTAAGTTTTCATAAAAGGGAAGTCTGAACATTTCATTTGAATCGTCTGATTCACATGAAATGTTAAGACTCCTTTTCTATTAAAAATAACAAAAAAAGTGAAAAATAAAAAATAAAGGTGTGATTGGCAATTCTGGAAGCAAAAAATAAATAAAATGAGCAGATTATATATGTAACTTTAAAGAAATGTACATACGCAGTTGTAATTTCACAAAGCGATGTTAATGTTTCTTTAAACTACATGGCCTGAGTGAACTTTGTTGAAAACAGGGTATACGAGATTAAATGCAATCGTTGTTTGTTTGAGTTCCTGTTTAATTACTAGTCAACCCTTGTAGGTCATTTGTGTCTGCTTCAAGAGAAAGAGGGGAAAAGGGACAGGAGAGTAGTTGAGTAGAAAGAGAGGAAAAGAAGATAAGGAAAAACAAATGGTAGCGCAGAGACAGAAAAATACAAATATACAGTTGACACTCGCTATCTCGACCTCGCTTATCTCGAATAACCGCTTATCTCTAAGTGAAAATCTGGTCCCTGCCTAAACATGAAAATCTAACAATATGTAAAAGATATTGTGGAAAAAAAGGAGAAAATGCTCCTAAGGAGCAATTTCTCCTCTTTTCCACAATATTTTCAATATATCTCTAACTTCAAGAGTCCAATTACACATATATTTGTTAAATGTGGTTAATCGAATTAGTGTTTCCTCAATTCTGCAAATCTGATATGTCGAAGTACGGATATCTCGAAGTATTTCAGAGAGTCCCCTGGAATTCGAGATAACGAGAGTCGACTGTATTCTTTTCCCCATTACGAAAACACGCCTATTCACCTCCAAAAAACTGAAAATTTTCAGATAAAAAAACTCTAATATTTTTTCATATTTCTGCTCAAAACATAGATTGTGGGTATTTGTTAGAACCGCCTCGGCGAGGCGGTTCTAAAGAATACCCACGATGTATTTTTGAGCAAAAATAAGAAAAATAATGTATATACCTGTAAAGCCCAGTTTTAGTATATAAAAGTGGGTTTTAAGGGGGTCAAAATTATATAGGCATGTTTTTGTGATGCCAACCTGTTGCAAGTACACTCTACGACTCTACCAGCTAATGATTACAGGACTAACAAAGAAGAAATATACGGAGTGTAACACCCCATGTCTCCATTAAAGCCGGCTTGTGCCACAAGGCAATGCAAGTGTGTTATATACCTGTACCGGTCTCATGGTGTACAAAAAAAGAAACCACAGCTGCAGTTTAAATTTTGCTCTCCTTACTGCCCACTGGTTACGAACGTTTGAAGTTATATTATTGCATAAAAAGCAGTGTCGCACGTTATTAACAGCCGTGCATTAACCGGCGAAAAGCCGTGTATTAACAAGCCAATTCACTTTCAGTATGCTCATACCGGGGCCACAGAATTGCTGCCGTCACGAGATGTGTACTGCCCTGCCCCAGAACGAGCATGGACCGTGGAAATAGCGTTCGCGCGACATCGGTGAAAAGGCGAAACAAAATAGTGCAAGAAATAACGCGAAATGTAGTAAATGTTTTCAGTTTTTAATGCAATAATGGCGATCGAACATGGTTTTTCAATGCGTTGACATTCGCCAGGTCCCTTGGGAGGTGTTGAAAACCGCGGCCTTCGGTCTCGGTTTTCAACACCTCCCACGGGACCTGGCGATTGTTAATGCATAAAAAACCATGTTTGATCCCTATAATTATTAGGAGCTGCATCAGGATTAAAGGTGCAGTTTCGCGTGAATAAAACTGGTTTCAGCACACACACCACCATGTAGTTTGTTTTCTATTCACTACTGACCATTCCTACGCGGGTCTTTTTTTGAACTGAGATTTGAATGTTTTGCTCATTTGCATGTCTTTGAAATTTATGACGAATCAATGCCATCATTACTCTTTATGAATATTTTGAAAATTTAAAGTAGTCAGTGTATGAGCCAGGGCATTTCCTACAACATGCCCGCCAAGAAATCACTCAGACCTGCCTGTAAGAATAATCATAGTCAATGCTTCGTGCTCAGTATTTTTCCACAGTTTCTTCATCACGAAAACATGCCTATTTTCAAAATTTGAACAAGTATAATTGTAATACTACCTACTGCTTTGTCTCAAATAGCTGGATGAGTTGCAAACAGTGTAGACCCTGATGGGACGCCGCGTTTGTGGCGTCTCATCTGGGTCTACACTGTTTGCTCGGGCCTGTCTGACCAAATACATACAACTAAGTACAACATTTGGTAAGCATCATGCTCAGATAGGTTAATTTATGACCAAATCTTCAGTGATTACTAATTGATTATTGATCACAATAGCAGGACTGATAATCGATTTTGTTTTCAGCTCTGATTAGCCAGCCTTAAAATGAGGAATATTTTGGATATGGTCGGGAAACCCCAAAAGGGTAATTGACAAACAGTGCAGACCTAGATCAGGCGCCGCATCCGTTCAGAGTCTCCATTGTTTGCATTAAATACCGGATTTTCTATAAAACATAGTAATAATAAAACTAACCAGGCGCCCTGTTATTGGAGCAAGACCGGTCCAATAAGTAAAGGGTTAAGCACATAAGACAGATTTCTTCAATTCAACAGATGCTGCAAGTAAGGAACGAGTAGAAAAACTGGTATAAAAATGCACACTTCTGATAATTTGCCTTGTACGAGGTAATGTAGACCCCTGCCTGCCCATGTTTCCACCATACATTATAGGGGAATATGGGAGGCACAGTATAAAAACATATCTTATTTCCAAATATTACGAAAACACGCCTATGCAAATATATGTATATAGAAAATTTCACCTCCAAATACTGAAAATTTTCAGATACAAAAACTCTGATATTTTTCATATTTCTGCTGAAAACATAGCCAATACCGGTTTGGTATTTGCACATTAAAGGCTGGTAAAAAGTTTAAATGTAAACATTTTGTCTCCCAAAACAATATACGTAGACTGCTCTTCATAATAAAGATGCAACATGAATTTTATTTCATTCGTGTGATTGGTTTTACGGATCCAGCACCCCAAAGTTTATGTCATGTTTGCATTATTTTTAAGCATACATGTCCCTTTATTAGCCTACTCAATTTGATTGCGACCACTTATTCTTGAATTCAACCTGAACTGGAGTTTGGCTTCAATTCCTTTTACGGCATCTTACACAATATTATCTCATGCTGTTGAAAACATAGCTTAAATTGCGGCATTTGCACGACGGGACATAGCTAAGTTTGAGACAAGTTAGCGATGCTGAAAATTCCTGATGATGTTTCAAAGAAATTATTATTAAAGGTGCTAATCAAGTCTGCCCCATTTTGGAGCACTCTTAATTAGACCGTGAATTAACCTATCAGACAGTGTGATTTATTATTATTATTATTATTATCATCATCATCATCATCATCATCATCATCATCATCATTTTGACCCCTTGGTCGTTGACGCGTTCGATACGCATACATAAACAGACAGTCTCAATAATTCTGCTATAAAGCGTACTCAATGCATCAATAATGTATTCCAAATTTTGTCATTACCAGCATATTTCAATTTTGACATGAAACACCAAACCGAACAAATATGCATAATTTTTGCGTTCGAGTATAATATGTCCAGTCTGATGCGACACAAGGAAGTATAACGAGTTGTTTTCTTTCATATAAATAATTTGTAAATCATTTTGGAACTTCTCCCTTAACGACCTACTGCCATAAGTTAGATCAAATGCTTTCCTATTGTAACAAAGGGCAACTTTAACTTCTTTGCCCATGCCTAAGGCTTAATGAGAAAAGTAAGTTGATTTACAGTGGAGTCTCCTGGTATGGACCCGGACTGTAAAGATGATAAAACGTTATTATCATTAAGATGATTGTATAAGTGCTTGAATACGCGCCTTTCAAATACTTTGTCTTCAGAGTTTAGCAAAGAGATGGTTCTGAAATTACTTTCTAATGAAGGGTCTCGTTATTTTTCATGAACAGGAATTTGCTTATTTACGCCCGGCGCATCTATTTGAGGTTGTTTTTGTAAAATGTGTATGCATTTGGAGAACATCGGTTTTCAGTTTTATGGGTTTCTTAGTGGGGTTATATATAACTATTCACCCTCCCCCCCACCATATTATTATTATTATTATTATTCAAAGTCACACTTTTGCAACAAAGAACTGTGCTATTGGTAACATAGTGAAATAAAAAATGGGAAGTACTGTGTGAATGTAGCTATGTGGGTTTTGCTCATTTAAAAGAGAAATGAGAATTTTTCCCGTAGGAGCCCAAATTTGACCATTCGACCTGAAATGAGCTTGTTGCTGTCAATATTCGTACACGTTTGAATTTATTCATTTCGTTTTTGTTTTTTTTCGTCGTACTACGAAGAAGAAACAAAAGATATTTTTGTTTGTTTACGATTGGAAATATGCATTCTCAAATCGAACGGATTATAAGCTGGTTTAATAATAGTTTAATTTGATATTCAACCATGGAAAGATTTGGGCCGAAAGAAAACGTTATGAGTGGAGAAAAGAACGAAACACTACTACATAGAACAGAATAAAATAGAATAGAATTTTATTTACTGCACAATTATACCCTATAAGGGTTAAAGGCAAGCAAATACAAAAATGACCTAATACATTATACAATGATATGAAAGTAATTTTATCATCATTTGATTGAAAAAAAAAAGAGAAAAAAAAATGTACATACACATGTATATACATATATACGAGGGGAGTTCAATAAGTTCGTAGAACTCGGTATTTTTCTATACAATTCAAGATTTCTTTTTTCATTTTTGTGCAGTGTAAACCTTTGTCAGTTGAATGATAACAGCCGTTCAGTGAACACGTACATTTTTTGCTCTTACTTTTTGTTTGAAAACCTATACCCATAGGCAAAAATGGAAAGTCAGAATACTGAGTTCAGAGCAGTCATAAAGTTCCTCACTATGGAGGGTGCAAAGGCCAAAGAAATCCATCGGCGCATGGCTGATGTGTATGGTGATAGTAGCCCAAAGTATTCCACAGTGGCAAAGTGGTTAGCAGATTTTAAACGTGGGCGAGACTCCTTAGAAGATGACGCAGGTCGCCCTGCTGATGTCATCAGCCAGGAGAAGATCGAGGGTGTTGAGAGACTTGTGCTAAACAATCGCCGAATCAAAGTTGCCGAACTTGCTTCAGAATGTGGTATTTCTAATGGAGGTGTTTACACTATAATCCATGAACATTTAGGCATGTCAAAAGTATCTGCCAGGTGGGTACCCAGAAGCCTAAACATGCAAGATCGTCAGCAAAGGGTGGAGTCAAGTCAAGAACTTCTGGAAGTGTACAATGCCAATCCAGAAGACTTTCACACTCGTCTTGTAACAGGAGATGAAACTTGGCTTCACCACTGGGACCCAGATACTAAAAAAGAGTCCATGCAATGGAAGCGCCCTGGCTCACCCCCACCTAAGAAATTTCGTACCCAACCATCAGCCAGCAAGGTAATGGCCACGGTGTTTTGGTACTCCAAAGGGATTATATTGATAGATTACAAGAGTGCTGTTACTTCAATTACAGGAGAATACTATGTCAATGTCATTAAACAATTAAGGGTTGCTATTAAAGAAAAACGAAGGGGAAAGCTAGCTGCTTGTGTCCTTCTTTTGCATGATAATGCCCCTGTGCACAAGTCCAGAGTTGCATAAGCGGCTATTCGTGAGTGCAAGTTCGAGCAGTTAAATCACCCACCATACAGTCCAGACCTGGCCCCAAGTGATTATTATCGGTTTCGAAATTTGAAGTCCCACTTGCGTGGAACGAGATTTCGGGACGATGATGAGCTCAAGGCTGCTACAGAGGCTTGGTTTGAGGACCAAATAGACGACTTTTATTTCAAAGGCATAGACTGCTTAAAAGAAAAGTGGACCAAATGCATTGAAGTAAAGTGGGATTATATTGAAAAATAATGTTGAAACCATCTTCCAATCTGTGAGTTAAACCCCGAGTTCTACGAACTTATTGAACTCCCTTCGTATATATATATATATATAGCCTTGATGGCATGCTATGATATATTACATTCGCTTACAAATAATCCAATGGATTTCAAAATAGTATTGTCTGTAGATGCCATTAGTTTGATGAACTGCTCTTTTTTAGACTCAAATGAATGGTTATTTAGAACAGCCACGTTTTGAAACATTTTATTTCGCAGATCTTTCTAATACTAAATGCTAGGGCCCAGTCTATGTAGCCGTCAAAATTAGAGTATCGACCCCCCTCCCAATTCCCCCTTATAGGGGCCTCGGTGGCTCAGTTGGATGCGCCGCCCGACCAGGAGGTCGCGGGTTCAACCCCCGCCGAGGTCGGCAACATTCTTTCGTAGAGATTGATCATGAAATATTTTCTACGGTCATTCTCTCCCTTCCGCTGATTCAAGAAGGGCAGTTGTCAGTTTCTGGCGAAAGAATGTGCACAATACTGGTTAACCGCTTAGAGGACTAAGCCTGCCCAGTAAATGTGTGGTTAGGTAAACTGATCGCGCTCGACTTGATCCCATTGGGCTGACTGGACCGTAAAACCTCAACACAAACCAAATTCCCCCTTATAGATGATTTCGGATATAGTATGTTCGGCCGAGGCTATGGATGGCATGTAATTATGTATGCAGGGTAGAAAACAGACGATCATAGTTGATTTTTTTTTACATAGCCCTGATAACTTCTATAATGTTTTTATCGTTGAGTATTGCGATAATTTATATAATTACAACCTTTCATAAATTATAACATTTTTTCACTATACTACGATCTATAGGGAGCTAAGTAATGCATGATAGATTAGTTTCCCGGCGTATTGATGCTTTACATCAATGTTTTCTAATTTCCATTGAGTAGGTTTTTCACCTTGTCTGAGTGACCGGTTAAAGAGTACACATGATGGAAGAACTAGTTCTATTGACAGTTCTTTAAGAATACGATTGCATAATCCCTTTTGACCGGATGCTTTACCAAATGAGAGCGAATTTAGGACAGATTCAACTTCTAAAGGGTGAAAATGCCAGAATCGAGATTGGGTTCGACGTTATATGGGGTTGGGGGCGAAGTGTGGTTATTGGGGTGCGGAGGCGGGGACTTAAAGCTAGAAGCTTAGCTTAACCGTCATCCAAAAATGTTTGTTCCTAGAAATAATACATGTATATACATCCATTGCTTTCGAGAGGTGAAGATCACACTTTTTTAGAATGGACCACCAGTCCTTAGGAGTGAGAGAGTCAGACTTCAGCTTCTTCGCAATATTTTCAATACATATTTTTTTTGATTGATTTATCAACGAGACGGGTATGTTTCTGAGTTTTCTACTTTTTTCCTGTGATGCTGCAATCGTTTGTTTAGCTTTTCGATATACCCTTTTTGTGTTTTTGAATATAGCGTTTGATGAATGAAGTTGTCCAGGGTAGATCTTATGTATTCATTCAGGATGGATAAGTTAGAGGTATATATTATGTGATCAGTGCCATTTCTTGCATGTGTGTTAATGTCGTTGTCTTCCAAGGATTACCAGTCAGTAGATGCAGCTTTACTACGTAATAGGTTATAAGCACATTTCTCGTATATTTATGTATGTCGAGAAAAGGATTTGGATTTAGGTTTAGAGAATTTAAACATGCCAAACACGGTACAATGGTACCGATGCTCTTGACTGAGAAATGTTTCACCTCTCCACTGACTGTTACGTGCGCTTTATTGCTAACGAGAAGAATATCCAGTTAAGAAGAGGAATTTTCAGAAAAAATGAGTAGGTTCGTTTATGGTTTAGAGTAATGCGAATTAAGTGCAGAAAGTATGTATCTTCCGCAATGATTGCGGATGTAGCATGTTCAAATTGAAGTCGCGCGTTATAAATATGCCAAGTATGCCTAAGTCATCCATTAGGTGTAAAAGAGACTTGTATCAGGGAGTAGTAAGCAAGATAAGAATTGGGTGGTCTGTAAGATAATCCAATAGGCGTGTATTTATGGTTGTTAGAAAGTTCAATCCAAACACTCTCAATACCTCTCAGTTCTAAATCCTGGCCGCGTCTATAAGGTAAACCCTCCTTAACGTATCATTACGAAAACACGCCTATTCAAATATATTGAAAATTTTACAACCAAAAAATGAAAAAAAATCAGATGAAAAATTCTGGTAGTTTTCATATTTCTGTTCAAAACAGATTCTGCTCAAACCTCGGCGAGGCGGTTCTGACGAGTACCCACAATCTACGTTTTTGAACAGAAATAAGAAAATTAATGCATACCCCTATAAACCCCAGTTTTACTGTATAAAAGTGGGGTTTAAGGGGGTCAAAACTATATAGACGTGTTTTCGTGATGATTATGATACCACCGTGACTGTCTCCAACTCGGTCTTTGCGTTCTAGGCAGTTAAATGAATGAAGGCGAATATTATTTGTAGAAAAAGACGAGTTTAACCAGGTCTTATTGAAAGCCAAAATATCAAAATGGAATAACTCGGCATGCAAAACATCTAGTTTGGGAGCCAGACTTTGGACATAATAATGATCAAAAGACAGATGGTGACTTATGTTCAAAGAATCTATAAATGTATAAGATATGCTTGAAAATGAAGTAAAGTGCATGATGTTGTCGACGGTAGGCCTTGATTAAGATGAATATCGCCGGCAGAACGCCATGCTACCAACATCAGAGTAAAATCAAAACAAAATAAATTTACAAACGACATAACTTTTGTATTTGCATCGTGATTTTTTTTCTATTGTTTCCCTTTTACAATAGTTCATGCCGATACAGTGAACCCTCGTTACAACGACAGCATGTGTTCCCAAAGATGCTGTCATTAAAATGAATTTGCTGTTGTACAGAATACTTAATGAGCAGACTGATACGGAAGAAAGGTCTTGTTTTGTTCTTAATTCCTCATATAACATGTGTTTTGGAGATTTGTTAGAATCGCCTCTCTTGAGGCGATTCTAACAAATATCCAAAACATATGATTCTTTAAAGTATTAAATACAACATTTTTGCATAATTTGTGACTAATTGTTACCTCTTAAGCGAAGGTTCCGTGACAGTCAAATTGTCATTATTACAAATTTTGTCCTTGTATCGAGTGTCGGTGTAAAGAGGGTTATCTGTAACTTTTTTTTTGCTACAAATTCGTTTTCTTTCAGATGTAGAATAAAAGAGAACAAGGAAATCGTCTGCATCGTGATAATAAAGATCATGAGAAAATGAAATAAAAATGAGAATTTGTACATGCATCGATATATTGGCATGTCAGTCATGGCACTTATACTCGTTTCACGTAATAAATTATGTAAAATTTTTGATAGGAGGTATGGAAACAAATCAGCAACTAGTATGCTAACTCGCATAGAAGTGAAAAAAAAATGATAACTCAACAGGAATAACCCGGACGCGCTACACCTATATACCCACAAGTGCATAATAGGACTTCAAAAAAAAAATAATAACGTAATGATGAGAAATGTTCCTTAACGCATCTGCTACTAACGACGACCCAAATCCGCCGGTGTACTGCTACGCAGTTGCATTGTCTGGTCAGCGTTTTCGTTGTACTATTATTGACCGGCGCGAATTGGGTCTCTTAATACAGCTTTGGAATTTTACGTATGGGAGCGTGTTCGATTAGCTCTCAAAGGATTTTTAAAACCGCATCGTAAAGTTCGAATCACGCAGTGACCGATTTTTTTTTATTTTTATTTATTTATTTATTTATTTATTTATTGTTTTTTTTTTGTTTTCAAATTCAGTACGTCTCTTCATGGTGACATTTTTTAAGTTTAGTCTACAACCAGTAATTTTTATTTCTTTAGATGTGCATGATTGCTGCACATTTTACCTGTATTATGTGTAAAATGGCATGCAAAATAGAAGGGAAGGCAATGATCAGGAATCGATACAATTATCCCACACCTCCCATCAGAGACATCAAAGGAAAAGAAACACAAACACGAAATAACTAGACCCTAATGGAAACATCACTAGCAGAAAACCAAACGGACAGTTACTTTCCCACAGAGTGGCCAAATTGCTATCCAAAACAAAAAGATGTAAGCGAAACACACATTCAAAGACAAACTATAACAAAAATCAACCATGACAGAAGGACCGCCTTGGAACGGTCAGTGAAAAGTATTTCACTGCGGGCGGGGGGGGGGGGAGGGGGAGGGGGGAGTGGGGGAGGGTTAAATCGATTTTATGTAGCCACAATCTTCGCCCTTACTTCTGCCACGGTTTAGACATATAATTTGTTCAGTCCGCATGAAGGCTTCCTAACTCATCAGTGCTACATCTCCGAGAACACAAAAAATCAACCAATTACTAAGATGAAACAACGATGAGAACTCGACAGCACGAAACAACTGAAATGCTGGAACAAAAGAAAACCAACAGTTGGACTCCGGTGGGCCCGACCGAAAATACAGCATCAAGTACCAACCAACATTACCCAAAATCAAATTTCAAGTAAGCCTTTACGCTGGAACCATCATAGAATCGGAGGCCTAACCCGCCGGCGTGCAATTAAAGAGGGAAGCAAAATTATTAACCGTGATTGGGTTAACAAACATGCATGCAGTCTGTCGTATAACATTTATGTTGTACCCAATCTTTTTATATTGAAGAATGATTTTACGAAATTGGGTACTGAAGTCATTGCAAGCATATATTTATCTGAATTTATATACTAAGTCACCATAAAATTCGGGTTCCGATAGGCCTTGTTGCAGAAGAGATTTTAGTCCAACATTGAATTTTGAAACTAAATTGGAATGACGTCTATAAAACTTAGAAAAGGTTTAACGTAGTTTATGATACCGATAACCCTAATAAAGCTACAAATGGGATATATGGAGGGCAAAGTTACAAATGTGATAAAGATGTCTCAGTGTCTTACTCATGTTATATTTTATTTTCTCAACATAGGCATAATAATCACCTTTCATCAGGTTAACGAGCCTATGCAATGAAGATTCCATCAAAACCCAATTTTAAAAAGTAAAACTGGTTTTATTGGTTGCATTTATCAATTTTGTTATTTCTGTTCGGTACGTGTACGTGCGCTTTTACGGTACGTGTACGTGCGCTTTACACTGCGATAAAGTTTCTCTTTAAATTTCCCTATCTCAACAGTCACATAACAGAAAGCATTCATATTTGGAGCATGTGTATGTACATGCCATCTTCATTCAAGTGCATGGTCACCTATGCTTTATAAATAAACTAAAAGGGTTCTTCAGGTGCAAGGTCCACCTTTGTTGTTGTCATGGTAATTTTACATAGTACTATGCCCAGTCGTGTTCACATTTGCATAGCTGTTTTCACTGACCGGTCGGTTTTTCTATCAGTTTGAGTTTGACACGTTGCAGGCATTAATTTTAAGAATCATACATTGAGCATATTTTAATACATTTCAAACAACATGAATCATCTCCAGATTAAAAAAATCCAGTCCATTTCCAGTATAAGGGGTGTCTGGTTAGTTTTTATTAATACTATGTTCTGTAGAAATTCCTTTATTTGATGCAAACAGTGTAGACCCTAACCAGACGCCGCGCTTGCAAATATCCCTTTTATGGGACGGGTAGGCTTAAAGGCCCCATATTCCTCAAAAATAGACATATTATTGTTCAAAAATGGTTTAATAAATTGATATATGGTATTAATGCAATCATAAAATGTGGCACATGACAGCCTATAAAATTTCAGTTAGTTTCTCGTTCTTGAAATGAAATGATAATTTTTATCGTATCTCTGAATTCATTAATGTTGCCAACATTAATTCAGAGTACAATAAAGAAATCATTTCATTTTTGATCCAGTTCAAAAAAAAAAAAAAAAAAGAGAGAGACTAGCTGAAATTTTACAGGCTGTCAGATGCCACATTTTATGATCTTTATTAATACTATATATCAATTTATTAAACTTTTCTTGGATAAAAAAATGTCACTTCTTTAGGAATATAGAGTCTTAAAATGTCCTTGAAGTATGCAGTCTGATTGTACTTTTTGGTAGAACTCAACCGTTATCCCTCTCCGGGCTAATTAAGCAGACGACAGGTTGATGATATTATTTTTATATATTTTCCATGAAAATAGGCTATATGACATTCCATGCAAATTGTCGCCTTATTTTCTGGGTAAAATGAGACAAATATTTCAAAATGTCATGTGCTGAAATTTTACCCAGCATGCTAAGCGTTAAGAGGAAACAGGTTTTGAAGTTTAGAAGGGTGATTTCACTTGACACGACTAACTTACCTCCGATTATTCTATTTTCGGTATATGTACCAAGGTTTAAAGTATTAAATTAAAAGGATTATTGTATTATTCTAATGCTTCTTTAAAACTTAGCATGCTTGGTAAAAATATCAGCAAACGATATTTTTGAAATATTTTTTTTTTCTTATTTTCCAAATGGAGACAATTTGCATGAAATGTCAAATCCTGTTTTCAGGGAAAAATAAGAAAATATCATTAATCTGTCGTCTGCTGAATGTGCCAAGAGAGTGATAAAGGCTAATAAGCAATGAATGGGTACATGACGTAAGTTGGAAATATTCTAAAGTAATAATGCCCTGTCATTCACATTGGTACGCGGGTATGACGTTGATTTGTATGTCAGTGCTTATTTGGAATATAGCATACGATCACTGTAAAGCACTTATATTTGGCAGTCTCTTTATTTTATTTTATTTTTTTTTTTTTATTGGCGCTTTTGGCGATTTAGGAAAACAAACGGCAAAATAAAACTTGTAAAATATTCAATTTTCAAATGTATGGCATACGTCAGAAAGCATGACTGTGGCAAATTAAAACGTACTGTCGCGTCACCATTTCTGAATCAATTACATGTCAATGACTTTTGTAATCTACAGGATTGCTTGCCATCAGGGCCGAGTTGTTCAAAGCATCGTTAGCTTAATGAACTCGTTAATGGTTAAAATGTTAACTGTTCTAGTAAGTACGATATCTAATTTGCAGGTATTTTTGCCGAAAAAATGTGAGTAGCTTTTGCATTTAATTCTTTCAGCAAAAATATTAGCGTATATGCCATATTTAATGATCAAAGTTTTAACGATCCGTTAACTAACGACATCGTTAGTTTTGAACAACTGGCCTCAGATATTTTATACCAATAGCTATAAAAGCTTCGTGATAAGTCTCAGAATTCCTTAATATAAGACTACTGTCAGACACCATTACGAGTCACTTCGTCAGTATGAGATGCTGGTGCAAGGTTGCTAGAAATGGAACCGTTGACTCACATTTAACATGAAACCAGCTTTTGCAGCTATGCACGGCCCGTATAGTCTTTCTGTAGCGTTTGTCCACAGGCACACGACTGTATATTTGTGATTTTTAACATATTATAAAATGTTAGCCTATCATTTACTTTTCTATCAAATTTCAAGTCGATCGGTTATTAAATAAGTTACTTGCAAAATATCACTCCCATAGACAATATAAGTATATGATGTTTTACGTCTTTGTTATTTCGCAACCGGTCGAATTGAAACTTGACAGTGAGCTAGAGGATATTTCTAGATCTCATAATCTGTAAAAAAAAACAACACACACACACACACACACACACACACACACACACACACACACAAATATTCCGTCGAGTGCCTATGCGTTTGTCGGGTCTTCCACGAAGTCAAGCACCGCGGTCATGCATCCATCAAGCTACGAACAGCGATCTCCGTTTCTTAACTTTATGAAAGCGCCAACCACTTTAACAAAACACCAATGAACAATTCCGACCAGTCAAAAACGAGACCGAAAGGATTGACCAATAACTAGATGTTTCTTCAAAACTGATACAAAGTCGGCTTGATTATAGAGCACTAACCAAAATTGATGGCGTGCAATAATACACCAAGTCATTTTCTGACCAAACATATATATGACATATCCATACACGTGCAAATGTAGATTAATTTTAGATAGCATGAAATATTACTTAACTGAAAAAAGAAGAGTGCGCTTGCCTTTTCATTGAACCCAACTATACTCGTTTGGTGATGAGATAATGAAAATACAGTCGACTCTCGTTATCTCGAATTCTAAGGGACTCACTGAAATACTTCGAGATATACGTACCTCGACATATCAGAGTTGAGAGAGTGAGGAAAACAATAAATTGAAAAAACACATTTAACAAATGAATGTGTAATTTAACTCCTGATGTTAGAAATATATATATATATATATATATAAAATAATGTGGAAAAGAGGAGAAATTGCTCCTTAGTAGGAGCAATTTCTCCTTTTCCACATTATTTTGTTACCTATTGTCATAGTTTCATGTTAAAACAGGGACCAGATTTTCACTTCGAGATAAGCGGTAATTCGAAATGAGCGAGTTCGAGATAACGAGGTTCGACTGTATAATCAACAGCACATGAGATTGCACTGCCCATCAATGGAGCGATAAGGCCAGTTTTAGTTAGTGCTCTATAATCAAGCAGACCGATCAGAACATTTCTGCGTAGGAGATAATAGGTCCTACGTAGGACTTACTGTAGGAGATAATAGGTCCTACGTAGGACTTACCGTAGGAGTTAATAGGTCCTACGTAGGACTTACCGTAGGAGTTAATAGGTCCTACGTAGGACTTACCGTAGGAGTTAATAAGTCCTACGTAGGACTTACCGTAGGAGTTAATAAGTCCTACGTAGGACTTACACTAGGAGATAATAACTCGTACGTAGAAGTTACTAACGCCTGCATAGGAGATAGCTAAGTCCTACGTAGGACTTATTATCTCCTACGTAGGTGCTAGTAACTCCTTCGTAGGTGTTAGTAAGTCCTGTGTAGGAGTTATTATCTACACGTAGGTTTTATTGTCCCACGGAGGAGTTATTATCTTCTACGTAAGTGTTAGTAAGTCCTACGTAGGGGTTATTATCTCTTGCGTATTGTTATTATCTCCTACGTAGAGTTTATAAGTCCTACGCAGGAGTTACTAACTCCTACGTAGGAGATAATGACTTACGTAGAAGTTGCTAACACCTACGTAGGAGATAATTAGTCCTACGTAGGACTTACTATCTCCTAAGTAGGTGTTAGTATCTTCTACATAGGAGTTATTATCTCCTACGTAGGGTTAGTAGCTCCTACGTAGGACTTATTAATGCCTACGAAAAAATTTGGAAGTCCTACTAGGACCTTTTATCTCCTATGTAGGTGTTAGTTCATACATAAGACTTATTAACTCATACATAGGTGTTGTTAAGTCCTACGTAGGACTTATTATCTCCTACGTAGGTGGTTGTAACACCTACGTACGGTTAGTAAATGCTACGTAAGTTATTATCTCCTACGTATGTGTTAGTAAGTCCTACATAGGACTTATTATCTCCTACGTATATGTTAGTAACTCCTACGCAGGACATTATCTCCTACGTATGTGTAAGTAACTCCTACGTAGGTGTTAGTAAGTCATACGTAGGAGTTATTAATTCCTACGTAGGTGTTATTAAGTCCTACTGAGGGGTTATTCTACGTAGGTGTTAGTAAGCCCTACGCAGGGTTATTATCTTCTATGTAGGTGTTATTATCTGCTACGTAGGAATTAGTACGTCCTACGTAGGACATTATCTCCTACATAGGTGTTAGTAAGTCCTACGTAGGTGTTAATTAGTTCTACGCAGGGTTATTATCCCCTGTGTAGGTGTTAGTAAGTCCTACGTAGGAGTTACCATCACCTACGTAGGAGTTACTATCTCCTACGTAGGAGTTATCATCTCCTACGTAGTAGTTACTGTCTCCTACATAGGACTTATTATCTCCTATGCAGGAGTTATTGTCTCCCGATTAGAACTTATTGTCCCCTTCGTAGGAGTACTATCACCTACGTAGAACTTATTATCCTCTATGTAGGAGTTACTATCTCCTACGTAGGACTTAATTTGTTTTTTTCACCTGGCACTAGGACACTTCTAAAAATGTCCACAGGAGAGGTCATTTTTTGGGGTTAATAATGAAGGGTAATACTGCAGAGCTAATTAGAAAGTGTGCTCTAGTGATGAATCAGATCAGTCTGCACATTCATAGTATACTCAGTCTTCTAATAGGACGTGCAGGCTTGTGTGACTCTCCACTCAGCCAACAGGTATGGAAAAGACAAATAAGTCAATACTAAATTCCCCAATATTAAATTCCCGGTTTTCTAGCATCCAGTCCTTCATCAGTGATAAGAGTATTGACCCAGACTCATCTCCTTTTTATGTCTTTAATTCAAATAATGATGGCACTGTGGATCTGTCTGTGGACAAATGTGACATCTATGGCATACACAATGTAGAGTTTTATTTTAGGAAATAGTGAATTCACCAGCCCATGACATGAAAGGGTAATAAATACATTGCTCTTAGCATGACACGATTGAAGTGAGAATTAGTTGTATGACAGAGAGACATTAGCAGCTGTTTGAATATGATGGAGGTTATTGGTTTCCTGGCATCACATTAAGTTCTTATTCTTATTTTCTGATAGCCGTGTATACCTTTTTCATCACTACATTTTCTGTTGGGTAAGAACGGTTTCTAATGCTGTGATAGTAGCTCAAGGCTGAAATAATTCAAACAGTTGCTGCTACTAAAATATTTTCAAAGCAGTGTACTATAAATAAAATCACGTTCTGTTCTGCAGCTGGAAATATTGTATTTCCTGTATTTTTTTTATATTTTTTTTTAAACAAATTCACTATAGCTTCTGATCCCGCGCTTGTAAGTTTTATGAGTCGCCCAGTAAGCATTATTCATAAATCCATTACGAAAACACGCCTATTCAAATATACTGAAAATTCTACCACCAAAAAAAAGAAAATTTTCAGATAAAAAATTCTGACATTTTTTATGTTTCTGCTCAAAATATAGATTGTGGGTACTCGTTAGAACCGCCGAGGCGGTTCTAACGAGTACCCACAATCTATGTTTTGAGCAGACATAAGAAAAATAATGTATACCCCTGTAAACCCCAGTTTTACTATATAAAAGTGGAGTTTAAGGGGGTCAAAATTATACAGGCATGTTTTCGTGATGTATAGCAGTTATCGTCATCGTTATTTTCAAAGCAGTGTGCTATAAATAAAATCACGTTCTGCAGCTGGAAATATTGTATCTCCTGTATTTTTTCTTTTATTTTTTTTTTTTTTAAGAAACAAATTCACTATAGCTTCTGATCCCGCGCTGGGTCGGCCAGTAAGCATTTTTCATAAATCTATAGCGGGCCGTTATAGAATTATAAAGAATGCTAGCTGGGCGAGCTCGGTAAAGTATGACTTACAGTGTTGAGCTGTAACAGTCAGAGAATTAAACTACTCCTTGGTACTTCTACGCGTATTGGATGTTTGTGAGGGGAGATTCGATGAGAGCTGTTGGCGAGAAATTTTATCTGCTAGATAGTTGGAAGCCGAGGGTTTAAACATAATTTTTAAATCTCATAGTTTGTACCAGAAGACGTCGTACTAAATTCATTAACGTCTTCTCTTTCGATTTTTGGCCATTGATGATCTCTACAATGGAAGCGTTGTCACAATGAAAAATATTGCTTTTATTTTTTAACTGCTCTGCCCAAAACTCTAGTACCAACTATGTGGGAAAAAATTCCTTAACCGTTATATGGAACTTTTCCATTTGTCTGGCATGACTTCACCAAAACAGGTATTTCCTAGATAACCGGCGAGTCCAGTATTACCAGGATCAGTGTATAACTCTCAAAATAGCCTGATTTATCAAAATACATGTATCGGGAAGAAAGACTGACTTGCCGTTGAAATGTTGTATAAACAAGGACCATGCATGCAAATCGCATTTCGCTTCTTTATTTAAGCGTTCGGTTTGTGTGTGTGTGTGTGGGGGGGGGGGGGAGGGGGGTGGTTTTGGGTTTTTTTAGTTCACCTGAGCAAATGCTCAGGGTCAGCTAGTGTGATCACCCTCTGTCCGTCGTGCGCCATCGTTAATTAGTTTGTTAACACTCAAGAGGTCATAGTTTTAACCCGAAATTACTGAAACTTGTTCAGAACGTTTGTCCCTATGAAATCTAAACCAGTTTCGAAACTTGGTTACTTGGGGTCAAAAACTAGGTCACCAGCTCAAATCAAAGCAAAATCTTGTTAATACTCTAGAGGTCACATTTTGAAGTAATTATCATGAATCTTGCTTAAAACGTTTATGTTCGTGATTTCTAGGTCAAGTTCGAAACTAGGTCACTTGAGACAAAAAAAAACTAGGTCACCAGGCTAAATCAAAGGAAAACCTTGTTAACACTCCAGAGGCCACGTTTTTAAAGTCATCATCATGATTATTGCTCAAAATGTTTGTCTTGATGATTTCTAGGTCAAGTTTGAAACTGGGTTATACTACGGGACAAAAACTGGGTCACCAGGCCAAATCAAACGCAAACCTTGTTTACACTCCAGAGGTCACATTTTTTAAGTAAACATCATGAATCTTGCTCAGAATGTTTGTCTTGATGATTTCAAGGTCAAGTTTGAAACTTGGTCACTTGGGATCAAAAACTGGGTCACCAGCAAAGGCAATCCTTGTTAACACTCTAGAGGTCACATTTTTAAGTGATCATCATGAATCTTACTCGAATATTTGCCTGGATGATTTTAGGTCAAGTTCGAAACTGGATCATTCAAGGTCACCAGGTTAAATCAAAGGAAAACCTTGTTAACACTCCAGAGGTCACATTTTTAAGTAATCATTGCTCAAAATGTTTATCTTGATGATTTCTAGGTCAAGTTTGAAACTGGGTCACTTGGGGTTAAAACTAAACAATGGGGTATCTGCTGAAAATTTAGATGTATATATAGCTGGTTTTTTTTTTTTGTTGTTTTTTTTTTTTTTTTTTTTTTTTTGGAAAGCATCGAATCGAACCATTTGTCAACGGTTTTAATCGACTCTTTTTTTTTTCTTTCTTTCTTTTTTTTTTTTGCATGTCAAAAACAACCCATTACCATTATCAACAGGCTCTATATCTTTTGCCCCCGCCATTCGAATAATGGTGGAAAGAGCATATAGTGTTACCCCTGTCCATACGTCTCCGTCCGCGTCCGATGGCGTTAGCAATTTGCGTTTAAGTTTTTTAGGCGTTACCAATTTGCTTTTAAGTTTTTCTGGCGGGGGCATCCGTGTCCTTTGGATACATTTCTAGTTTCAGGCTTATGATTTAAAGAGGAGAGGGGTGTTCCACAAACTTATTTGCCCATATTTTACCCTTAATTTTCTCATTGAATTCACGGGCAAGAGCCCGGGCCTTGCTAACAGCTTTACCTGAATTGGTTGAACCCGAGTCCTCGGCAGAAGTATTGACTTCATTACTGCTATTTACGGGGCCAAGCACTGCTACAGAATTTGAGTAATGACTGTTGTGGATCTGTCGTAGTTGCAGTCATTGTGGTCTGTGTCTGTGTAGGCTGTTGTGTTGTTGAATCTAACATCGACTGTGACTGTCTAAGTGGAAGGTTACCAATGCCAATACCTCCGAGCTCTGTTAATGAGGCTACCACCCCTTGTGGGATTAGCGATGCCGCTAAAGTCTGATTTTGATTGGTTGAAATCCCACTTTGTTGCCAGCAGTACTGGACTTACTATTAGACGACTAGTCCTCTTTTGACCCTGTATAGACTTATCAGGTTTTTAGCTTGTCTTTGGTGTTTGGCAGGAGTTCCATTATTCATTAGCACTGTTACGTCTTTATCTGTCCTGTATATACATTTCTGGAGTATGTGTAATGTGGAAGCAAACAGGAAGGATTAATAGTCTTCTTATTACAAGGCTGCCATTCCCAATATAGTTATACAAAAGTATTAGTAAATCCAGCGGTTGATCAGCTGCAATCTATATCAGAATATCGCCCAAGGATTAAAATGTAATATTTACATTCCAATTTTTTGACAGTCGGACTGCCTGAGCAGATAGAGACACCTGTAAATTTACAGAAGTTTGATGTATAGTAGATGGATTTCAATCCTAGGATCGTATCACATAATTTGTGATAACACAAAGCATGCATTTATAATCTTTACAAAAATATATAGTTAGCCTCACCACTGTGTGTGGAGAGCAGAAAAGTTCTTGCAACGTTAAGAAAGTGTCATATATATATAATTCCTCTTTGTCTTTATATTAATTATCAAAGTCAGTGCCGTCTAGAAGAGGCAAGGAAAATCACTCCATTCTGTGTCATGTTCAAATTATCAAGGATATTAATCATGATAACAATTACCAGGTAAAGAATCAAGATTAGCTTCCCTTGCGATGTAGCATTGAGTTAATATGTCCAAATCATTTACTACTATATATCTATCACGAACCAGTCTGCATGATACAAAATCACAGGGTATCACGTATGTCACAATGTGAGTGAATTCTTGAGGACAGCTGATAAAAATTCTTTTTGAAAGCGCTACGGATTCTTTATGCATTTGTTTTGTTTAGCTTAGGGCAGGAGAGAGGAACAAACATAGCATAATATTTTGTATTTTTTTTTTTTGTTCATATTCTGGAGACTGTGCTCTATCAGTTTTTACCATGCGGGAATTTAGGATCAAATTAATGAATGCTTTGATTTGCTTTTTTTTTTTTTTTTTTTTTTTATTTATTGAATTGTTTGTAAACTCGACAACCAGAAAAAAACATACTATGACTACAATTAAGACATGAATCTTAAAAACATTGAAAAAAAAATTAATAAGTTTGAAATAAACCAATTGATTATTAATACCATGAAACTTGCCACATTTTTTTACTTCCAATTTTTGTCACGAATTATCTCTTCCAATGGTGTGTCATGGTTTTAGCTCACCTGTGCCTAAGACTCAAGGTGAGCTTTTGTGACCGTTCGATGTCCGTCGTCCGTCGTGCGTCGAGCGTCTGTGAACAATTTACTTAAATGGCATTTCCTCTTAAACCGGTGAATGGATTTTGAAATAATTTCATGGGAATGTTCCTTGGGTGACCCTCTACCAAAAATGCCCAAATGGTTCTGCTCCACTAAACATTATGGCCGCCATAGCTAAAAACAAAAAAAAAAAAAAAAAAAAAAAAAAAAAAAAAAAAAAAAAAAAACATTTAAACGACATCCTAATTGAAATGATTTCGCAGGAATGTTCCTTTGGTGACCCTCTACCAAACTTGCCTAAAGGTGCAGCACCCCTAAATAAAATGGCCGCCTGGGCCAAAACAAAAAAAAAAATAAACTTTAAACGACATCTCCTACACCAATGCCCGATTTCAGATTAATTTCACGGAAATGTTCTTCTAATGCCCCTTTACCAAAATTGCAAAAATGGTTCCGCTCCGCAGAACAAAATGGTCGCCAGAGCTAAAAACAGAAAAAAAAAATGTTTAAACGACATCTCCTAGGCAAATGCCCCGATTTCAAAATAATTTCATAGAAATGTTACTTATATGACCCTTCACCAAAATTGCTAAAATCGTTCTGTTAGCCTGACCAAAATGGCCGACCTTTAAACGATATCTCTGTCTAGGCAAATGGTCTGATTTAAAAAAATTCCACAGATATGTTACTCATGTGACTCGTGTAAACTCATGTTTAAAGTGTTCATATATATATATATATATATATATATATATATATATATATATATATAATATATATATATATATATATATATATATATATATATATATATATATATATATATATATATATATATATATGTTGAGAGTTAATCATTAACAATGCAATGATTTGTTTACCTGAGGCCTTTCGGCTTTCGCCTTCATCAGAGGTTTTCTATTTTAAAAGATAATATAAAAATGTAAAATTTACGAATAAAAGATTATGCCCTTTTCGGGCCCATGTTATAGGGTCCGCTGCGACTTGATAACTGATCGTGTTGAGATATATATCTAAACACGATCAGTTATCAAGTCGCAGCGGACAAGATAACATGGGCCTGAAAAGGGCATAATCTTTTATTCGTAAATTTTACATTTTTATGTTATTTTTTAAAATAGAAAACCTCTGAAGAAGGCCAAAACCGAAAGGCCTCAGGTAACCAATTCATTGCACTGTTAATGATTAACTATCAACATATAGTTTAACGCCTATCATTTCAGCATCCTTTCTGGATCCAGTACTACCAAAAAGACTTTTTGTTAGATGTTATGCTCCTTCTTCCATATATACGAGGGTGAGTCAATAAGTAACCAGCCTAACTTATTTCTAGTGTGATGCACTTAGACCAACGGTGTTCAAGTGCCATCAGCCCAGAACTGAAAAAATCAGGGTCCTTTCCATTGACCCACTGCTCAACTGCCGTCACGACTTCTTCATCAGACCGGAAATGAAGTCCACGGATATCCTTTTTCAAGTTTGGGAATAGGAAGAAGTCGCTAGGAGCTAGGTCAGGCGAATAGGCAGGATGTGGTATTAATTCATTTCCGTTTCGCTCTACAGCATCCATTGCAACTTTGCAAGTATGGACTCTCGCGTTGTCCTGTCGCAGCAAAACACCCTTAGAGAGTTTACCTCGGCGTTTTTCACGGATGGTGGTTCTCAGCTGGTCTAAAAAGTTTGCATAGTACACTCCAGTTATTGTACTTCTCTTGGGTAAAAAGTCCAACATAATAACGCCTTTTGCGTCCCAAAATACTGTGGCAATCACCTTGCCAGCAGATGATTGCGTCTTGAACTTCTTTGGCTTTGGGGACCCAGGCCCAACCCACTGACGACTCTGAGCTTTATTCTCTGGCTCATAATAATAAACCCGTCTCATCTACAGTCACCAGACGCAAAAGAAAATCATCTTTTGACCTAAAACGCTTCAACAAGGCGCTGCATACTGGTGCTCTGGTTGCCATTTGCTCATCGGGATTTGGGGACCCAACGGGCTGTTAGCTTGCGCATACCTAAACGATCATGTAAGATTGTTGAAATGCTACCATGTGAAATGCCTAATGCCTGCGCTATTTCTTCCACCTGAATTCGCCTATCAGAGTATACCAGATCCCGAACTTTCTTACACATTTCTTCGTCGGTGGCATCCAGTGGGCGTCCAGACCTGGCTTCATCTTCTAAAGACATTCTACCGCGTTTGAATTCCCCTACCCAGAATTTAACCTGAGCATAAGATGGTGCAGAAGACCCATAAACATCGGCTAACTCGCCGTGTATTTCCTTGCCTGTTTTACCTTTTAAATACAAGTACCGAAATACAGCACGGTACTCAATTTTAGATGAAAAGCATGCCTTTGCATCACTAGCCATGTTTGACATTCAATATCTTATTAAAGAATGACTCGACACGTGTGCAATTGTGTACCCATGTATAAAACATATATTGAAAAAGCATGAAAATCGTGACCGTCTCGGTCCATCGGAAATGGGATACGCTGGTTATTTATTGACACGCCCTCATATAACACTTTAAACGACATTTCGTTTTGGCAAATGTCCCAATTTTCAAATAATTTTATAGAAATGTTTCTTATATAACACTTTACTAAAAGTGTTAAACACTTTACTAAAAGTGTTAAAGTCGTTCCGCTTGGCTGAACAAAATGGCCGTCAGAGTTAAAAATAAAAAACAAACAAACTTTAAGCGACATCACCGCCTCGGCCAATGTCCAGATTTCAAGATAAATCCATAGAAATGCTACTCATGTGACCCTTTACCAAAATTGCTAAAATCTTTCCGTTCGGCTGAGCAAATTGGCTGCCAGAGCTAAAAATAGAAAAACTTTTAAACGACATCTTCTCTAAGGTCAATAGCTCGATTTCAGCAAAAAAAAAAAAAAAAAAAAAAAAAAAAATCACAAAAATGTCTATCTTATGAGCCTTTAACAAAATTGCTAAATCGTTCCGCTCCGCTGATAAAATGGCAACCAGAGCTAAAAATAGAAAAACCTTTAAATGACATCTTCTCCTAGGTAATTGGTCGGGTTTCAAAATAATTTCACAGACTTGTTCCTCTAATGAGCGTCTAACAAACTTGCTAAACTCGTTTCGCTCCGCTTAACAAAATGCCGCCAGACCTAAAAATAGAAAACCCTTTAAAAGACATCTCCTGTAAGTCAAATGGTTGGATTGAGCCGAAACTTGGTGGGAGGATTGTGGCTACATGAAGATGCAGAATCGCTAAAATCGTTCCATTTCGATATCTAAGATAGCCACTACGTACGGCGGCCATCTTAAAATTCTTCAGTCGACATCTCCTCCCAACCCATAAGTTGGATTGAGCCGGAACTTTATGGGAGGCATTGGAGTAACATAGAGATTCAGAAGTGCTAAAATCGTTCTATTATGATATCCAAGATGGCCGCCATGGAGGCCATCTTATAATTCTTCAAACGACATCTCTTCCCAAACCGTAAGTTTAATTGAACCGAAACTTGATGGGAAGCATCGGAGTGACATAGAGATTCAGTGCGGCCATCTTGAAAGTATTTAAACGACATCTCCCAAACCGCAAGTCGGATTGAGCCGAAACTTAATGGGAGGCATTGCAGTGACATATAGATTCAGAATTGCTAAAATCTGCCATGGTGGCCATCTTGAAAGTCTTCAAACCACATCTGCTCCCGAACCCTGTCAGAGTCAGATTGAGCCCAAACTTGGTGGGAGGCACTGGAGAGGCATTGAAATTTAGAATTACTAAAATCTTTCCGTTTCAATATCCAAGATGGCCGTCATCGTGGCCATCTTGAAAATCTTCAAAAACATCTCCTCCCAAACTGTAAGTTGGATGCGCTGAAACTTGATTGGAGGCTTCGGAGCAGAACAGAGAGTCAGAATTGCTAAACTGGTTTCGTTTCGCGACGAAGGCTATCCTTAAAAATCTTCAAACCACATCTGCTCCCGAATGGTAAGTTGGAATGAGCTAAAACTTAGTGGGAGGTATTATGGCAACATGGAGATTCAGAATTGCTAAAATCATTTTGTTACGATATCTAAGATGGCCGCAACCGAAGCCAACTTGAAAATCTTCAGTTGTTATCTGCTCCCGTACGGTAAGTTGGATTGAGCTAAAACTTGATGGAAGGCATTGGGGCAACATGGTAAAATGGGTCAGTCTTGATATCCAAGATGGCCACCATGGCAGCCATCTTAAAAATCTTCAAATCGTACCTGCTCCAGAACGGTAAGGGATTAAGCTTAAACTTGATGGTAGGCACTGGGGTGATATGGAAATGAGAATTTCTAAAATCGTTCCGTTCTGATATCCAAGATGGCACTGCGGCCATCTTGACATTCTTCAAACCAAATCTCTTCCCAAACCGTAAGTCAATTTGAGCCGAAACTTGATCGGAGGCATCAGGGTGACATGGAGATTTAGAATTGCTAAAACTGTTTAGTTCCAATATCCAAGATGGCGGGCATGGTGATAGTCTTGAAACTCTTCAACCAACATCAGATTCTGAACTGCGAAAGGAAATCTGATCTGATAGCAAAGATGGCCACCATGACACAATGTAACATACCATGATCAGGCTAATCCAGGTGAGCGATTTCTGGCCCGCTTGGACTCTTGTGAAATGATTTCACCGGAATGTTCTTTGGGTGTTCTTTTATTGAAAAACTGACATCGTTCCACTCTGCTGAACAAAATGGCCACAAGAGCTTAAAACAGAAAAAAAAAACGTTTAAATGATTTCTTCCTATAAAATGCTAGATAGATTTGGAAATAATTTCACAGGAATATTCCATGGATGACCGTCTAACAAAATTGTTCAAAATCATTTGCTCCACTGAACATGATGGTCGCCAGAGCTAAACACAGGCAAACCTTAAAACAACTTCTAAACAGATAGACTGATTTTGAAATAAGTTAAATTGAAATGTTCCTTGGGTTACCGTCTACCAAAATTGCTCCAACCTCATACTCTACTAATATTACCTACCATTTCATTTGTACAATATGGATCAGGTGAGCGATCCAGTGCCTTCATGGTCCTCTTGTTTTCATGAAATTTCAGCAATTATCTCAGTGCCTGCTTACTTGACATTTGGCACGGTGGATATCATAAACATATCAATAGTTTTATCAAAGAAAATTTAAAATTGGCCTCAAAGTGTAACAGTAAGAGTTTGCTCTGTTCAATCAGATCAAGAGCTAAGTTTTAGAAAGAAGTGGTTGTCAGCTGTAAGTGCACGGAAAGTGGATTTGAAAGCGGTAAATGTTTTAACACCAGCAGCATGTATTTATATGCATTCATCACATGTATGTAAATTGTACTTTGAAAAATAAGGTACACCAAAGTTTCCATATATTTTCAAATAAATGTGGCATATAAAGTGATGTCTGCTCTGGAAATTATCACTGCCTGATATTGCTTGTTCAAAATAGCATGCGAAAATTTCTTACAAACTCCGTATAACTCGCAGTAATATCATACCTCCGCAATAGTTACGGCGTTTTTGAAGAAAGAAAAAGTAACTGTTTTGCCTCACCCCCCGTATTCCCCAGACCTTGCCCCATGTGATTTCTTTATGAAAGCTTTGCCAAATACTAAATAAGTTTAAGCAAGCCAATAAGACAATTGTTTCTGTTTTTTAACAAGGATTGACAAGCGGAAATGCTTTTTCCTTTGTCTAATATAAATTGACGAAGGTTGTAGAAGATAAATAAAAAGACCAAAATATAACACTGCACCAGTATCTATGATTTGCCAATAGATTACACAATATTTTCGTGAGAGGTCATTTATGGAACACCGTATTATTAATATAAAAACTTATTTCATAGAACAGTTACACGAAAATTTTTTGACCAGTGTCTACATCGTTTTCCATTCCATCAATACCTTTGGATCCATTGCTTTATGATAAGATCACATTGTTTAATTTTTTGGTTAATAAAGCAACTTTTTGGGGTGTCCGAAATTTTAGGAGCTTTTAGGCATTAAGAAACAGTAAGAAATACAGGTCAGGCAATCACTCTGATATAATAGAGGGAAAGCTTTAGAGATGTGCATGAAATCCGGCCTTAATTACCTGGCCTACAATATAAAGTTTATTCAATATAACCAACAAGAGAGCGACAGTCCGTCTGTAGAAAGTCCGGCGACTCAGCAGAAAATGCCCATGGATTTATTGGACAATGTCCAGCTGGAATATTGTGAAGCAAGCGGGTGGAGCTTGCCCACTGAATAAGTAGACAAGGGTCCATTAAATCAGTACAGACTGTCCACTGAGTCCATGAAAATTGTCTGCTGAATCTATGGGCATTGTCCGCTGAGTCCATGGATATTGTCCGCAGAGCCCATGGACATTGCCGATTGAGTCCATGGACAATGTCCGCTGAGTCCATGGGCAAAGTCTACTGAATCGATAGAAATTATACGCTGAGTCCATTGGCATTGTCTGCTGAGTCCATGGACGTCGTCCGCTGAGTCCATGGGTATTGTTCGCTTAGTCAATAAAAAATTGTCTGCTGTTTCTGGAAACTGTCCGCTGAGTATGGATACTGTCTGCTGAGTCCACGGGCATTGTCCCCTGATTCATGGCCATTGTCCGCTGAGTCTATGGATATTGTTGAGTCCAAGGACATTGTCCACTGAGTCCAAGGGCGTTGCCCGCTGAGTCCATGGGTTTTGTCCGCTGAGTTATGGAATGTCAGCTGAGTCCATGGGAATTGTCCACTGAGTCCGTGGACATTATCCGCTGAGTCCATGAAAATAGTGTACTGAGTCCATGGACATTGTCCGCTGAGTCTATGAACATTGTCTACTGGGCCGATAGAAATTGTCCGTTGAGTCCAGGGAAACTGTCCACTAAATTTGCTAAAAAAAAAGTAAGAGAAAAGTCCAGGGAGTGCCACAATCACAAACCGCAGCCCTTCCCAGACCCCAAGAGGAAGAGGAAACCGACAAATCTAAACAAGCACAAACCGAACAAACGTACGAAAAGCACTAAGATTAGCTCTCTCTTCCCCAAGCGAGGTAATCGCAATACTAAAAGGACTGAAAAACACAAGAACAAAATGACACACGGAAAGACATACAACAAATCGCCTCGTACAATAAACCACAAAGCAACAAGGAGTAAGACTAACACCGGGACCACCGCCTTAGAACGGTCGGTAGAGCAAACCACCGGGGGGTTTAAAGCACTTTTACAGCTAGCTAACTTCACCCTGGGTCCCGATGCTACTCTTAATACATAAATACATAAAAATTCGGTTCGCATAAAGGCTCCCAACTCGGTCAATGCATCAAAGCGAAAACATAAAAATCAAATTAATCACTATAATAAACAAAGACGAGTACTCATGGCTAATTCTACTGTATGCCAGAGTAAATGAAAACCAATAGTTGAACCACGGCGGGCCAAGCCAAAGACATATCGTCAAGCCCCAACCCACTGGTTAAAGTTTTACGAAGGGGCCGTCACTGAGTCTGAGGCCCGAACCGCCGTCGTGCAATTAAAGAGTGAAGCATAGCCATCAACAATGATTGGGTTGACAACTAGGTATGCAGTCTGCCGCATAATGTCCAGGCTATAGCCAATTTCTTTTATAACGGTTAATAAGTTTTCTGAATTGCTCCGAAAAGTTAGATTTTCCTACAATTTTTCTAAATCTGTACACTAAGTCACCGTAAAATTCGGGTTCCGATATACCTTGTTGCAGAAGTGTTTTCAGACTGACGCTATATTTTTCTAACAAGGCACTGTGTCTGCGATAAAATTTCGAAAACGCCTTACGAAGTTTAAAATAACGATAGCCCTGCCTAAGAAGTTTGGCAGTAAGGGCTTTATTACGGTAGTTAAAGTCATTAAGATTTGAAGAAGCTCTGGCGAATCTTATAAGTTGAGAAATATATACCCCATATGGGGTACGCCGGGGGACATCGCCATCCAGAAAAGGGAAATTGACTATATCAAAATCAAAATCGTCCCGTTTATCATAAATTTTGGTGGAAACTTTACCATTAGATATACATATATTCAAATCCAAAAACTCGTTCCCCGCAAAAAAAAAAAAAAAAAAAAAAAAAAAAAAAAACATCACAGAGGTGGTAAAATGAAGCTTGTTCAAGTTGATATGACAACATAGAGCGTCAGGTATTCTTAACTTGGATGTTTGCTGGATAAAAATATTTTGGCGTTCTTAAAACCATATGCTTCTTCCAGATATTGAAAGCTAGGGCGTTTCATTTTATCTGTTTCAACCATACATTTTGGATAAAGTATATTTCAATTATACAAAGCGTACATCTAAAGCACATCAAACCACACACTGTGTTTCTGATCGGCATACCTTTCAACTATTACTAGAAGATACTCAAAAGATTTTGCTTGATTGTACGTTTCTTACTCTTTACAGTCATCATTTCTTTTGTATTCGTGGAATTAGTCCTTAGCCAGGCACCACACCAACAACAGTGGTCATACACAAAATTAATAGGGCGATGAAGTTTTGAGGATACTGTCAGCTCCACTCCCTTTGCGAGGCCTGTCAGAAACAGGTTTTTCACATATCACCACACTATGAAACACCATAATATTAATATTATCTCATCATTATTTCGTATTCCCAAAATATATGCTGCGAAAATTTTATAATAATAAAATTTACCCCAAAAAAGGTGTTGAATAGGGATTTTGCATGTACAATGATCTTTAACTTTGGATTCAGGCTACTTTGTCTACTTCGTTATATGCTTGGATCCCCGGATGACTTTGTTTTCTATTTGATGTTGATGTTGATTTTATGCGCTTTTGATTAAATATTAAAGCTTTTAATTTTTTCCGGTAACATCGAATAGTGACTTTCCTTGCTATTTATTTCTCCATGAAAAAATCCCTTTTCAAAAACATTTCAGACGTTGTCTTTATTTGTAAACCGATTTTCCTTTTTTCAGCACATTTTAGGACTTCTGGAATACAAACTAATGGTGAGACAATATTTTTATTGGGATGTTTTATATTTAGAGTGGTGCCTTGCAAAAAAATGCCCTGTTTCCAAGACCTCGCAAAGGAAGCAATTATCTCAGTGCCTGCTTACCTGACATTTGGCATGGTGGATATCATAAACATATCAATAGTTTTATCCAAAGAAATTTAAAATTGGCCTCAAAGTGTAACAGTAAGAGTTTGCTCTGTTCAATCGGTTCAAGAGCTAAGTTTTAGAAAGAAGTGGTTGTCAGCTGTAAGTGCACGGAAAGTGGGTTTGAAAGCGGTAAATGTTTTAACACCAGTAGCATGTATTTATATGCATTCTTCACATGTATGTAAATTGTACTTTGAAAAATAAGGTACACCAAAGTTTCCATATATTTTCAAATAAATGTGGCATATAAAGTGATGTCTGCTCTGGAAATTATCACTGCCTGATATTGCTTGTTCAAAATAGCATGCGAAAATTTCTTACAAACTCCGTATAACTCGCAGTAATATCATACCTCCGCAATAGTTACGGCGTTTTTGAAGAAAGAAAAAGTAACTGTTTTGCCTCCCCCCTCCCCCGCCCCCTCCCCCCGACCTTGCCCCATGTGATTTCTTTTTGTTTCCGAAATTGAAAGCATTCCTTGCTGGGCGGAAATACCAGTCCCGACAGGCACTTAGATCTGCCATTCATCAGTACCTTATTACTGTGTCCAAATCAGCGTACCGTGACGCATTCAAGAAGTGGATACGTCGGCTGAAACTTTGCATTCCTAGCCACGGGGAGTACTTCGAGGGCATGAAATGAGTACTTTTGGGCTAACTTGAAATTTGAAGTCTCAAGATAGAAATAAGCAATTCATTTCGAACATCCCTCGTATTTGAAGTGGTATGCAAGAAACAAAATAATTAAAGGAAATTTAGAACAGAGTCATTTGTTTATCCGCTACATTGCACCAACAACAATTTTATGTGAATAGTTTACCAATACATAGCGCATTGTTTACAACAATATCACTTCAAACGCAACTCTTATATGGATTGTTGTTGAGGCTTTAACATTGCACAACCATAATAGATCATTATGTATTTGAACTTGGTTGAAAAGAAATTTGTCACATCTTTCATGAAGAACTCGTTACACACAGTTTAGTATGATAAAGAATTTGTGTTTCATAAAGAATTTTCAGCATTAAAAAGCAACAGTTTGCTATAAAATACATACAAAATAAAGAATTTGAGTTCCAAATGCCGACATTGTTACATTATATTTCATTATCAAGCATGTTTTGTTTGAAACAACTCAGATATATGCAGTTAAGTGAAATTATTCTAACATCCAAATTTGTTATAACTGATGTGCCTTAAGTCAGAGAAAATGCATAAATGTGTATTGAATATCATGAAATGTGTTGCTTCAATAAACTATACCCTTGAAAACTATAAAATTACCATTTTCAGTCCTTTCAAGCGGGAATGTCCACACTGTAAAGAATTCGTGTCCGTATGATAAAGAATTCGTAGCGCTCTCAAAAAGAGGTCATGCCCAAGGACCGAGCATTCGCAACTTAATGGATAGACAACGGGACTTTGCCAATATGCCAATATATCTAGAGAGAGAGAGAGAGAGAGAGAGAGAGAGAGAGAGAGAGAGAGAGACTGGAAAATACTGACATATACTGCAGCCTAAGTTTACAAAAAAAGGTAAGAGAACAGTGCCACAATCAGAAACCGCAGCCCTTCCCATTATGAAAACACGCCTATTCAAATAAACTGAAAATTTCACCTCCAAAAAATGAAAATTTACAGATAAAAATTCTAGTATTTTTTATATTTCTGCTCAAAAACATAGATTGTGGGTACTCGTTAGAACCGCCTCGCCGAGGCGGTTCTAACGAGTACACACAATCTAAGTTTTTGAGCAGAAATAAGAAAAATAATGTATACCCCTGTAAACCCCAGTTTTACTATATAGTAGTGGGGTTTAAGGGGGTCAAAATAATATAGGCATGTTTTCGTGATGCCAGACACCAAGAGGAAGAGAAAACAGACAAAACCAAACAAGCACAAATCGAACAAACGTACGAAAAGAACTAAGATTTGCTCTCTCTTCCCCAATTGAGGTAATCGCAATTATAAAAGGACTGAAAATAACACTAGGCAAGACTTAAAACAAATCGCCTCGTAGAATGAACTATAAAGCAACCAGGAGTAAGACTAACACCGGGACCACCGCCTTAGAATGGTCAGAAGAATAAACCACCGGGGTATGGGTGGGGATGGAGGTTAAAGCACTTTTACAGCTAGCCAACTTCGCCCTGGGTCCCGATTCTACTCTTAATACAGAAATACATAAATATACGGTTCGCTTAAAGGCTCCCAACACAGTCAATGCATCAAAGCGAAAACATAAAAATCAAATTAATCACTGTGATAAACAAAGACGAGTACTCATGGCTAATTCTACTGTGTGCCAGGGTAAATGAAAACCATTAGTTGAACGGCGGGCCAAGCCAAAGACATATCGTCAAGCCCCAACCCACTGGTTAAAGTTTTACGAAGAGGCCGTCATTGAAAATGAGGCCCGAACCGCCGTCGTGCAATTAAAGAGTAAAGCATAGCCATCAACAATGCTTGGGTTGACAACTAGGTATGCAGTCTGCCGCATAATATCCAGGCTATAGCAAATTCTTTTATAACGGTTAATTAGATTTCTGAATTGCTCTGAAAAGTTAGATTTTCCCACAATTTTTCTAAATCTGTACACTAAGTCACCGTAAAATTCTGGTTCCGCTATACCTTGTTGCAGAAGTATTTTCAGACCGACGTTATATTATTCAACCAAGGCACTGTGTCTGTGATAAAATTTCGAAAACGCCTTACGAAGTTTAAAATATGTTAAAACAATGTTTTGTCTGGTTGATATACACGGTTTGACATATGGTTGACATTCAGACTTAAGCAGTTAAGCATGGAGTAGATATAATGTTCAAAGCTAACGACGTCGTTAGTTAATGATACGTTAAAATTCACATCGAGTGATACGCAAATATACTGAAATTTATTGCTGAAAAAATGTGATTAGCTTTAGCAGTGCAAAAGCTACTCACATTTTTTCAGCAAAAAAATCAGAATATTGTATATTGAATCCGCTAAAACAGTTAACGAAATGACCCTTAACGAGCTCGTTAAGCTAACGACGCTTTGAACAACTGGGCCCTGAGCATTTTCATCAGGCTCTGTACTTAATGTCATTCAGTTAACACTTTTAGACAAATTGTTAGCCAGTTAAAGACTAAATAAACTCTCCCACACTCTCTCTGAAGGAAACAGCCTATTTACTCTATCCTGTTGTCTCACCGTTCTCACCTCTGCTATTTTGTTGTCTCATTCCTAACTAATTCACGGATAGCTCAGTCGGTAATGAGGTTTGTCTCATGACTACCTGCACACCTCTGCTGTTAGACAGGCTGGAGTCGGGACTTGAAAAGCGGATCTCAAACAAAGTCGCTCAAATCTTAGACAAACGTAGAAGTACTGAGGTTAGTCGTATAAAGAAAGATGTGGACGACCAGATAAGCGATTTTAAGGACTCGATCGGGGCTGAAGTTACTGCAGATATAGAGGACCTAAATGAGAAAATCGATTCGCTGCGACTTGATTCGCCTGTTTCACAGCCAGACCTGTCGCGCAATCTCATCATTCGGAACTTATCTGAAACTTCAAACGAACGAATGGAGACTAAAGTGAATACCATGTTCCGAGATGGCTTAAAAATTAGAGACGCCTCTGCACAATCTGTAGAGAGGAAGGTTCCTCGGGAGGGCAGTAATAAACCCCGGAGTAGTTAAAGTGACAATGAAATCAGCTGACGAAAAGAAAAAAGTCATGTCTGTGAAAAGTAAGCTGAAAGATCACAAGCAATATTCGAAGGTTTATACTGACCATGACAAGACCAGAACTGATAGGTTGATAGTAATTTTCGAGCGATTCTTACGGCCGTGAAACAAGGAAACACAAATTTGTCGTTGCGGGGCGCTCGAGTGGTACGCAATGCTGGTGATGGAGAAACAAGATCAGGGAGCGGTCGCGAACGATCGCCTTCTCCATCTTACAGGGACTGAGGCGCAGGGCGGATAGATCTCCAGTGCGCTCTGAGCCGCGGGAAGAGCGTTCTCGTGGCGAACGATCACGTGATTCACAGGGGCGCTCGGGAAGACGAGGTCAGAACGGGGTATACATAGTTTATTTAGTCTTTAACTGGCTAACAATTTGTCTAAAAGAAAACTCGCTTGAAATCTGAGTATGTACCACTACGCAAAGGTTTCGATAGGGAGGTTCAGCGAGCTAAACGTTTTCACTGGTACTCGATACAGTCCGAGTTAGAAAATGGGTGTAATATCGATCAGAGCTGTTTTTGGAATTCAATAGGTAAAATCGGGGTTAATGCTTCAAAAAGTAATAGCATCCCATTTGAGGTAACTTTTCCTGACGGGTCAATCTCGACTGGCACCGATGACGTTCTCAATAAATGGAAACCTGATTTTAGCTCTTTACTAAATGACAATTTTAAGAATATAGTAAATGAACAGGTGTCAGGCTCACGGCCTCTTAGCGATGGTGATGCTTCTTATTTTGAAGATAATATCTCTATTTTAGTGCCAGGCGTGGAAAATCCTGTGGAATAGACCAGATACCTTGTGAGGTGTTAAAGAACGATGCAACTATTGTCTTTTTACATGCACTCTTTAATATATGTTTTAATAGGAATATAGTTCCTACTGTTTGGGGAAAATTAAGCCTATTCCTAAGTCATCAACTTCAGATCCCAGGGATCCGTTGTCGTACATGGGGTATTGCACTGGCTTCGTCAGTTTACAAGCTATATTGTTCTTTTATTAATGAAAGGTTGACGTAATGGGCGGAAAGTAAGAACATCATAACAGATGAACAGAACGGCTTTCGAAAGAAACGCAGCACAACCGATCACATATCGTCACTTACACGCATAATTGATACCCGGAAGAAACTAAAAATGTCCAACTTCTGTGCATTTATAGACTTCCGAAAAGCGTATGACACCATTAACCGTGAAAAATTATGGCGGCGGTTGTCTGACATAGGTGTTGGCGGAAAGTTGTTTCGTTCAGTCCAGGCGTTATATTCATCTGTTACGTCATATGTTCGGGTCAATAGTTTACATACAGACTGGTTTGATGTTAAGTGTGGGCTGCGTCAGGGATGCATTTTGTCTCCGATTCTTTTTAACTTAAATATTAATGATCTTGCTCTGTATTTGAAGACTCTGGGAGAAGGCATATCTTGCGACGATGATAGGGTTTGCATTTTATTATATGCAGATGATATTGTACAACTGGCCGAAACAGAGCAAGATTTACAAGTTTTGCTAAATGCGCTGCATGACTGGTGCTCCTCAACTGATATGATTATAAATGATAGTAAAAGTAACATAATTCACTTCCGTAGCCCATCTATAGAAAAATCGTGTTTCAGTTTTACATGTGGGGGTGTTAACCTTAAAACAGTGGATAGGTATGTTTATTTGGGATTACTGCTCACAGAACATCTGGATTTTGGTTTGACTGCTAAGTACGTGGCTCAAAGTGCAAGCCGAGCTTTAGGTCTCCTAATTTCTAAATGTAAATTAGCAATTGTATGATTCTGTGGTGTTCCCGGTCATCAACTATGGGGCTTGTATATGGGGGTTTAAGTCTTCTTTATCAATGCGGTGCAGAACAGGGCACAACGTTTCTTATTGGGTGTGGGAAAGTATACCCCCGTGCCTGCATTACAAGGTGATATGGGCTGGGAACCAAGCATTATAAAGCAATGGGTCTGTATTGGTCGTTTATGGGTAAGAATGGCTAATATCGCCAATAACAGATTAAATAAGCGCATTGCAATATGGGCTTATGGAAAGGCCTCATTTCGATGCAGAAACTCGTTTTACACAGTGCGTAAACGCCTCTCAGACTTGCAAATAAATGATGCTTTAAACATCTGTCAACCGGTAGATAGCAATATCGCACATAGTCTGAGGACAGTCCTTATGGGGGAATTCAGAAACCAGTGGTTCGCAAATGTTCATAATCCTGTAGGACCCTCAGGGCGGGGTGGAAATAAGCTACGTACTTATGCACTACTTAAGACGATATTTGGAGTTGAAACGTACTGCAAAACCGCTCCGTCATCGTTCGGCCTTTGCCAAATATCGTTTTGGAGTCGCCCCGCTCCGCATTGAAACAGGGAGGTTCGAAAACAAGCCCTTGAATGACCGTAAGTGCCCTTTCTGCGATTCCGAGTGAGGAACACGTACTTCTGGACTGTGCACTGTATGATGACTTCAGATCCGATCTATTCAATAAGGCCTTAGCTATTGAGCCAAATTTCCTTACACTCCAAAAGGAAAACAAGATAGCATTTTTATTCTCCAACCAATCTATGATAAGAGCTGTAGCAAAAACCTGTTTTAATATTTTACAACGAAGAGCTTTTTTATCTGTGTAAATCTTAGCTGTATTTTATGAAGCAAGTTTGGTACTTCTTGAACCAATTTTAACGTCGTTTACAGTTTGTAGAGTTCATATGTATTTTTTTTTTCTTTTTTTAGTCTTGTACTGCGCCAAGTAAGAATACTGTTGGCTTAAGCCGGGTTCACTCGTTGGTAGGACCCTTTTCAATCACGGGTGGACGCGGCTTGGGGCAATGATGTCAATCCGAATAAATGTTGCATATTTTTATTACATCTTTTCTTTTAGGTCCTTCGTCATCCTAATAAATCGACTGCATGGTGGGTGTGTCAGCGGGCATCTCGGCGGGGGCAGAGGATATGCTGTCTAGACATTGGGTCTTCCACATGTCCTCTGCCCTCGGCGACGCCGTCTAGTTGACGATACGTGTATCGTGTGGTCAAACGAAGAATGATTAGTGTAATTAATCTGACAATCTTAATATCTTATACATTGTCGTATTGTTGTACACATGATCTTAGCATGTATTGTATAGAAAATGCTGTGATAGTATCTTATAATTCTTTATAGAACGACATGGTTATTTTTTTAAATAGTAACTTTGTTTAGTTGTACATATGTAAATGTATGTTAACCATGATGAGACTCTAATAAACTATTAAACTTAAACTTAAACCTCTGTCCCGTAGGTTAGAGTCCTGCTGGGGACATAATGATGCGGTTATGTGTTGGCAGTTCCCTCCCAGTTGCTGTGGTTTTATAGGGGGTTATTTCCCAGTCCCTATACAACTGGGAACAACTCGGGCTTTCCTTCCCATTGAACTATTCTTTGAGGTTACTGTCAGATGTTACTGCATCGGAATATATGGTGGAAAAAATAGAAACCCTTACAATGCTAAGAACATTTCTGAAAGATGACATTCTAAATTGTTGTTGTTATTTTCCAGAGAAAATAATAAGACTTGTCATTTTATGTGACACGTCTGCTTGGCAGACGATTCACCTGAAATTTTAAGCCTTATTTTCTTTGAATAAAATGTATATGAAATATTTCAAGGTGTCATCTCCATCTGTTGTTGTTGTGATAAATGTTTTAAGGTTACATATAATGTTCCTTCAGATATCATGGGCCAAAGACAATATTTTGTTTCCTACTTGTAAAATATTTTGTTTAATCTTAAGGTTATGAAAGATTAAATGATTTTTTATCACATCTCTGTATTAATGTTGCCAACATTAATTCAGAGATATGATAAAAATCATTTCATATTTGATCCACTTCACAAATAAGAATCTGATTGAAATTTTACAGGCTGTCAGATGCCACATTTTATGATTGTATTAATACCATATATCAATTTATTAAACCTTTTCATGATAAAAAATGTCTATTTTTGAGGAATACGGAGCCTTCAAAACAGAGACAAACTTTGCGCTTTCCGCACTAGATGATCTTTTTACAATTGACAGGAGCTGTCATGTAAAATCACCACAATTAATAAATTGAATAAACAATATTGACAAATAATTTCATTATGAATTATAACCGAAGTTATGTTTATTGAATCCCCGGGAAATTGACCTTTTTATCTTAATAAAATCGACTTAAGCCCGACTTAATGGTATTATCCAATAATGATCGATTACAACAGCTTTTTAAATGTCTAATCCTTTTCGTAAATGAAACAACATCTACTTTTCTGTAAAAGCCAAATAGTTTTGATCACAAGCTAAAGCGGTAACTTTCTTTTGTATAAAAATGAATCTTGCTACCGGCCACAGATAAAATCCAAATCTTTATTGTCGTTGGAATAAATCATGAACAAAATATTTCCTTTACAAACATATAGGCTGCGCCAAGCGAAAAGGTGCCTTCGAGCATGCGCAGAATGTGCGGATTCACATCATCTTGCTTATTTGCAAAGTCTCATCCGGGCCTTTGCTCTCCATTGAAGCATTGTATAGTATCAAATGATTCTGTTTGCGGACAGCGAATACCCTGATCAGACTGCGCTGGCGCAATCTAATCAGGGCCTTCACTGTCCGTACATGACCCGAATGTGCATTTTCGTTTGGTGGACTCATGTAAGTTCACATTTTACATTGATTGGTGTATCGTTAACCAGGATCTGACGTATACTGAGAAAGCACACCAAGACTGTAGACGGAGATCAAACCACTCAATTCTTAAATTGAATCATAATTAGGCGAAGCGGCAAATTTGACTAATTTATATGAATAGACATGGGTCCATGTTCGCAAGTACTACAGACTTATTGAGAGAGAAAAAACACGTTTTTATTATCATTAAAATAATCAAACTGACTGACTGACTTAGCATTTTACACTGTTTGAAATTACCTCCTGGAAGAAGCCTCAATAAAACATGTCTTGATCCCACACTGTAAGACCACAGTGTAAGGTTATCTCTAATCAGAAACCTGCGTAAATACACTTGCGGGCACATGATGTTTATTCAACATGACGTTGAAAGCAACCGACATACTTTGAATATATACATAAATATCGTTTCAAGATAGCTTAAGCCAACTCTGCTCCGGCTGTGCCATTTACACAGGCACGATACCGAAACCCGATGGACTAATGAGCATGTGGTGGAAACCAATGTCCAAAGAGCACGTTCTTCGCACCAAAATTCGCATGGTGACACAAAAGGCATAGCCGATACAGAGCAGGCCTTAAAACATATCATTTACCATCACAATCTAGCTACAGATATAACCTATTATATACAATTAAAACATATATCAAATTTTAAGAAGATGAGAGCAAAATATGCATCGACTGTACAACTTACAAAAGCATCACATCAAATCCAAGTGGACGAAAAAGCATGTGGCGGAACCAATGTCCAAACAGCATGTCTTTTGCACTCGGATCTGTTATGGTGACACATTAGGCACAGCCGACTCAGACTTAGCCTAATACACATCATTTTATAGAATTCTAAGATCTTAGACAACCCGTATGTTAGTATAAGATAAGCATAAAACAATTAAAGTTATAATTTGAACACTAACATTACTAAAACATGCCTATTCAATTATACTGAAACCATAAGAAAATGAGGCGGTTCTAACGAGTACTCATAATCTATGTTTTGAGCAGAAATAAGAAAAATAATGTATACTCCTTTAAATCCCGGTTTTACTACATAAAAGTGGGGTTTAAGGGGGTCAAAATAATATAGGCATGTTTTCGTGATAATATGGAAAACAAATTGATTTGCCTGTTCCAGATGTAATAGTACACTCTGGAAAGGACACAATTCCACACTGTCTACATAAATAAAACGCCAATCTTGGGAGAGTGTTAAAGCAGGTTTTGTCAGTATATCTAAACATGCTATAGTTGGAAAGTAAAAATTATAGTTTGTTCTCGTCATCAAAAGAGTTAAAATTGGATTCAACAGACCATGCCTTTCTAAATAGTTCGGCTCTTATGTCATTGTACAGGGAACAATGAAAACACGTACACATTACGAAAACACGCCTATTCAAGTACATTGAAAATTTTACAACCAAAACAATGAAAGCTTTCAGATAAAAAAAAAAGTCTAATTGTTTTCATATATCTGCTCAGAACAAAGGTTGTGGGCGAGGCGGTTCTAACGAGTACCCACAATTTATGTTTTTTAGTAAAATAAGAAAAATAATGTATATCCCTGTAAACCCCAGTTTTACTATATAAAAGTGTGGTTTAAGGGAGTCAAAATTATATAGGCGTGTTTTCGTGACGGTTTTTCACTTTCTGTTACATCGTGAAATAGACATTTAAGCTCCTCCAGTGGCTTATTTTCGTATCTGCCTGTTTCGATTCGTAATGGTGCAATACCGCATCGTAACCTAGCAAACGCTGCACGTTGCCTGAACAGTAGACTCAATTTACAGTTAGCTTCAGTCTCAAATGTTGTCTTGAACAGGCAGTAGGTACGTAATTTATTGCGTCCCTTGCCCGAGGAACCCATTACACTAGTAATTCTGGTATACCGGTTCGCTTTAAATTCATTTAAAATAGCATCATGCAAAATATCGACAAACGTAGGACTGACAGGGTGATTAATAAGTGCGTCCAACGGGAACTGCGAAGCAGTTCCCCGAACCGCGGAGCGGTACTACAGACTACCGATGTGACCAGTGATGTGTGTGACCAAAAATGTGATGGTCCAACAAACGCTTGGGTGGTTCGGTGCTTATCCTGAAAAACAATAAGCGTTCCGTGATTTGGCAGAGAGTATTAACACGGCGGCCGTGCCGATAATAGCAACAAAACAGCCAATAACGCCAAGTATTCTAATTGCAAGGGGTTAAATCACGAGACTTATGACGTCAGCCTACAAAATTTGCGATCGCCGTCATTTTGAATTTTGTCTCACTATTATTTCTATCCGTTCTCGGTCTATTTACAAGCTAAGCATGATTCGTTTTGTGCATAAGGTACACTTTGATGTAGATGTTTAGATAACACATAGACTTTATGCTCTTTTCACCTGATAATCTTAAAAAAAACTTCGACACAGGTACGCGAATGTTGTCGTTGTACCTGTCATCGGCATACACTAGTTTTCGGCATTCGGAAAGCATGGCCCCCGCCCATCGGGGCCCGCGAAATAGATGGGCTGCCTAGCGCCTCCAGTAACTAAGCAGGACCCGAATTCATGTGATCGGGTCGGGTAAAAGTCCCACAAATTTGGAGGCAATGTCTCTGAACTACTGAAATATTGTTGACTTGGACGTTATATCGCAATTCATGCAGTGGATTAGAATTCAAGCGTGGTCTGAAATCAAATTCATTTAGATCTGGCCAACCCACCTATGAAGCATGTGATGACAATTTGGGCGCATCGATATAGATAGCACCTATTAAATTAATATTAAGTGCGTCCAACCCGAACCGCGTAGCGGTTCGGCGTCCAGACGCACTACTATAGACTAATTATGTGCCCAGTGATGTATGTGGCCAAAACTGAGATGGTCCAACAAACGCTTGGGTGGTTCGGTGCTTATCCTGAAAACCCATAAGCGTTCCGTGATTTGGCAGAGGCTATTGACACGGCGGCCATTCTGATAATAGCAACAGAACAGCCAGTAACGCCAAGTATTCCATTTGCAAGGAGTTGAATCACGAGACATGACGTCAGCCTACAAAATTTGCAATCGCCGCCATTTTGAATTTTGTCTCCACATCGAATTTTATTTCTATCCATTCTCTGTCTATTTACAAACTAAGCATGATTCGTTTAGTGCATAAGGTGCGCATTGGTGTAGATTTTAGATAACACATTGACTTCACGCTCTTTTTACGTGATAATCTGTAAAAACTTCGACACAATAACGTGTTTGTTCGACCGGTTCGTAAATTGTTGTTATTTTTGAAGGTTTTTTTTCCTGCTTTTCATAATATGTAGACTCGCAAAGAAAAAAGAAAAACAAGACCAAAAAGAAACAAAGATAAAAACGCAAAAACAGTCAAAAATATTTAGAAAAAATCCTGAAGCAGTACAATGGATTTCAGGTAAGCGCAGGAAAGTGTAATTTGACAATGTAATTGTCGTTGTACCTGCCATCGGCATACACTAGTTTTCGGTATTCGGAAAGCATGGCCCCCGCCCATCGGGGCCCGCGAAATAGATAGGCTGCCTAAAACCTCCATTGCAGAGCTGCTAGTAACTAAGCAGGACCCGAATTCATGTGATCGGGTCGGGTAAAAGTTCCACAAATTTGGAGGCAATGTCTCTAAACTACTGAAATATTGTTGAATCGGACGTTATATCGAAATTCATGCAGTGGATTCAGAAGTCAAGCGTGGTCTGAAATCAAATTTAGTTAGATCTGGCCAACCCACCTATTAAGCATGTGTTGATAATTTGGACGCACGGATATAGGTAGCACCTATTAAATTCATATTATATATAACAACGGTCAAATGTAGTTCGGAGCAGCGTTTCGATACTACAATAAAAGCACCGTAAGCATAATACCCCGCCATAGCAATTATTTGTTTATGTATTAAAATTATCGTTGCGAAAATGTCAGGAAAGAAAATGACGGAGGGACTGATAACAATCCTAAACCAGATCTTGATAATATCAATGGACAGATAACAATTCTAAACCAGATCTTGATATCAATGCATATAGCAAGTTTGGTTAAAAGGCCTTGTTATTTACTCAAGTTATCATCCAGAAACGAAAATATGGGCGTGTCTCGGGCAGATAACTCCGTAAAAATTGATGAAATTTGCCCAGTAGCATTTCCAAACCAGATCTCCTTAATGTTAATATATATAGCAAGTTTGGTTAAAATCCCTTGTTATATCTAAAGTTATCGTCTGGCCACGAAAATATGGGCGTGTCTTGGGCAGATAACTCCCTAAAATTTTGACAAAATTTGCCCATTAGCAATCCCAAATCAGATCTCTTTAATGTCAATGCATATAGCAAGTTTGGTGAAAATCCCTTGTTATTTACTCAAGTTATCGTCCGGAAACGAAAAATTGGGCGTGTCTCGGGCAGATAACTCCGTAAAAATTTGACGAAATTTGCCCATTAGCAATCCCAAATCAGATCTCCTTAATGTCAATGCATATAGCAAGTTTAGTGAAAATCCCTTGTTATTTACTCAAGTTATCGTCCGAAACGAAAATACGGACGTGTCTCGGGCAGATAACTCCTTAAAATTTGACGAAATTTGCCCATTAGCAATCCCAAACTAGATCTCCACAATATCAATGCACATACCAAGTTTGGTGAAAACCACTATTACGGGGGTATAAAAACCATTACTGCAGTGCGATGACCCAAGAGGCTATACGTTTATTAAGCCTTGAACTATTTGTGCAAGCTATTCTGAACAGGTACCAACCACTGTCTTGTTATGCATGGTTCACAGCCCATTTCGATGTATAAGGCAGCAACGGATGTATATTACCGACAACAAAGAAAAAACGCATTGCCCTGTTTTGTACAGCATTTATACATAAGGAGGATTTAAGCCCATATGCAGCTTCCATAGTTAATTACCTAATAGACCACAGGCTCTAACAATTAAAAGGCGGTCGTACCAGATTATATGTGTACAAACTGCTGGGAAATGGACCTTCTCTTCCTGCGTGGTCGACCAGAACAGTCATAGATTGGCTGTACCATTCTTTATATGACCTTTGACATTAACCACCAGAAGTTGGGTTTACCATTTTTTTCTGCATCGCTAGCTTTATAATGTAGTTCATGGGTCACTCATATAACTGTATTTACCGTGTGCGCGGGGCTTTCGTCTCGTTCTTTAACCAAATGCTGTATACTCGTATATTAGAAATACCGTATTTGTGAATATGCTCATTACAGGGCACCACAAATCAACTGTAACATGATTAACCCTAGTCCTGCTGAACGCGGAATATATATATATATATATATATATATATATATATATATATATTATATATATATATATATATATATATATATATATATATATATATATATATATAGAAACAGTGTAGATTCAGATCAGTTGGCTTCTGAAGCACACTGATCTGGATCTGCACTGTTTGCAATCAAGTATGCGAGTTTTTATCAAGCATCTGGGTCAAGTAATCTGATTGGTTGAATATTGGAAGTGGTGTGGCGTCTTAATATATTCAGCATGACAAGGTTTAGATAATTAATCTTTTATCGTTCTGTTCTATTCTGGCAATACCATGTTCTAATATACCATCGGCGTACAACTATGTAGACAGTAGTGTATTCAGACATGGCAAATCAAGCTCTGCCCACCATGAGACGGACATCAAATATATTTGTTAAGACTGGGTTTGTTGTGTTTCTAGTGAAATATTGTAGCTTTCTCCGCGTAAATGCTATTGTTTATCTAGCAGAAAATGTCAGAATAGCTCTAGTCAATACAGAACCCTCGTAAAGACATTCGTCTTCAAAAGATGACACCACTGGGTTCAGTACTATTGGGTTCAATCCAGAGCCACAATATACTCCTGCGCCAGTTATGCTGTATATCTGTATTTTGTCCGCCGTCCTTAATTCTTAAAGCGCCAATCACAACTACTGCAGACGACATTTTCGAGATAGATATATATATTTGAATTGTTGGGTCTAATTGCGATTTATTCCGTAAATGTGTGGTGTTGGGTCCTCAAGTCGATTGTTGGGTCCTTCAAGTGGATTTTTGCGTCTTGTTTTAAACGGGAATTTAACATGGAGGACCCAATATATATATATATATATATATATATATATATATATATATATATATATATATATATATATATATATATATATCTCTTTTTTCAAAGAAAATTAATATTGACGTTCCATGTAGACCGTTTCACATGAAATGTCCGATTTCTTTTCTCTGAAAAACAAAATAAATGTCGTCTGCTACAAATTAATGCAGTGTCTTCTACACATCTGGGCCCGGTTTTACAGGCAGTCCTAAGAGTTAAGGTTTACCCTAAGGTCCCTAATTTGAAGAAATGAAATGAAGCCTTTAACTCTAACTAATATGTAATTTGTTGTGCTAGTCCACTGGACAATATCGAACTGCATTTATTTGTTTCATTGTTGAGCATCATCTGTTGTTTTATATATATATATATATATATATATATATATATATATATATATATATATATATATATATATATATATATATATATATATATATATATATATATATATATATAAAACGCAAAAATTGCTTTACAGATTTCAGTCCTTCAAGTTAAGGTTGAGCTTAACTTATTATGGAATGCCTGTGAAACCGGAACCAGGCCCGAGGTTATGATTTTTTCCATGCTCAACTCAGCAGAGCGTGAAATTTGTCCTGCTAATAAATCTCAGATTACTAAAAATTGCAAATTCTGTCTGCTAAACATTGCTGAATATGATTTTTTTTTTTCCGCTAATAAATATATAAATGCAAACTATTGTTGGCATTTACATATTTATTAGCAGAGAAAATTTCATTCTAAGCTGAGTTGAGCTTGAAAAAAAAGTTTTATAACCTCAGGGCCTGGTCTTGACGACTGTCATAGGTCTATAGATGACCAGTGGACTGTATTTCCCAGAAGCCTCATTCCAAAGGTAACATTCTCAGAAGTGCTAAATTTAATTTCTTGATTTAAGACCTCTTCTACGGGTGCTTAACAATGCTTATCCATCTTAATATCGAAGGAGTGAATGAGACTGGTCACGGCTTAGAATTTACCAATATATCAAAAATTCATCTGGAATCGGCCACAGACCGCGATTGCTTTCACAGAACATTTTCACAAAACATGTATAGAATGCATCAGTGGAGAGCAAATGCCCGATTGATACTTTGCGCATCCATGTGATGAATCTGAATATGTGCATTTTGCGCATGCTCGAAGACATACTTCGGTTGTTTTTGTTTCCAAGGAAAACCTTTATAGAACAGAGGCGTAGCCAGAACGGAATTATTTTTACGCACACCCAGGAAAACTCTTGAAAATTATGCCTAGAATTTACAGAGCAAATTCTTTCCTTAAAGAAGCAAAATATTTTATGACAATGTCACTTTATTGTAAATATTTTTCTTATGCATGTTACTTGCATGCGTAATGAGCGATATGCTTATGTAGATTTTATTCAATAAAACGAGTCAGCTATTTTCGTTTATGTGATGTGTTCCTTGATTCCAAAGGATCCCTCTTTTCAGAACTCATTGATACATGTCAGCAGACGACATATTAACCCTGTTATGTCGAGTGAACTCTTCTACCTCAACTTCTCGGACTGGTCCATTTCCAAAAGAAGGGGCGCGTCTGGTTAATTTTATTAGTGGTATGCATTATAAAAAAAAATCCTGTATTTTAAGCAAACAGTGAAGACCCTGATCAGACGCCGTTCTGCGGCGTCTGATCTGGGTCAACACTGTTTGCCAATGTCCCTTTTATGGGACGCTAGACATAAATGGGTTAAAATATTTTCCCCAGAAAGTAGGTTTGAAATTTTATGAAGTGTCAAAGCCTAAATTCTGAAGAAGAAAAAAAAAAGAATATCAATTTGTCACCTGAGAATAAGCCCAAAGAGTGCTAAAGACTAAAGCGACGTTCAAAATTGCAGCAAACGACATTCTACATTATTTACTCCGTCTACCCAGTTAGCTATGCTATGCTATGATATGATGTTATACGTCATATTATGTTATGTTAGGTTCGGTTAGGTTACTATCCTTTCGACATCACTCGGAAAGGCGTTTTTCGCTTGGCGTTTTATTTTAAATGAAAATATTTTGGTCTGATTGACCATATCTTATCAGAAACAATTTGTTCTTTTCTGTTTCTGTGTTTTGTTTTCAAATATTTACCCCAAAATTAAATGTACGGCCAAAAATTGGTCAGACCTATGCAATTTCTGTAGTACAGTGATCTTTCTTTCATATATTCTGACTTCACCGCGACTGGTATTAAATGCCGTAATGCAGCCGTAAACCGTCTCCCCGGGCCGTATATTATCATAGTGTATTTTATTTTCCTTGGGATCATGGAGCCCATGTTAGCATCTTGGAAAATTGAGTTCTGCTAAGCTGGTGCTAAGGGGCATGTGTAGCCCTGCAAATTACAATGCTGTCATACGAAGAGTCTCAATGAAACCAAGACTCCGATTTTCGTATTTGTTTTTTGTTTCCACTGCGAAAATATGCCTAAATTTTATCATCAAAAATTGAAAATTTTCAGATAAAAAAAAATCTGGTATTTTTCATATTTCTGCTCAAAACATAGATTCGAGGCGGTTCTAACGAGTATCCACAATCTATGTTTTTGAGCAGAAATAAGAAAAAATATGTATACGCCTGTAAACTCCAGTTTTACTGTATTAAAGTGGGAGGGGGTGGGGGTTAAGGGGGTCAAAAATCTGGTATTTTTTCATATTTCTGCTCAAAACATAGATTCGAGGCGGTTCTAAAGAGTACACACAATCTATGTTTATGAGCAGAAATAAGGAAAATAATGTATACGCCTGTAAACCCCAGTTTTACTGTATAAAAGTTGGGGGGGGGGGGGGGGGTTAAGGGGATCAAAATTATATAGGCATGTTATCGTGATGCATGGACAAAATTTATAGAGTTATTTATCTGTGATATACGTATTTGCATTAGTACAGTACTGGCTAAATGACGACAATGCTGCTACTACTTTTAATTATAATAATAATGATAATAAAGATGTTTTCAGCAACGTTTCAAAGGAGGATATAAAGAGTAAAACTTCAATGTCCGGTAGGTTATAGAAAATCGAAAAGCATCCCTAAATTATTCCTAACTGCCTCGTAATCTGGCGTATGATTACCCCTCAGTGTCTTGGACTATCCATGTCTAGAAAGATTTTCCATGGCCCCAAAGATGTTTGAGTCATTGACGTCCGACTATAGTACACTTGTATTCGATTTCAGCTTATCTTGGTATAGGTAACATTTTGACATACCTCCAATTACCTGTCGAGAGGCATTAATTTAAATATTGGTTTTCAATCATGTGTAATTAAACCCCAATAGCTTTCTTGGTTAAGAAAGTCTGTATAATAATAATTATTTAACCACTAGATAATCTTCACCAAGTGTCGTAAACAAGCAAATTTAAGGGAATTGGATACACCATTACGAAAACACGCCTATGCAAATATGTAGAAAATTTCACCTCCAAAAAACTGAAAAATTTCAGATAAAAACCTCTGATATTTTTCATATTTCTGCTCAAAACATAGATTGTGGTACTCGTTAGAACCGCCTCAGCGAGGCGGTTCTAACGAGTACCCACAATCTATGTTTTGGAGCAGAAATAAGAAAAATAATGTAAACCCCTGTAAACCCCAGATTTACTATATAAAAGTGGAGTTTAAAGAGGTCAAAATTATATAGGTATTTTACAAGGGCGACAACTTTTTTGGCTCCCTGTTTGTTTTCCAACACTCCAAGATCCTTCTGATCTGAAAAAGGATCTACTCTAAAAGGACAGAATTTGCTCCCTAGGGAACAGAAGGGAGGCAAAACAATTTTACAGAGTTACCACCCCTGAAGATGTAACCATCTCCTAAGGTTATAACTCTGGGATGCAAAATATTACTGAATGTCTTCGAAATATATAAATAAAATATATCAAAAAGCAATATGAAATAAAAAAATATAACAAAAAGAGAAAAAAAAATCAGTATGTTTCCGAGATTCGAAGTGTAGTGTATGTTTTGTTAAATATATATCACATCTGTTATTTGTTTGTTTATATGTTTGCTTGTTGTTGTTTTCGCGGCTGTTTAGGCACTTTGCATTTGAAGTCATGATACATAATCCTTCTTTTCAGTTTCACTCAGCTTTATGGAACACAATTTAGGAACAAGACTGAAACACACCCGGTGCCAAAACTCCGTTCAGTTTATCATCGCCTAAATGACCTCATACAAGATACAAAATTAACCTATACATTATTGCCTGTAACCCAACATACTAATTTCAGTTAAATGCCATTTTAGACCCAGCCTTTGTTTTTCATGCCCATATCACATACGAACGGTCAATCTACTACACCACGCCTGTCCCATTTTTCGTTTAATTCCTTCAAAGCTTAGGTATGGCCTCAATGACGTCAATTATTTATGCTGTAATGTGAGAAAGTGTACCTTATGACGTGTGGCCAACGGTGTCTCCATGTGTATGCATATTTGTGCATTCTGATCAAAGTCGCCCTGTGGACAGCCAAGGATCCAAGCCTTCTTCATACGGACAGTGAAGATTTTGGTCAGACTGCGAGAATACTTAACGCTTAACATGCTGGGTGAAGTTTTCAGCAGATGACATATTGAAATATTTTTCTTATTTTCCTGCAGAAATCAGCTTTTTATATTTCATGCTAAATGTCTCCAATGGATACAATTGGCATGAAATGTTAAAATCATGTTTTGGGAGAAAAAAAAAAAAACAATTTGTTGTCTGCTGAACTAGCCCAGAGAGTGGTTAACCCATTTATGCCTAACGTCCCATAAAAGGGACCGGCCTCGGTGGCTCAATTGGATGCGAGTCCGACTGGTGATCAGGAGGTTGCGGGTTCGACCCTCGCCGGATCGGCAACATTCTTTCGTGGAGATTTGATCATGAAATATTTTCTACGGTCATTCTCTCCCTTCCGCTGATTCAAGAAGGGCAGTTGTCAGTTTCTGGCGAAAGAATGCGCACAATACTGGTTAACCGCTTAGAGGACTAAGCCTGCCCAGTAAAAGTGTGGTAAGGTAAACTGTCCGGGCTCGACATGACCCAATCGGGTTGACTCGGCGTAAAACCTCAACACAAACAAAGTCCCATAAAGGGGACATTTTCAAACAGTGTAGACCCAGATCAGACGCCGCAGAACGCGGCGTCTGATCAGGGTCTACACTGTTTGCAATAACATTAGAAAGTTTCAATAATAAAAGCAACTATGACAATTTCTATATTACACCCCTTTAACTATATAATGGACCTTTCCAAAGTTCCTGATGGGATAGTTTATTGAAAATATTTAGGCGTAAATAGAATAAGCTGGTCTGAGACTTCGTTCAACGTGTGTGTCATAAGGTACATTTTCGCAAGTCGCGCCCATTTAATCCATTTGTGCGGTTGATTTGCGCGCACTATATAAATCAAGAAGTCTTACGCATTACTTTAATTTACTTTATTTCGAGGTTTCGATTATATACTGAGACGGAATGATAAACAAATTTTGGAGATTAATCATTAATGTTTTTGCATGGATAGTGATATTTGGAGCTAAGGATGCTTTTGGTTAGTGTGTTTTTTTAGCATGACCTTACTTAGCCTTAGTATTTGGACATATAAACTAGTAGAAAACTAGAAGAACGCCGCTGACTCGCCTCCCAGTCAGCATTCTACGTAAATCTATATCGGGCCGTCATCGGCCCGTTAGGGTAGCTGACGGGCCGATGACGGCCCGATGTAGATTTACGTAGAATGCTAGCTGGGCTGCTCAGTGTCTACACTGTTTACCTCTAGATACATCAAAGGGAAGCCAAGTGGACTTGTTCAAATTTCAGGATAAGTCCATGGGGCAATAAGGTGTCCGAATACTTATCATAAATACAGTATTTACAATCATTATTTGTGTCTTGTCTTTTGCATTTGGATAAGATGGACTTAGCCCTTTAACTCATGAGATTCTGAAATGGACTCTTCCATCTCTGAATTTGGACACATCCATTGTAGCTAATGGGGGTTTAGTCAATAATTTACTTATTTTTTATTTATTTATTTATTCAATGTTTAAAGAGGGTAACACGATTAGCTATATTAGCTAGTCTACCTTGTGGCCCTCTGTAAAAACTAAAAGTACAAATAATAAGTAAAAAAAAAGTAAACAGTCATCATACCTACACATATATACAATATATACAGTAAGAATTAAGATATTAAATCATTAAGAGATTGAGAAATCTTAAAATTTGGACTGCTGATAAACTATTCCAACTTAAAATTTAAAAATGTCTTAATCAGTGACAGTATGGCAAATAGTGTAGATCCTGATGAGACGGCTCGTTACGAGCCGTCTCATCTGGATCTGCACTGTTTGCAAAGGCATCTGTATTGGTCTGCATGGATGAAAGTTATAACTCCTTACATTCGAAGTCACAACGGAAAAAATGCTTGTTTTCCGCTAAATGCGCATTAGGCGTTTTCCCTAAATGATGGGACATTACCAAACTTGTCCTAAAACTTCAACAAAACTGCTTCATATGTGGCAAACATTGTTTTGTGGCGTCCGATATGGGTCTACACTGTTTGCTTGAGGTATTTCTGTCTCAATACTTACAGAGAGTAAATATGGTATATTTGTGAACCTTTTATTCCTAGCGTCCCTTAAACGGACATTAGCAAACAGTGTTGACCCAGATCAGACGCCGCTTAACGCGGCGTCTGATCAAGGTCTACCACCTGTTTGCATTTAGGACGGGAATGGCTATAAAACATGGTAACAATAAAATCTAGCCAGACACTCTTTGAACCGGTCCAAAGAGTTAATGCAGAAGAGTTCACTAGGCATAAATGGCTTAATGAATCACTAAAAAATATTTATGTGGCACTTCATGGCTTTTTTAACCCTTAGGTAAAAATAAGAAAAGTGTTTCAAAATGTCGTCTGCTGAAAGTTTTAACCAGCATGCAAAGTGTTCGTTTTATAATATGACATTGTACGGGGGTGGGTGGGTGAGGCGAAGGTGTCTTGTAGCGTTTGTCACCGGGGGCGCCCAACTGATATTGGCTTACAGTTTGGCAAGGTCTGCTGTCCTTGCAACAGGTAAGGGTAGAGGCCGAATGTTGTTATTTTTTCTGTTCCTTCACTTTCTTTCATTTCCCTTCTTTTCCCTGTCCCGCTCTTTCATGTCCTCCTCTGGTTGCCAGAATCTGTCCATGCCGGGGACATGAAAACTGCAACATCCCTCACGCCCTTAGCAGAGCCTTTAGTGGACCTATTTCTATATATGGGCCGCAGAAAGCGAAAAGGTGTCTTCGAGCATGCGCAAAATGCACCAATTCATCCCACGCATTTCCAAAGTCTCATCCTGGAATCTCCATTGGTACATTCTATAGTGTCCAATGATTCTGTTAGCGGACAGTAAAGGCCCTGATCAGACTACGCGGATGCGCAGGCTGATCTGGGCCTTCGCTGTCCGCATATGCCCGAAGACACTTTTTTGTTTCTGTTTTTTTTTTTTTTTTTTGATCGTGTGCAAAAGTAGTTTTGCGGTATATATTTGCGGTAGAAAAACAAAAATCACTTTCCGAAGGATGTCGAAAGCACAGTAGTTTATGATAATGTGCATCATTGGAAAAGACACAAGATAGGAAATAGCAGACTCAGTTAACAGAGTCTGTTCGTCTGTTCATGATGGATAATGAAAAACTGCAACATCCGTGATGACCTTAGCGGCTCTTTTAGTGGAACCCTATTTTCATATGAGCCAGCACATGAGAAAAGGGTACTTATCACAGTGGTGATCAGCAAATGCTCGGGCGAGCCTACGCATAAGCTGAACGCGCGTCTGATCAGGGTCTACACTGTTTGCAATAACATTAGAAAGTTTCAATACTAAAAGCAACTGTGACGATTCCCATATAACACCCCTTTGACTATACAATAGGAGAGTCTATTGAAAACAATCATGCAGGCATAAATGGGTTAATCTAAATCTTGCATGGCGCACATGTCCGAAGGTAGATTTCTGACGTCTCGGCTGATAAGCTTCTGTTGTTTTTGCCACACATGCCTTAGCAAACATTTGCGATATAGGGGTGCCAATCCGTCCGTTTATCCGTCCGTCAACCTTTGCGTCAACTCTAACGTTTAAGCCCAGTTCTCAGCCTGAACTATTACGTCCAGAATCATTTTACCTACCTCATACAATACAATAAGTTATGACCATACTGTAAATTCACAACTGAATACAATTTTGAAAAGTATCTTGCAGTAGAAACGGATAAGCTATCTATTTCCAAGTACATGCATACAAAATTAAGATTTTCAAATCATAGATTGAATATTGAACCAGGATGGTATACAAGGTGCCTTAACAACCATTTGCGATATAGGAGTGCCAATCCGTCCGTTTATCCGTCCGTCACCCTTTGCGTCTACCCTAACGTTTAAGCCCAGTTCTCAGGCTGAACTATTACGTCCAGAATCATTTTACCTACCTCATACAATACAATAAGTTAAGACCATACTGTAAATTCAAAACTGAATACAATTTTGAAAAGTATCTTGCAGTAAAAACGGATAAGTTATCTATTTCCAAGTACATGCATACAAAATTAAGATTTTCAAATCATAGATTGAATACTGAACCAGGGCGGATACAAGGGCACCTGTTTTTCATCTAAGGACTTGTAATATTTGTAATTCATTAGAATTTGAAGGTGACTTTCATTTTATATGTGTTTGTGATAAATATGATGATCTTACAAATGTGTTTTTTTTATGACATTGCTGAAATTATTGTCAGCTTTGATACATTAATTTTAGAAGATAAGTTTTTTTGTTTGTTTTTTTTTTTTTTTTTTGCAACTTGATTCACAGCAATCAGATAATAAATCATTGGTAATAAACTATGTTAATAAACGTTTTGAAACCATGTTCTGCTTTTTGATACAAAGCTTTATCTGTTTACTATACTTTGATTTCATAAGATAAAACATATGATGGTTGTATAATAATAGTTTAAGGATTGTCAGTTGTGTTGTACTCATGTTATATTATCTGTTTACGATTCTATTTCCCAGCCAGCATTCTACATAAATCTACAGCGGGCCGTTATCGGCCCGTCAGCTACCCTGACGGGCCGATAACGGCCCGCCATAGATTTATGTAGAATGCTTACTGGGTTGTTTTGGATTAATTGTAGAATAAATTTTGAATCTTTGAATCTTTACAATACGGTATTTTATAACATGCCGTATGAAGAAACGCTGCATCCTAACCAATGTAAGCATTTTTTTATAAATTTACAGCGGGTCGTTATAGGCCCGTCAGGGTAGCTGACGGGCCGAATTCGGCCCGCTGTACATTTATAAAGAATGCTAGCTGGGAAGGTATCAGTGAAGATTTTTATCAAATGGCGCACATGCGCAGGTTGAACTGAATCTTCGCTGGTACGTCTTCTGATGTTCTGGCTCAAATTGCATTTATGTAACAGAGAAACAGAAAATAAGCAAAACATTAAGTTACCTCATGCAATGTCATTTATTATTTAACTTTGTTTTGTTTTTAAACCCTTTGTCATTTAGCTGGAATTTTCAAGGCGTCAGCACCTTTTGAAAGTTGGCGGCTTACAAGGTTCACTTATTCTGAAAGTTTGATTTGATTCAATTCTTAAAGTTTAGTCTGCAAACAGGGTGTTAATTCTTTATACAAAAACATAAACATCTTGAGATTAAAAGTTTATAAAAGAAAATAATGTACCGTATTTCCTCCAAGTAATCGAACTGACAGGTCTGAGCAAACGGTGGACCTAGATCAAACTTCACTGAACGCGGCATCTCATGCATGGGTATTCTCACTTTTTGCCAATCATTCAGCAGTTTTTACCCTTCTCTTGCTGAACACGACATGCCCTGTCTTGGCAAACAGTGTAGATCCAGATCAGTTGGCTTGGATCTGCACTGTTTGCCGTTAAATATTTGAATTTCTATCAAAAACCCGGATCAAGTAATCTGATTGGCTGGAAATTAGAAGTGGGTTGGCATCTTTATTATCCAGCAAGGCAAGGGTTAGATACATCAACAGTTAGTAAAATGAATTGTTCCTATTTCAGAACAAGTATAGCAAGGAGTAGGGTGCCCGAATATTTGGGATAAATGTGGTACAAAGTATGCAAAACATCAACAGTTTAATTCGGGGTTGATCCGTTTAATCTCAGCTTATAATCACTATAATCAAATTAACCGTAATTAATAGTATTTTCACTCTTTTGAGCGCTAAATAAAATTGTAGAAGACATTCTCATTTTATCGTTATAATTTTTTCAAAGAAAATAAGATATGACATTTCATGTGAACAGTCTGCAGTGCAGACATTTCAAATGAAATATGCCTTGTTTTCTCTTAAAATACAAAAAATAAGAATAAATAAATAAAATATTATCTGGTAAAATTGTGATTAGCGCTTTAAGGGTTAATCTCTTAAAGTAGTCCGATTCATCACGAGAAGTTTATTATCAAGTATAATTCCATGTTTTCGGTAAGGACTGGCAAAACAAAGTGAATCACAGGTGATTATAGTAGCACTTGTTTACCTCTCATGATCTATAGGCAAAAATATAACCTTGTCCGTTGACTTGAGGCTTCTGGTTCTCAGGTGTATTACGTCAAACAGAAAATCGAAACCAGAAGTTACAGGTCCCAGACAAGGTTATATTTATTCCTATAATTATAAATCAAAATATAAATAATAAATATTCCTGTAGTTATAAATCTAAATATAAATAAATAAATAATAGTAAACTGTTTACATTCTGTGTGCTCTTTATGACCTGAACGTATACGCAGTATTTTACAGTAAGATTGACCATATTTTCGTGTCACAGTGTTCGATCGTGTGTGATGCGTGCGTGTGTTTGTTTGTTTGTGAAAATATACCAATAATTTTATTTCTGTTTGCTTTGTGTCAATTTCACCTTAAAATCCGTCTTTGCTGTACGATTATTTACATTTTTGCGTGTCGATTTCAGAGGTTCGGACAATCTGCAAGCCGCTAACCATTCTTTTAAAACCTGACTCTCTGACCTTCAGTTCCAACAATCTTGCCATACGTGTGCATGTTTTCATGCGTCAGTTCGACTTCTAACCCCCGGCATATATCCCAGAAGGCATTTGACGTTTATACTAGTCGCATTAACGTCGATGCAACGTCATCTCAGGCAATTAACTTTTATGTCATTATATGTAAACTCTCTCAATGTGTGTGCATTACTATTTATTTATTTATTAATTTCACTTGCATTATGTGTACTGTGACCTTTTATTTTTCAGGAGCGTACGTAACAGACGTGACGCCAGATTATGGGAGTTTAGGTGGAGAGACACGACTTACCATATATGGAGGGGGTTAGTACACAAAGATCATGTTTAGCCGTTCTCTGGCATTCGTATGTATAAGCCAGTGAGCGAGCTACAAAGACAATTCATGATTTTCTCTTGTTGTTGATGTTATAGTTAGGAAATTAACACATTTTTTTTTTGTGACTTTTATTATATGGATCAAACATGTAACTTTCGCCATGTCCTGTGGGAGGTGTTGAAATCCGAGGCCGGAGGCCGCGGTTTTCAACACCTCCCAAGGGACCTAGCGAATGTTAATGCATTGAAAAACCATGTCCGATCGCTATTATTGCATAAAAACTGAAAACATTTGCTACATTTCGCGTTATTTCTTGCACTATTTTGTTTCGCCTTTTCACCGATGTCTCGCGAACGCAATTTCCACGGACTATGCTCGTTCTGGGGCCGGGCAGTACACATCTCGTAACGGCAGCAAATCTGTGGCCCCGGTACGATCATATTGAAAGTTGCGTAGCCGTGCATTAACAGCGTTCGAATTGCCTTGTTAATACACGGCTTTTCGCCGGTTAATGCACGGCTGTAAATAACGTGTGACACTGCTTTTTATGCAATAATGTTCATTAAACAACTATAAACGCACAACCCGCAAAAAAGGTCGACTATCTCAGAGTGCCGTACAATCAACATATGAGTTCATCCGTCCATCCGGGGACAGTTATAAAAAGCTATCGATAACTCGTGAACCGTCAAGAATATTTTGATAAGTTTTTGGCATACAGATTGATACCGATAAGCTCTAATCAATCGTCTTGCTTTTTTTCTTCTTTGCCGAATGCTTAGCTGGGGCACTGGCACTTGCCTCTTAGCGATAAAACCCAGCTAGCATTCTTTATAAATCTACAGCGGGCCGTTATCGGCCCGTAACGGCCTGCTGTAGATTTATAAAGAATGCTTACTGTGAAGTTATTTAAAGGGAATGAATACGCATTCAGTGGAGGAAACTGCAAATAAAAAAAAAAAAAATGTTTTGTTCTCATTCGGAAAAGGGGTCTGTTCTTAAAGGGAAGATATTGTTCCCTTTGACAGACCCCTTTTGCAGAAGGAACTTGGCGTGCAGGAAAGTAAAGTAACGGGAAGTCAGAATAGTTGCCTCAGTTGTAAAATACGGCGGAAAAATTATCAATTCCCTTAAGGACTTATGACGGGTGTTTTTTTTTTTTTTTTTTGTTTTTCGAATTCCGCTTTTTTAATCAATTTGTAAAATAAATATGAACTTTTACGGTTTGAATAATTCTTAAGCAGGGACATGTATAAACTTTTTCATTTTGGCCTCATTTTGTCTCTCTTTAAGATATAATATACAGCTACACAAAGTAAAAAAAAAATATCAAAATGAAAAACAAATTTTCGGCTATTTTGTTTCCACACAATTTTCAAAATATTGGATTGAAAAAAAAATGAAAAAAAAAAAATGGGGGTAGAGTTATATTGACTCACATAGCTTTCTCGGTTTCTTTTTGCAATCAGCTCTTTGTATTCCATTGAGGCAGACACATGTACATGGATATGTTTATAGAAAAATTATGCATATCATTGTGTGCTACGTGTAAAATTATGACACATGTATATGTGTTCGCGCATTTAAGAAATCGGGACAACTTCCAGCGCGAAACATATCCATGGGTATTTATGCAAGAAAACAGAATAAACACAGAATCATTACAAAGTGGTCAGTTTTCAGAATCACTGCAATGTGGCATTCTTTGACTGAACAATTTGTATAGTAGAGAAAAAAAAAAACAAAAAAAAAACAGGATGACAGCAGTTTTTCTGTATTAAACATAATTAAAACTCCCATAGACTTACCTGTATTATTGTGGCTGTGTAGTTAATAATAAATGATACCATTTGATAATTAGGAAATGTTAATTTGTACTAAATTTGGTTTCATTTCATTCAAACTTGTTACGTTGTGTAAATGAGTGAAAGAGTTGATAAATGACAGCAATTGTAACATAGCATTATGGAACTTCCCTGTGTAAAACAAAGCCTGCTTTTCTGTTATGTAAGGGGACTGGACAGACTTGATAGATTTTCTGCCATTTTTACAATGATGACAAGTTTTGTGACTTCCGGATAACTGGATGGATCTCTCTGATCATTAAGAAAACACACCTATTCAAATATATAGAAAATTTCACCTCCAAAAACTGAAAATTTTCAAATAAAAAAACCCTGATATTTTTTGCGTATTTCTGCTCAAAACATAGATTGTGGGTACTCCTTAGAACCACCTCGGCGAGGCAGTTCTAACGAGTACCCACAATCTATGTTTTGAGCAGAAATAAGAAAAATAATGTATACCCCTGTAAACCCCAGTTTTACTATATAAAAGTGGGGTTTCAGGGGGTCAAAATTATATAGGCATGTTTTCGTGATGTAATTGATAATTTCGTTGGCCAGGATATATATTTTCAAGTTTCAGCCCAAAGACCAAAAATGCAAAACACAAAAAAAGAAAAAAAAACTGTGTAGACAAATTCAAAGATAGACAAGTTTATTACTATACAACAGGGATGAAATTTATATTTTGCAGGATTTTCAGCAGATCAGTTTAGTCAGAATGATGATCCCAACACAGGCAACTTTGTCTACTTGGTGTCTGAAACTGGATCCAGAGTTTCCTGCCCTGTACATAAAGATGGGAGCACAGAGGATCAGATCATGTGTTACACCCCAGAGTAAGTACTGTAGTCTTAGATGCATACAACACAGGCAAATTTGTCTCCTTAGCATCAGAAAGAGTTTCTTCCTATTTTGTACAGAGGATCAGATCATGTGTTACACCCAGAGTAAGTACTGTAGAGTTAGTTTCATATATATATAACATTTTGCCTACTTGGCATTAGCTCTTATTTGAAAAAGTGCCATTTATTTATTTATTTATTTATTTATTTATTATTTTACTTTTGTTTTGAAAAATAAGAATAAAAATATCACTCATTTGTATTTAGCTGATTGTGATATCACCTTTAAAAAGTCTCAGACATTAATGACATGTTATTGAAATAAACGTATCCTAAAATATGTATCCTCCTTATTGGTCCTTGTTAGAAAAATGGCAGAAGAGAGCTACTATGTGAAAGCAATGGTTGATGGCAAGGCTATTGATGACGACAATCTTTGTGATGGAGATCCTACCAGCAGTAGCTGTACATATGTGGTGAGTAAAAAAGGCAGTTATACGTACCTTTGATGCTAAGCATGCTGGGTAAATATTGTAGCATTTGGCATTTTGAAATAATTTTTACAGAAAATAGGCTTTGACATTTCATGCATATTGTCTTCTTTGGAGACAGTTTGCACGACATGTCAAATCCTATTTTCCTGGGGAAAAAAAGAAAAATATCTTCAACTTGTCATCTGCTGCTTTAGCCCAGGTAGAGGTGAAACATGTTGTAGAAAGTTGCATTTCTCTGGTGTATTTGTTGGAAAGTTTGGCACAATTTGGAAGAACAGATATTGTGCAAAAGAGTTTCTGTTAAAGTAGGATTTGAAATGTACATGTACTGCTTAATATTTAAAACCATGGTTACCTTAAATAGTCTGATGCCTCAACACCATACCATACTCATCTTGAAATTGGAAAAAGTCATCTTAACGACATAGTAGTGTGTCTAAATATTGTCTGAAAAGCAAATGGTGCAGATCCTGATCAGACTGCTCCTTTAGACACAGTTTTATTTGAGTCCATACTGTTTGCCCAGTCCTGTCTGTCCAAGCATTTAGGGTAAGTATAGCATGCTGAATTAAAATTTCAGTAGAGGACACTTGCATTCCATCAAAGTAGGTTTTGCTCCTTTCTAAAAAGGGGTTCCCATAAAAGAAGAGAATTTGCTCCTCTTTGGAGCAAGTTCTTTCCTTTTATAGTGATCCTGTTTCAGAAAGGGATTGTCATGCAGCAAAGCAAACAGAAAGTCACAGTTGTTGCTTCCTTTCAACAAATGACAGAAATTTATGGTGTATCCTGTCTCCTTGAATACTTTTTTTTCTTATATATCCCTGCAAGTCATTCAGAGTCAATAAAATGGGAAGCCCTACTTTCAAGAAAACATTGATGGAATTACTCTATGCAAAAGATATCCCCTATTTCTTTAACATGTTCAGGGAACTACTGAGCAAAAATGGGTATCAGAAATTGGCAGTCAGTTCAACCAGTCATTATTTTTTCCTATAATAAGATCAGGAAATACTATTTTCTTTTAAAACTGAGTCTGTAAATAAGAATATACATTAGATTTTATGATACATTTAGAATTTATAATATATTAGGGTCTTTTCAGTATTTAATGTTTAATCTTTACCACTCTCTGGGCAAATTCAGCAGATGGGGAGCTGATGATATTTTTCTTATTTTTGCAAGAAAATGTCTAGACAATTTGCATACACTGTCGATCACTGTCAAAGCCTATTTTTCTGGAGAGAAAAATAAAGAAGAAAAATATTTTAAAATACTGTCTGCTGATTATTTTTACCTTGTATGCTGACTGTTAAATTTAAACAGATGATACTTTGAATGTTTTTCTTAAATAGTCTGGAAAATAGAAGAGGTAAAATGTTTATAAAATACATGTAAATGACTGCAGGACTATTTGCACAAACTTTTTGCATTTTTTATTTTTGTGATTTTTATTTTTCGCACGATCAAAATGGCAGTTTATGATTGCTCAGATATTAAACACTGGCTCTGCTGAGATTATACAAGATCTTTTGGGGTATATACCAAGACAATTTCTGTCCATTATTTAACACGGGAATAAAAAAAGCAGCTGCCAATAATGGCTTCTCCTGTTTTGTTTTCAGCCAAGAGGAGGTTATACTCCAACAATTGACAGACTGTCACCCCAGTCAGGAATTCCTGGTATGTATCAATATTAGTTAGAAAAATCCATAAGTTAGATGCTTTTTTTATTCATCCTATCACAAAAAAAATGCCTATATAATTTTGACCTCCTTAAACCCCACTTTTATATTGTAAAACTGGGGTTTACAGGGGTATACATCAGTTTTCTTATTTCTGCTCAAAAACATAGATTGTGGGTACTCGTTAGAACTGCCTCACCAAGGCAGTTCTAATGGGTACCCACAATCTATGTTTTGAGCAGAAATTTGAAAAACATCAGATTTTTTTATCTGAAAATTTTCAGTTTTTGGTTGTAAAATTTTCAATATATTTGAATAGGTGTGTTTTCGTAATGCAGAAAATATTGATAATTTACTTATTTCTCTGAAAATATATTAACCCACAACAGAAAAGCAACACTCTAAATGGCAAAAGACATAAAGACTAATACCTTATGAAAAGCTGGCCTCGGTGGCTTAGTTGGATGCGCCGTCCGACTGGAGACCAGGAGGTTGCGGGTTCAACCCCCGCCGAGGTCAGCAACATTCTTTTGAGGATATTAATCATGAAATATTTTCTACGGCCATTCTCTCCTTTTCGCTGATTCAAGAAGGGCAGTTGTCAGTTTCTGGCGAAAGAATGTGCACAATACTGGTAAACCGCTTAGAGGACTAAGCCTGCCTAGTAAACGTGTGGTTAGGTAAACTGACCGCGCTTGACATGACCCCATTGGGTTGACTGGGCCATAAAACCTCAACACAAACAAAAGTCTTATGTAAAATTGATCTGATGTCAAAAGTTTGATTGTACATAGCACATTCAACTTGTTTGTGCCTTGATATAAGGTATGCATGCAAGAAATTATGGATCAAATATGGACAGGCACATTTTATTGCAATAGAAAATAAGGTAATACTCATACCTTTTTGCAACATAATGTGGGAATATGTACCTTCTGACATATGCACCCAATGAAGATTCAAATCAGCCTGTGCATGTATGCAGTCTGATCAGATTCTTTGTTATCCACATGAAGAAACTTTGCATCTGTGGCTATCCGAAAGGTGCCAAGTGAAGGTTCTGATCAGACTGTGCAAATGTGCAAGCTTATCTGAATGTTTACTGGAGCACATCTCCAAAGGTCTGTTTTATGACATATCAGCTCATGTATATTATCGCACCATGTTTTAATAAAAATTTACATCAGGAAAACATGCCTATATAATTTTGACCTCCTTAAACCCCACTTTTAAATAGTAAAACTAGGGTTTACAGGGGTATACATTATTTTTCTTATTTCTGCTCAAAAACATAGATTGTGGGCACTCATTAGAACCACCATTGAGGCAGTTCTAACAAGTACCCACAATCTATGTTTTGAGCAGAAATATAAAAAATATCAGAATTTTTATGAATGTTTTCGTAATGAATGTACCTAGGAAAAGGTTACAGTCATGAGACACCAAAAGAGGAAGAGATGAAGAACAAGCAATGTCAAGGCACAATGACACAGTTATAATAACCAACATACAAATTAAACACATTATGAAAACACGCCTATTCAAATATATTGAGAATTTTACCACCAAAAAGTGAAAACTCTCAGATGAAAAAATATGGTAGTTTTCATATTTCTGATAAAAACATAGCTGGTGGGTACTTGTTAGAACCACCTATGTGAGGTGGTTCTAATGGGTACCCACAATCTATACTTTTTAACAGAAATAAGAAAAATAATGTATACCCCTGTGAACCCCAGTTTTACTGTATGAGGGGGTCAAAACTATATAGGTAGGTTTTTGTGATGAGAACTGCAACAGAAGAACTGTCTTGGAACAGCAGAAACATGATTGAGGAGCTTAAAAAAGGTTTACTCAGTCCTTGATCTTAGTTTTTACAACTCCCTGGGCTAATTCTGCTGATGGCAAATAGGTGAGGTTTTCCTGACGTAAATTCATTATTAACCCTTAAACTGCCAATCACAACCATTGTCATCTGCTTTTCCATCTGCTTGTGATTTTATGTCAGTTTTGCAAACAGTGTTGACCCTGATCAGATTGCTCCTTAGGAGCAGTCTGATCAGAGTCCACACTTTTGCCTGTATGCAAAAATAGGTTTGAGAAGTTTGCAAGAATATTAAGCAGATGACATAAACAGACATTTTCAGATGCAGGTTTTCTTGGCATTTTAAGGGTTAAATGTGATCAAAAGTTTGCTTTTAAATATTATGTTTCAGGAGTTTGGAATTACCAAAGCATCATCTTTTCCATGCAATATTTACCCTAAATGTTGGGACATTGTAAGGACATAAATTTTGAAATTATCATTTTAATCTATTATAATAATCATGTTTTTGTTTGTTCACAGGTGAATTTGTAACCATGACTGGTTCTCTTTTCACTGACCGATATGGCAGTAATTTGCCCTCTGCCACTAATGGAAGACTAGAAAAGCTGCTAAGGTACTGCATTTAACTATCAGGACAAAAATTTATATAATACCATACAGAACAATGAAGACCCAGACTGGCTTATCACAATTACTCACATGCTCCCTAGGGCCTTCACTGTTCAAATACACAATATTTATTACATTTTCAGCTGTGATTTACTGAGATTTCTCAGTGAATTTTAATCAACAATTCACCGAGTGAATTATTTCATTTTGAACATTTTGACATCATAATTGCTAGGCGACATTGCTGACGTTGTTGGTAACAACAATAACAATAGTTGACGTTTCGCGGAAAATTTGATAAAATCATGGAGATCAGACTGCAATTTTCACATCCAATTGGCGTTTTTGAGAAAAGACCTGCAACGCAAATATAAAGTATGATTTTCTTGATAATCCAATTCAACTTTCGGGACATTGTTGTCTGTATCAAGCACAGGATGATTTTTGCACTAAAGTGAAAACAAGATGGCAACTGATTTTCAAACTAAACCACGCCTCCTGAAATTCATGCACTGACTGGAACTATTTTGGTAGGAAATCATAACGGCTGAATGTGAAAATTCAAAGGTAAAACAAGAACGAAAATGTAATAAACAGTTTATTTGGTTGTTTTGATTAATTACGGAGAAATAATTCACGCGTGTTCTAAGGCTTCGCTTTGCTCACTCATTTTGTACGTGCAAGCCTTAGAACACTAGTGAATTATTTCACCGTAATCAATCAAAACAAACAAATAAACTTTATATAAATAATGTTCTTAATCAAAAGTCAAAACAATGATGCTAATAAGGTCAAATTTGGTAATTTTTGAATTACTTTACACAATATCTGAACTTTGATGAAATTCAAGTTTTAAATGTACAAATAGTATAGATTCTGATCAGAGTGCAAAGGTGCAAAGTCTGGTCTGGATCATTTCTTTGCAGTTTGCTGAGTTTTGAGTCGAGACAGTGTTGGTTTTGATCAGAATGTGTGCATGTATAGGCTGCTCTAGATTTTTTTCTCTTCACAGTATTTGATTTAATCCTAAGTCAGACAATATAGGATGTGATCAGACTGGTTTGATTTTTTGCTGTCCATATAGCCATGTATGAACTTTATTGAATCTTAAATCCAACACCTGGGCCCAGCTGTTCAAAGCATCGTTAGATTAATGAGCTTGTTAGTGATCAAAATGTTAATTGTTCTAGCAAGTGCAATATCAAATTCACAGGTATTTTTGCTGAAAAATGTGAGTAGCTTTTGCAAATGCAAAAGCTACTCACATATTTTCAGCAAAAATATTAGTGCCATATTTAATGATCAAAGTTTTAATGATACGTTAACTAATTCCATTGTAAGTTTTGAACAACTGGGCCCTGGATGTTATGGTCAGTAAGTATATAGCTGCAGATGAGAGGCATATTTGAAGAATTCTTGTTCTCATTTCTTCCTGAAAACACATATTGTGGTACTCATTAAAAGTGTCTTGGTGAGATACTTCTGATGAGTACCCACCACATAATGTTTGGGGAGAAATAAGAAACACATGTATACCTATGTTTCTTTGATGATTTCTGAAGCTTTAGTATATGTAGAAGCTCAGACTGGTCTGAAACTTTCACTTAACATAGTATTTGAATTTTACTACTCTATAAAGTCCAAACAGTAAAAGTCCTGATCAGAGTGCATGGACTTGCAGGCTGGTCTGGAACTTTGCTCATCTTATGCATGGTATATGAATTTCATTACTGAATCGTTCAAGTTTATTGAAGGTCTTGATCAGATCAGTGTATGCATTGTGGGGGAAGGCATGTGGGATGGCAGCAGCTTGTAGGGGAGAAGTGGTGGATCTTTGATCCTGTCATATAGTAACTGTCATTGTGCACAATATGTTTTCCTGGCCTGTCCTCTGAAGATGTTTTGCTTTGTGCTTTCTTTCAGAATATATGTGGGCCCTCAGGACTGTGGAGTAAAAGATGGAGATGATTTGTAAGTTGTATTTATTATTAAGTTGATACTGAATTTTAGTAAGAGGAAGAGATACTTATTCCGGGTTAGCAGCAGAGCTGCTTTTGCCTCCCTTCTGAAAAAGGGTCTTGTCTCCTTGGGAGCAAATCCTTCCATTTTAGAGTTGATCCCTTCTAAAAGGGGCTATGTGAGCAGGGAAGCAAAAAAGATCTAACAAAAATTTTCTCCCTTGTTAAAGTGGCGTAAAATTTGCTATTTCAGTATGTAGACTAACACTGAAGACCCTGACAAGATTAGGCAGATGCACTGGCTAGATTATGTCTTTCTCTATTCTCATATTCAAATGTCTGTTCTCCTGTACAAGGAAAACATTCATTGGTATCTTGAATACTATCTTTTACAGCTATGGTTTGTCAGTTGAGGAGGACTCTGATGAAGGAAGTTTGAAATGTAAAACTAAGGGAACGTCTGTTGGTATGTAATGTACTATGGTAAAATTTTGAACACCTTATCCCATACATTTTTCCTTAAATTTTGCTTTTTATACAATTGTTTCTTAAAATACTTACTGGAAATAATAATAATAATAATAATAATAATAATTGACTTTATTTATAGAGGGTAACACATTTAGTAATCTAGTACTAATCTTCCATGTGGCCCTCTTTTTTCCTGGGTAGAAACCAGTACTAAGCAATGTGGATAAAGTCTCTTGCTCAAGGAAACAACACTTGCTGTTAGTGGGGATTGAACCCGGTACCTCTCGAGCTCGATGCTTTACCACTGCACCACAGCGCTCCACAAAATGGCAATGGCAAACAGTGTAGATCCAGATCAAACTGCTTCTGCAGCATGACCTATATCTGCACTGTTTGCATATGCCGTTTGTCAGAAACTTTGATGTTCAAAATTTTAGGACATTTACTGTACATTCTTTCTATGAGAAATGATAATAAAAACAAAGATTATGCCTTAAAGCACAAGTCACAACAGCAACTGATGACATTCTTAAATATTCTGTTTTATTTTTCTAAGAAATTAAGGTATACTATTTCACCTGAATAATTTGTCTGGAGTGGAGACAATTTGCATGAAATATCAAAACCTTTTTTCTTGGAAAAAATAAGAGAAATATTTCAAAATGTCATCTGCTGAATTTTTTTCCTAGCATGCTGGGCATAATATACAAGCATACTCAAAGAGTGATGATCTAGTAAACAGATAGATAAGAAATAAAAACTGGTATAATTGATAAGTATGTTTGGGTGGTATGGTGGCTTTGTTCTGGATCTGCACTGTTTGTCATTCAGTATGTAAATTTTTGTCAACAATCCGGATCAAGTAATCTGATTGGCTGAAAATCTGGTGGGCATGACATCTTAATTTATTCAGCATGACAAGGGTTAGTATAATATTGAAAAGATCTTATATTGATTGTTAATGGACTAATTCTGATACTGTTTAGGGAGATATGAAGTCTGATAAATGCAAACACTGACTTCTAGTGCATAATGTTAGTGTTGTTTTTCATCTGATTCAAACAAAGTTCATATGGAGGCTTAATGATCAGAAACCACATGTTCACTTAAAAAAAAAAGGATTTACATATCAATTCTGACATAACTTATGGATCAGTAAAAGTGACATGAATTATTTCCGTATGATAATTTCAGTTCTTTCCTTTAGTAAAATGAAATTCTTGTATTGGTGACTGAAATGTAAAACTACCCTCTTCACCCCCCCCCCACCCCCCTCCCCCCCAAAACTGTTTGTGGGGAGGGGGGGGGGGGTATTCTGTTTTCATATTGTCTATTCATCCCTATGTACATCTTTCCATTACATTTTGGTTTCTATGCAGGGGGTATCTAATAAGAATTGCTTATTCCCATTTCTTGTTTGCAGTTGTTATTCTTTATGCACCGCTTATTTACGTTTCTAGTTGCAACACATACTAGAGCAAAGGTATCATAAAAGTAGATATTTGAAAATATTTTCACTCCAGAAGGATGATTAATTTTCTTCTTATTTTCAGGATTCTTCAATGCCAGCTTCATTGTGGAATCTCCATTTGGAAGGTAATATCATTCAATTCAGCTAAGTATAATCAGTGGGGAACTGAAACATTTTCAGGGGTGGTGGGGGGATGGGGGTGGGGGTGGGGGTGGGAGGGAGGTGAGGATGGGGGGATGTAGGCAACTGTGTCAAAATTGTTTTGCCTCCCTTCTAAAAAAGGGATCAACTCTGAAAGGAAAGACTTTGCTGCCCCTTATTCTTTCCTTTTAGAGTAAATCCTTTCTCAGCAGGAAATCACAAAAGTTGTCTCCCTTGCCAAAATAATGTAGAAAACTTAAGTGTAATCAGTCACTTTAAAGGGAGAGGTTGCATTATGAAAACATGCCTATTCAAATATATTGATAACAAAAAAGTAAAAGTTTTCAGATAAAAATTCTGATATTTTTTCATATTTTTGCTCAAAACATAGAATTGGGGTACTGAGTACCCACAATTTATGTTTTTGAGCAGAAATAAGAAAAATAATGTATACTCCTGTAAATCCCAGTTTTACTATATAAAAGTGGGGTTTAAGGGGGTAAAAATTATTTAGGTATGTTTTTGTGATGGAGGAAAACATTTTTATTACTCCATGACAATACATGTATATGTTACAGGTACTCATTATTTTGCTGTGATAACTGTGATCAGTACCCAAAGCATAGGCTTCTTATAAAAATATCTAATTCAAACTGTTAACAAAAAAATATTGAATTTTACCTCAATTATTGGGACACCTTAACCTTTTACCATACTTGTCCAAAACTTTGATCAAGTCTATTTTCCAACCTGTTGATGGCCTTATAGGCTGCAGGAGAAATAATTCAGCTTATACCAAGAATTTTCTCTCTTTTGGTCACTTGCGGAGGTCTAATCTTTGACTGTTAAAATAGTAAAGAGTGAAACAAGATTGTTGTTTCTACCATCAGACTAAGCAGTCACATTGTTTTGCATGCATTTCTGGAACTCTAAAATTATTTGATCTAAATTAGTCCTGAATAATAATATGTATCTGTCATGTAATTCCAAAAACTTACTTGCTAAGTTATATACATTTAAATGAGTTAACTGATTTAAAGCAAATTAGGGTCATCCACCTAAGGTTAAATATTAGCTAATGTTTGTTTTGTGTCCTTTCAGATCTCTACCAGATTCCCAGGTCTATCGTGTATCATATAATGACCAGATCTACATGTACCAAACATACACAGGTGGGTGAATTATACTTCATAGACAAGAAGAGTATCCATTCCTTAACCCATTTTATACTGAATAGATTCCCCCACACCATATATTGGAAGAGTCTAATTTGAATTTTAAGTATGTCAGACTATGAAATTTAGATTTCTAGAGAAAACAGACTAAACTAGTTGCAAACAGTGGAGACCCTGATCAGAGACCTGAGTCTGAACTGTTTGCCAATTACCATTTTACTGGTATCCCAACTACAATGGGTTAATTTACCTCTGAAACTGCCTAATCATCACGAAAACATGCCTATATAATTTTGAGCCCCTTAAACCCCACTTTTATGTAGTAAAACTGGGGTTTACAGGGGTATACTTTATTTTTCTTATTTCTACTCAAAAACATAGATTGTGGGTACTGGTTAGAACTGCCTCACCAAGGCAGTTCTAATGAGTACCCACAATATATGTTTTGAGCAGAAATGTGAAAAATATTAGAGTTTTTTATCTGAAAATTTTCAGTTTTTGGAGGTGAAATTTTCTATATATTTGAATAGGCGTGTTTTCGTAATGTGCTGATACTTATTAGAATCATTTCAGTGATGCAGTCTTGTAAATACTTAGAGCATATCTTTTCCTTAGAAATAGAAAAATATTTCAACGATAAAAATTCTAAATGCCCAGGTGTTTTTTTAAGACACTTTTTCCAGTGAGAAGAGGGAGATGAATGACAATTATTGTGCTTTCGACATCTTTCAGAAAGTTGTTTTTTGCTTTTGGCACTTTACACAGAAGAAGTAAATTTGCAAACTTTTGTCATGATTTAATGTAAAACCATTTGTCATTACTACCCATTTGCTAAAAGTTTTATTCTAGTCACTGGTTTTGAAAAAATCAAATATTTTTAATTTTCTTCCTAATAAAAATGAATGCAAATTATGCAGAAATCTGTAGGATAGGTAACTGGAGGCAAATTTTCAACAAATTCCCCGTGTTTAATTTTTTCTGAAATTTTCACAATATTTGTGTGAAATATAAATAATTCAAATTCAGCAAAGAAAAACAAAAAAATATTTTCTTAGACCAAAATTCCAAAAACTTGCTTTTCTATAGAAATTGCATAGGACCAATTTTTGCCATAAATTTAATTTTAGAGTAAATATTTGAAAACAAAACACAGAAACAGAAAAGACAAATGGTACTGATAAGAAATGGTCAATCAGAACAAAATATTTTCATTTAAAATGAAACACCAAGCAAAAAACGTCTTTCCGAGTGATGTCAAAAGCACAGTAGAGGTATATGTCAGGTTGAGGGCATGCATATTATCAGCTTCTTGGCTGCTACTAGAAAGATGTGTTTGTGATATCTATGGTAGTCAAAATTCAGAATTTTAAGTTAATTTATTTGGACTTGAAGAGAAAAAGAGGCAAACGCAGGACTTGATTAAGCAACAGATTCTGAGACATGCTGTCTCAAGTTGGACTGACATATTTTTTCAAAGTTTACTCTGGACTTTTAATGGAGGCATAATATAGAGGATGTGTGTGTGTGTGTGTGTGTGTGTGTGTGTGTGTGTGTGTGTGTGTGTGTGTGTGTGTGTGTGTGTGTGTGTGTGTGTGTGTGTGTGTAAACATATCTAAAGCTATGTCATCTGCTGAAATTAGCAGGCTAGGCATTTAAGGATTATGACAATTAACCCTTTAAGAGCCAATCAGAATTGTAGCAGACAATATTCTAATTTATTATCATTATTCATAGAAAATAAGGTTTGGCATTTCATGTGAATTGTCTGCCTAACAGACAGTTCACATGAAATGTCAAGCCTTATTTTTCTATAAAAAATCATTATAAAAATATTTCTCAAAATGTCATCTGCTACAGTGGAGATTGGCATATAGAGGGGTAAGGAATGTAGTAACCGATGCTGCATTATGTTTTGTAACATTTCAGATATAGCTTCTATCAGCCCAACAAGTGGAAGTACAGAGGGAGTCTTACTTTAACCATCTATAGAAACTAACGTTCTCTGTAACATTTCAGATATAGCTTCTATCAGCCCTACAAGTGGAAGTACAGAGGGAGGTCTCACTTTAACCATCTTTAGAAACTAACGTTCTCTGTAACATTTCAGATATAACATCTGTCAGCCCTACAAGTGGAAGTACAGAAGGAGGTCTTACTTTAACCATTTATGGAAACTACTTTGATGACAGGGCCCCTTACAAAGCACCAAAGGTTTTTATTGGAGGTACTGCATTTTTATATATATAAACGTATGCAAGTTTTCTTTTAACTCCTAGGTTAATTTAATATCTAAATCATCTGGGTCTTTAAAACCAGATTTACATGTCCAAAAAATGTTTTATCTAACTGAGATGGGTCCAGTGCTGAACTGATAATAATAACTTCACAAAAGTATAGGGCCCAGACATTTAAAGCTTTACTAGTTTAACAAAGTTGTTAAATTATTTCAATGTTAAATTTGAGGAACAAAAATGTTTACTCATACTTTTTTTGTAAAAAAAAAAATAAATAAATAAAAAAAAATAAAAAAAAATAAATAAAAAATAAAAATGGTATTTAAACATTTTATGTAAAAGTATTAAATTAAAATTTGGGCTTAAGGACTTCATTAAGCTAATGATGCTTTGCACAACTGGACAATGGTGTTCAAATGCATAGCAATATGTGCCAGTATTTATTCCACCTACAACCTGAGCAGTTACAGTATTGTGGATAAATTAGGCCCACATGTGTAAGGCATCTTTAGCTTAATGAGCTTGTTAGAGGTCAAAATGGTTACTGTTCTAGTAAGTACAATATCTAATTCACAGGTACTTTTGCTAAAAAATGTGAGTTGCTTTTACAAATGCAAAAGTTTCACATTTTTTCAGCAAAAATATAAGTGTATATGCCATATTTAATGATCAGTTTTAATAATACCTTTACTAATGCATTTAGTTTGAATAACTGGGCTCTGGTTGACAAACTTAACTGTTTTCAACAGTAACATGACCAGAATTTACTTGACTGCTAGTACCAGCCTAGTACTAAAGGAGCAGTAGTTTTGATTGGCTCAGTGACCTAGATAGCTTGATGGACTAGAAGACTATCTGGACAGTGATCATTCAAAGCTTTATTTGCTTGATCTTTATGACTTATTTAAGAAAAGGGTTTGTAAAATATTACAGAAATAGCTATATCCATTGCTTGTGTTCATGCTTAATCTGTATAAAATTCTTTAACTTTACAGAGACAGTTTGTGAGGTGACTAGGGTGGTTGTGGATGAATATATAGAATGTACAGTGGCTGCAGACCCAAGATACTCTCGTTCCAAATTCCCAGGTAGGACAAAAATCTTTGACATGTTGAATTTAAATATTAGAAACCATTTCAAAACATTTTAAAATATTTTCTCATAAGTTTTCCTCATAAGGCTTGGGGACAGTTGGGTGCTGTCAGGATGCATGTTAGATTTAAACACTGGGGCTTCCCACTGATTTGGCTTAAGGAGGGGTAAGGGCCTGTTGTGCTTACCACAGGTGTGGGATGTGTGCTTGCTTTTTATAATTGTTTCCCCTTAACTAAACTGCCTTACTTTTCTCTCTCCCTATCTGGATGATGGCTCAACATGACCAAAATATTTTTGTCAGTGCTGTAAAGCCTCAACTCAAACAAATCAAATTAATAGGTTTGGAATTGTATGCCTGCCTTTTAACTGTCTACTGAGTACACTGTTAACCCTTGTCATGCAGAGTAAATTAAGATGCCACGCCCACTTCTAATGTTCAGCCAATCAGATTATGATCCGGATTCTTGCTATAAATTCACATACTTAATAGAAAACAGTGCAGATCCAGTTCAGCTGGCTTCTTCTGAAGCCAACTGATCTGGATCTACACTGTTTCCAAAGGCAGGGTATATCCGGGTTTAGCAGGACAAGGGGTAACATGAAAGATAAAAAAAAATAATGAAAAACAGTCACAAATTGCTACCTACCTCCAACACTGAGAGGAGGAGTGAAGAAACAGTGATCTCCCTTTTATTAGGGCAACAGAAGCTTTCAGCTAGGAGCTTCAAATAAGTAGACTGTCCAGAATATTATTATTCTTACTTCCACCTAAAAATATGTGCGGTACTTATTAGAAGCACCTTGGTGAGCCACTTATGATGAGTACCCACAGCATAATGTTTTCCTGGAGAAATAAGAAAAAATATTCATAAGTTTTAGTTGGAAAAAGTGTGTTATCAGCAGTTTTGATTATGTTACCAAAAAAATTTATACATTCACAACCCTCTTTACCCAGGTAATCGAAGGTAATTGGCAAACAGTGCAGACCCAGATCAGATGCTGCAGAATGTGGCGTGTGATCAGAGTCTCCACTGTTTGCAAATAGTTCTCTAGGAATATCTAAATCACATAGCTTGACATGATTCTGACATGCCTCAAATCAAAAGGAGAATTTTTCAATATAAAGTTCATTCAGTCTACAATGGGTTAATTCTTTCCTCAGGTAATCGAGGTATCACATTTGAATACTGGACATCCACATCAAAGACAATGTCTAACATTGATGACATCTTGTCTATGACCAGCTCCAACTCTGGGCACATGGCAGAGTTTCTTGATGAAACTTACTACAAAGATGTTGATGACACCATGGACAACTATGTTTCCAGAATGACAACATATTTCTCACCACCCCATGATGGAGAGTACCAGTTTCAATTGATGGCAGATGATGGAGCCAAACTATTTATTGATGGGGTGTGTACTGTTTATGAAATAATAGAGTTTTCCTCATTTAACACTTAGCACTCTGCGTAAAAAATTCAGCAGATGACATTTTGGAATATTTTTCTCGTTATCCCTAAAAAACAAGTTTTGACATTTCATGCAAATTGTCTCCAGTGGAGACAGTTTGCATGGATGTCAAATCATGTTTTATTGGAAAGATAAAAAATATCACCAATTTGTTTTCTGCTGAATTAGCCCAGAGAGTGATCAAGGTTAAATAACATAGGCCTATATCTGTATCTGCAGTCTGATCAGGATCTACTGTATGTCACTGACCCCAGTGTAGCCTCCTGTTGGTATCTGAGGCTTAGCTTTAAAGGGATTTAGAGAGAGTGTAGTTGCCTCAAATGTGACTTATGAAAAATTATAGCTCTACATAATCATGAAACATATATTGTGATATTTTATTTGATTCAGGGAGAAAGGAAATAGAATCAATTCTGTTTCATGACCAAAAGAAAAACATTTTGAGACATGCAAACTTTACCAAAACATAGTGCTGTCTTTACCTTTGAATTCCAACAGACAGGCTTGAGTAAACAATATAGCCCCAGATCTGACATCATAAAATGCAATATCTGATCTTGGACTACACTGTCTAGCACTAATCCAGCAGGTTTTAGATACATTGACAGGTAGTGAAATGGACTGGTTCTAAATTTAGGACAAGTATGATGGGGATTTAAGGTAGCCCAAATACTTATTATTCCAAAAGTAAGTATTTTTAGATAATGATACCCCAGTACTCACAGTATCCGGTTAGAGAGAGTTTTTATAGTATTTGTAAAGTGGTTCAGTTTGCATGACAACTTTCCACACTTAACCCTTAAAGCACCAACCAAAATTTGTAGCAGACATCATTCTAATCTTTTTTTTTTTTCAGGGAAAACAAGTCTTGACATTTCATGTGAATTGTCTGTCTAGCAGATGATTCACATGAAATGTCAAGACTTGTTTTCTCTGAAAAATAGAAAAAAAATGTCATCTGCTGCAGTTGTGATTGATGCTTTAAGGGTTAACATGTACAGCCAGTGTGAACTTATACACTCCATAGATTGCACAATGTTAAATCTGAATTTGTTAAGGTTTCTCTCTCTCTCTCTCTCTCTCTCTCTCTCTCTCTCTACTACTACTACTACTACTACTACTACTACTACTACTACTACTGCAGTCAATTGTATTTGACCAACACCTGCAGGATCTGGTTTTGTAGGATGGAATTTGTCTCAGCAGTGTGAGGTTTAATCTGCACAAAAGATTCTCTCCCTGCACAGAAGCCCTTCAGTTAACATCTTGATCTGAAGGACAGTGCACTGTTTTAACATACCCTACCAATAATGCACTGGAGTTTGTTTTAACCCAGAAAATTTTCTCACTCCAAGTGGGGACTGAACCAGGGACCTCTAGCACCAGTGCACTAAGTACAGTGCTGCCTAACTCCATTTTATATATTGTATGTTTTTCAGTGCTTTATTTTCTATCAGATAATACATTTTGTCTTACATGATATCTTAATGTTTCATAAATATTCTATTGTGTTTGAATTGTTTCAGTCTGAGGTAGCTTCATCCTCCAATGACTGGGCTTACACTGGCAGAATTGCCTTACTCAGCAATACCAAGTAAGATTTTTTTCTCTTGTTATTTTTACACAGTGTGTGTGTGTGTGCATGTGTGTGCGTGTGTGTGGGTGTGTGTGCATGTGTGTGTGTGTGTGTTTGTGTTGTAATACTTAACAACAATTCTTTTTTTTTTTTCAGTTTTTATTTTATTCCCATATTTTCACAGTCGTACTATTTTCACCAGAGAGATGCCCTAGCTGAGCAATTAGAGCATTCGACTGCAGTGCTGAAAGTTATAGATCTGAGCCTGGCTCAGCCCAGACACTGATAATCTCCCTGCTCACCCAGCAGTGTGAATAGGTACTGTTTAACAATGACAAGGGAGGATTGAGTCTTGCATTTTATGACTGTGTTCAAGACTTGGTGTGCTCTAGCTTGGTATCTTATCACCCCTACAGACAGAGGCTAATGCACATCTTTACCATTATCATTGCTACAGTTTTGCATAATTTTCATAATTTTCTGGAGATTTTTGTAATTTTTCAGAGATTTTATTATTTAAAAACAAATATACAAAAGTTGTTGCTTTCACAGTCCTTCAATGGCCCCATTGATGCAAATAAAAATTGAAAGTTTATTACCATATTTAGCCTAAATATTGGGACATCCCAACTCCTTACCATACCTATCTTATTTGTGTGTTTAAAAACTGCTGGATGAGTAGCCCACAGTGTAGACTATGAGCAAACACCACATGCAGTGTTTGATCTGGGCCTATAGTGTTTGCTTTGGCCTGTCTGCCCAAATATGGTCTAATGCTAGTATTGCCTACAGTTTAAAATACCGTATTTGTTCTAATTACTGTGCTGTGCACTTAGTTTTTTTTCAAATCACCTAGAAACACAGTTAAATATCCACCTAATAAGGACATATTTTAACGAAAGGTCAGCGGAGGTCTTCATGAGGGGTGTACTTAATGATATTTATGCAATTTTTGTCTGGATTTTCTTTATAAAAGCATATGTTCTTGGTACTCATTTTAATTGTGTCCACATGTTGAGGCAATTCAAATGAGTATCAACAATGTATGCTTTTATAAAGAAGTAGATATAAATACACAGCTGTAATCTGGAAGACAAAAAAATTTACTTAACCATGCACTTAATAGGGGTATGTGCGATCATTAGGTAGAATACAGTACTTACACTTGGCATTGTCATAGCTGTTTCAGTACTGAGAGAGATGGTTGATCAAAATATATTAGCTATAATAGCATAAGGCTCTGTCAAAACACAGGCTAACTTTTGTTATTATAACCTACTTTTCTTCCACAGGTACCTGTTAGAAGTAGTGCATTATGACACATCAGGGGACTCATTTGTTCATCTAAAGGCAAAGTTCTTTGACACATTGTTCACCAATTCCTGGACTGGTAAAGCAGTACAGGAGCAACAGACAATCAGCATCTCATCAACAGTTGTCTATGATGTTCAGGTATGCCACAAACCAGGGCCCAGTTGTTCAAAACTTAACGAAGTTGTTAGCTAACATGACGTTAAATTTTCTGTCTTGAAATATGGCAAATACAATGATATTTTTTTGCTAAGAAAATGTGAGTAGCTTTTGCATTGCAAAAGCTACTCACATTTTTGCAGCAAAAATATCAATACATTTTAAATATATTAGCTACAACAGTTAACAAGTTTGTCATTAACAAGCTTGTTAAGCTAAGGATGCTTTGAACAACTGGGCCCAGATGTCTTGTCTCTCCAGTGATCTTTGAAGGCTCACTTTAGACTGTCTGTTCACCCATCTGATCAGGACTTCTTTCATCACTGATATAGTCTTTTGTAGCCACTGACTCTTTTAAGTGGACAATGAAGACTCTTATCACATGGCATAATGTGCAGGCTGACTTGAGTCTATGTTGCCCACATATATATGACAATGGTCCTTCCTTCATGTATGTTACATCAATATAATCGCACAGGCCAGATTCTGACCCAGTATGTGTGTGGTCAATTTGGTCATGGTTATGTGTAGTTTACCTAGTGTAGATTGAAACATTATTGATGTTCAAGTTGAATATGCATGCCCTGACCAGTGTTTGCACTTGCCCAATCTGGTATTGTCATACAGGGTTCCTTAAAGTAATGAATGCACTTTCAACAGATCTATCGTATTTGCCCTAATTACCACACTGTGTGCTTAATATTTTTTTAAAAAATCACTAGAAACACTTGCAGTAAAATATCCTCCTAATACAGGTACACTTTAAAGGAAGATCAGCAGAGAACTTCTTGAGGGGTGTATTTAATGAAACTTAAGCAATATTTATAAAAAGCATGTGTTGTTGGTACTCTAGTGAGGCAGTTTCCTACCTGCAGAAGTACACTTCCTTTTGAAAAATGGTGACAAAATCTCCATTCACCTTGAAGCATCTGCATAGCTGTAGATAATGAAGTCCTTAGATTGAATTTTGATAGAGGATGTTAATTCAGTTTATGACTATGGGGCTTCATTGCACAGAGCCTTTCATTTTTGCCCTTCAATTATCTCACTATGACTTAAATACTATTGAAAGAGACATAAAGCACCAAATCATTATTCCCATCCAATCACATTATACAGGCAGCTACAGGACAGAACATACTGAAATGTCCTTAAATTTCGAACAACAAACGGTCTGACAAAATGGCATATGCAAACAGTGTAGACTCAGATCAGACTGCTCCTGAAGGAGCAGTCTGATCAGGGTCTACACTGTTTGCAATTCCACTAAGTATTTCAAGAAACAATTGCATAAAAAGCAGTATTTAGGCCAAAAATTTATGGAATGAACTGTACAAAATTTTAGGGCATTTACAGTAACATGGCTCTTGATATTCACAGGACAGGAATGCAGTGTGATTTGTACTTTATCTGTGTACTTGCAGGAGGTGACATTCTCTGAGTTTTCTGCTGAGACACCTACCAGCGAAGTACAGACCATAGCAGTTGAGACAGCAGGAAGTTTCCGGTTTGGTTTATTTGGGGTCTACACAGAGCCACTCACTGTAGATTCTGATGAAACTACAGTAGCTGCAGCTGTCAATTCTCTGCCAGTGTGGGGATCTGATGAATCTGTGACAGTTGTAAGGTCACCATCTTCTACTGCAACCTTTGAGTTTACTTTTTCTTCAAACAGAGGTAATTTTACATGATATTATCTTTTTAGTTTTAAACTGCAGATTGTTTCTTAAAAATATTGACATATTTCACATATCATTGACTAGGACTGTTTCCAGTACAGATCAGTACAGGTGTATGCCTGTTAAGTGAATGATAATATATGGAGCTTCTCAAAGGGAAACAGCTTTTGCAAGCAGGAATTAACTTTCCACATTATTTAAATTCTTTTAAAAAGGGGTTTTCTCTTAATGGAAAGAAGTTGCTCCAGTAGTATTACCAACAGAAAGGGGAGTAATTTTTCCATGTCAGAGTTGCTTCCCTTAACGATGTATCTGTTCCCCTTATTTCCTTTCCACAGGAACTGCCTGGCTTTGTTAATTAAAGTTTTACTAAAAGCCATGAACAATGGTTCCCCGTGCCACAAGTGAACCCCAATGACCAAAATTTTAATGAGCTGGCAATCCATACAATCTGAGCCCAGTTGTTCCAAGCTAACGACGTCGTTAGTTAACGATTCGTTAAAATTTACATCGAGTGATACGCAAATACGCTGAAATTTTTTGCTGAAAAAATGTGAGTAGCTTTTGCAGTGCAAAAGCTACTCACATTTTTTCAGCAAAAAATATCAGAATATTGTATATTAAAACCGCTAAAACAGTTAACGAATTGACCCTTAACGAGCTCGTTAAGCTAACGATGCTTTGAACAACTGGGCCCTGATTAGGGTGTTTTCTGTTCCTTGCTTTGTGCTCAATATCCAAAAAGTATAAATGGAAAGAAAGATCCTTATCAGACTAACAAATCCCTTTCTCATGACATGGCTAAAACACTATCAATCTGGGCCAAGTTTTTCAAAGCATTGTTAGCTTAACAAGCTTGTTAATGACAAACTTGTTAACTGTTGTAGCTGAGGTATTTTCAAAAACATTGATATTCTTGCTGCAAAAGTGTGAATAGTTTTGCAATGCAAAAGCTACTCACATTTTTTTCAGCAAAAAAATATCAATGTATTTGCTATATATCAAAACAGAAATTTTAACGTCACGTTAGCTAACAAGTTAGTTAAATTTTGAACAACTGGGCCCAGGTGTTGCTTCTGTTTACACTTATCTTGTAAGCTTCCTCATAATGTCTAATCCTGCCCACGTCTACCAGGGCATGTGAAATAGATGGGCATCCTAGTGTCTCTGTGACAGAGCTGCTAGTAACTTATGGCAGAAATTTAGTTTGTAATTTGATGTGGCCTGGTAGAGTTCCACAAAAACAGAGGCAACATCTCAACATGATTGAAATTTTGTTTACTGCTGTGTTCAACCTAAACTATAAATAACAGCAGGTGAAATTATATAAAAATCTTTATTTTTCAATAGAAAGAAGGCTTGACATTCCATCAAAAAGGTTCCTTTTTTTTGAGAAAATTTGAATTGAATGTCAAGCCTTAATTTACTGTGTTGTCTTCTGCTGATTTTGTGTTGAAATATGTAGGAGACTAAACACATAATGTTTACATTTTTTTATTTTTTATTTTTGATTTCTTATCACATTTCCATGGATTCAGCCATAGCTCTAGATAATAGGAGATATCAGGGCCCAGTTGCTCAAAACTAACGATGTATTTAGTTAACGTATCGTTAAAATTTGATCATTAAATATGGAATATATGCTAATATTTTTGCTGAAAAAATCTGAGTAGCTTTTGGCATTTTTTCAGCAAAAATACCTGTGAATAAGATGTTGTACTTACTAGAACAGTTAACGTTTTGACCACTAACAAGCTTATTACGCTAACAACGCTTTGAACAACTGGACCCAGGTAAGTATTTTTCTTATTTCTCCATGAAGACATAAGTTTTAGATACCCATTAGAAGCACTGCTGCAACCTACAACATGTGTTTTCTTGGAGAAATAAGAAAATGTCAAGACATTTTAGTTTAAAAAAGCACTTTTCAACATTTTTATTCTCACAGAACATTATATGCTCATTCTGTGAGGATGTTTAACTTTAACTTTTTGAACTAGTAATACAGAATAAATAAATTTACTAAACTTGTATCTCCAGGTGACTTTCCAATGATTGATGTAATCAAAGTGGTGAATGACTCTGATGTAACAGTATCAGCCACAGAGACAACAAAGGGAGTTCCTGATATGGATACCATTTCTCTGACTATAGAGGGAACTTCTTCACCTCCTTTCACCCTGTCATCTTTAACCTCAAATGATGTAAGTGATTGCATAAGAAATGATATTTATATCCTCAGTTATGATGCTTTGACTCTCTTCAGTTAACTGCATGTATTGACAGGGGAATGGAGAAAGACAAGATGGTTTTAGATTTCAAACACAGCAAATGTCCTAAAATTTCAAACACTTTATTCCATACTGTTTTGGCCTATATTTTGCTTTTTATGCAGTTGTTTCTTAAAACACTTAGTGGAATGGCAAACAGTATAGACTCTGATCAGGCTGCTCCTTAAGGAGCAGTCTGATCTGGGTCTATACTGTTTGCATATGAGATTTTGTCAGCAACTTTGGTGCACGAAATTTTAGGACATTTACCATATGCATTAAAAAAAGCAATTTACAGATACCATTTTTACTCTTAACCATCCTTAGGAATGCATAAAAGTGGCTGTTATGGGGAGGTGGCTCTTCTATAGAAGTTTAATATAACATACAATAATAGTTTGGGGAATCATAAAAAGGGGCTGTTAGTGGAAGTTTCACTATATGTTGCACTGTTAAAATAGCAGTTGAGATTTATAGCTGTCTATGCCATTAACTGTATAGGAGTGTCTGTATACCAGTAACTGGACCAGTGGATTAGTCGCACCACTTTTAATGTTTTAAGTTGGGTATTATTAATGCAATTTTATTTTCCCTGCTCATTTGATCTACTTGTTTGTGCATCGAAAACTATCATTAATTATCATAAAATAAAGACATGAATATGCATCGGTTTGTTCTGCTGGTTCTTTTTTTTTTTTCCTGTTAATTTATGTATAAAGTATTTGAGCATCAGCCCACTCCAATCAGGGGTTTTGCTGTCCATTTTCAGAATGATTGGATGCTGTACAATTTATCTGTGTATAATGAATGACATTTTTGGATTGTACAACTTTGGCTGATGTGGATATGCCCTGAAAATAACGTATTCAATCTAATAGCCATAGTGTGTGGTTTAGGATTTTCAAAATTACTGGAAAAACTTGTAGTAAAATATCCACTTGATAAGGACTATAAAGAAAGAAAAAATGCTGGCTTCGTGAGATGATTATTTCATGATATTTATGCATTGTTTTTTTTTTTATTTTCTTTATAAAAGCATATGTTGTTGGTACTCATTTGAATTGCCTGATACCATTTGCTTTTATAGAGAAACAGATATTAGTACTCAAGCTGTAATTTAAAGACTATGAAATTGTTTGACTGGGCTTATAAGGGTATGTGCAGTAATTAGATTGAATATGGTATTTCTTCTCACACACTATTCATTTTGATTTGATATTTTCAGTTAGCAGCAACTTTAGATGTGATGTTTGGTGCCAGATGCCCTCAAATGTTTGAAAGTGAGACAACAAGGAAAAGTTTTGAGAGTTTTGAAGTGGATGGGGTCACGTTTAGTGGGACAAGGGTCAAGGACACAGAACCTTTCTGTGGTCGCTACTCACTGAAGAATCCTGGCAAGATATTTGGAATAACAGAAGACCAGGCTGGCATTTTATTGTCACAATATAAAGAGGTATGGCAATATTGCTTTCCATTTTATGAAGAAACACATGTAATATTGTCATTGATACAGGTCTGCCTGCAGAGGTGCATCTGCCTGGTGATCAGGCTGTCACTGGTTTGATACCTGCGGGGTCTGGCAACATTCTTTCATGGAGATTGATCTTAAAATATTTTCTACGGTCATTCTCTCCCTTTTGCTGATTCAAGAACTTAGAAAGTCATTCTCTCCCTTCTGCTGATTCAAGAACTTAGAAAGGCAGTTGTCAGCTTCTGGCAAAAGACTATGCACAAGTTGTGGTTAACTGCTTAGAGGACTAAGCTTGTCCAAGAAAAGTGACCTCAGTAGTGTTGACTTGGCCTTTAAACTCCAATCCAACCAGTGGCACAAAACTATTCTGGCCACTGGATAAAGATATTGTCCAATTGCTTGGTGTCCCCAATGATGACTTCTCACATCTGCCAAGTTAGGTCAGCGTCTTCACTGTTCACCTGAACAAGTCTTTGCTTCTTGACTACCCACAGAATACATAATACCATAATTACTCTAGGTATTGGGACAGATAGGCTTTTGCAAAACAATGTAGACCCAGATGCTGCAGAATGTGGCATCTGATCAGGGTCTACACTGCCATACATACAGCAATATTTTAGATATATGTCCATTAAGAGGTAGTAGAATGGACTATTTCAAATTTTAGGACAAGTATGGTAAGTAGATAAGGTGTCCCAATACTTAGGATTATTACAGTATAGATTTTAAGAACACTGCATAAATGTGTGGGCTGATCAGAGTTATATCTGGGTGAAATGGTCTGAAGGTGTGTTTTCTCAAGTTGTGGTTCATAAGTAGGTATTTATTAGGATTATCTCAGCAAGAGAGTTCTAATGAGTGCCCATATATTTTTTTTTCATGACAAAATAAGAAAAATGTCAACATCTTTGATGGAAAAGAAAGTATTTTATCTAGTGTTCTGTAGAACTCCAATGGCTCAAACAGGCTTGGGACCATAAAAATTAGTTCTAACAAGCAGAAGTTCCAATCATGCGGGTTGGTTTCTACATAAAATGGTTTATAGAAACACAGACATTAGTTCACAATAAATGAGCCATATTCCAATGTAGTCATAATGTAAACTATAATATCAAGACTATATTCTATCTAATGATTTGGACAAGTATGGATGTTAAAATCATAAAAATATGACAAGCAGTGAAGATACAAAATTAACTTTTAGCACTTTGGGTTTTCAGCAGACAACATATTGGAATATTTTTCTCTATTTTTTTTTCAAGAAAACAGGATTTGATATTTCATGCAAACTCTCTCCAATGGAGACAATTTTTTTGAAATGTCAAACCAGGATTTGAAGTTTCATGCCAATCGTCTCCAATGGAGACAATTTGCTTGAAATGTCAAATCCAGTTTTCTGGATAAAATAAAAAAAATATCATCAATTTGTCTGCTGAATTAGCCAAGAGAGTGATAAATGTTAAAATAAAAAAGCAGTATATGGTTTGCCCTTTTTCTGGTGTGTGTACAGTAGTCTGTAGTGTTGAGAGGTTGAAGCAAGCTTAATTTCAATTATATGTTTATTTTCAGCTGTGTTTTGCCTACAAGGGAGTTTTTCGGGACTATATTTGGATAAAGTACTCGTACAAAGATGCTCGTACAGAGGAAACAGAAACCAGGACTGATGCTTATTCCTACAGCTTTAACAGTGACTCAGACACTGAGTAAGTTGAACTGGGGATGTAAAATATAACCTTTATTTTGCTCTTTTGCTAATGTAAAAACTGATTGCCATTGAATCAGAATTTAGTTGTGAAATGACCAACATCACAGGAAAAGGGTGCTAATATTTGCATAAGTAAGTAGGGAAGACTGATTTTAACCTACACATCTACACAGCCTGGGCCCAGTTGTTCAAAGCGTCATTAGTTTAATGAGCTAGTTAAGGGTCATTTCGTTAACTGTTTTAGTGGATTCAATATACAATATTCTGATATTTTTTGCTGAAAAAATGTGAGTAGCTTTTGCACTGCAAAAGTTACTCACATTTTTTCAGCTAAAAATTTCAGCATATTTACGTATCACTCAATGTAAATTTTAACGAATCATTAACTAACCATGTGGTTAGCTTTGAACAAATTGGCCCTGATCATTTTCCTGTTTGAACATCAGAGTTATTCTATACTTGTAGTTATAAAGAAGGTGTAAGTTTTTTTTGTTGGTTTTTTACTGAAATGGTGTTGATATTTTTTCATAATTTCTCAACGAAAACATTTTGGATACTCACTGATAGCACATCAGTGAGATGTTCCTGGTGAGTACCTACAACATTTGTTAGAGAAGTAAGAAAAATATTTATCTGGATATTCCTTATTTAGAGCTGTGACTGTATATACTATAACCAAAGGTTTATCCATGAAAGAAAAAAAAAACAAAAAAACATTATGTACTAGAATCTCATTAACCCATTTATGCCGAATGGATTCTTTTACCATAATTCTTTGCGCTGGTCCATTTCTAATAGAAAGGGTGTCTGGTTAACTTTTATATCGCCGTGTTTTATAGAAATTCCAGTATTTAATGCAAACAGTTTAGACCCTGATCAGATGCCGCATTCTGCGGCATCTGATCTGGGTCTACACTGTTTGCCAATTAATGTCCCTTTTACAGGATGCCAGGCTTAAATGGGTTAATATTTGTAGTAAGAGGCATAGATCTAGATAGGAGAGATAGCTAGATGAATATTTTTTTCTGATTTCTCTATAAAAAACATATGGTATTCATTAGAAGTACCTCAATGATGCATTTCTAGTGCCCACAACATATGCCTTTTGTTGAGAAATCAGAAAATATCAGTATATTTTGGTTGCTATGATTGCACAGGCTGATGTAGTCTTTTGCTATGTGCATACACAGCAAAGCCTTGCTTTCTCATGCCATAGTTTATACACTGAGTTTTAATTGTTAAAGCACAAGAAAACAAAATTGTGATATTATTCTGACAAAACATGGCTTGGCATTTCATGAGGTTTGTCTCCATCATTTGTTTCTTGCCATACTTTCCAGAGCACATGAAATATCCAGCCATACTTTCCAGAACACATGAAATGTCCAGCAATACTTACCAGATCACATGAAATGTCTAGCTTTACTTACAGATCACATGAAATGTCCAGCCATACTTACCAGATCACATGAAATGTCCAGCAATACTTACCAGATCACATGAAATATTCAGTCATATTTTCTAAAAACAAAAACTATCAGAGATTTTACTAACTGCTAATTTTGCAATAAGTTTACTATTAAGGAGAATTCTTTTTAGGTCTGCTATTTGGTAATAAACATGTATAGATATGTTATTATTTGTAATGGAAGGCAGTTCACACACAAAAAAGGTCAAAACAATAAAGATGATGTTAAGAAAGAGCCATGTGTAGTCACAGAACATAGCCAAGAGAGAGTAAACAAACTGGGACAGACAGCACAAGAAACTGAAGCAGCCAGTTTGCTCTTCCCCAGCAAGGTGACCAAAATACCAGACAGTATCCACAAAACAGAACAATAAGATAACAAACAGAACAAAACCTGAAAATGAAAGCACTGACAGCACTGGTGGTATAGAGTATGGGAAAATTGTCCTGAACAGTGACTTAAAACAGTTTCATTTAACCCTTATGTTCCTGTAATTTAAGCAAACAGTGCAGACCCTGATCAGATGCCACATTCTGCAGTATCTGATCTGGGTCTACACTGTTGCCAATGTCCCAAATGACCCAGTCCAGGTTTTACAGATAACCCTCTATCAACAGCACTCTGACGTCACTGCAACAAGTATAGAGCAGCTTGGATTTTATCTAACTCGCAGTTTGATTTGTCAATGATAATCACATGGACAACTACCTTAAGGAAATTTGGCATTTGTATACTATGGCTAGATTGTAAACAATCATAAAAAAAAACAACAAGCAGCCATGAGACTCCACAAAGAATAAACAACATTGGAACCACTGCCTTAGAATGGGTCAGTAGTAAAAAGTACTTGGGGGCTTAAATTGATTTTACCTGTGCCAAATCCTCACCCATTTCAAATGTTTCAAGGCCCTGAGGTTAAAAAAAAACTTATTTCATGCTAAGCTCAGCTGAGCATGAAATTTGTCCTGCTAATAAATCTCAAATTACTAATAATTGCAGATGCTTTCTTGGTAAATATAGCTGAGCATGAAATTTTCTCTGCTAATAAATATGAAAATGCCATTAATAGTTGGCATTTTCATACTTATTAGCTGATAAAATATCATGCTCAGCTGAGTTGAGGATGAAGAAAGTTTTATAACCTTGGGGCTTGGCTTTTCTGGGAAAAGAAATCAAATTTGTCTTGTGTTATTTTTATGATAGACATACTACAGTTGAACTTATGATAGACATACTACAGTTGAACTTATTTTAGGTCTACTACATGGTACTATACATGTATAGATGTGTTAGCTCTGGTGATGAAATCTCGACCATCTGACTCCCAACACAGGATGGAGGAGATACATGTCAGTCGACTGAATAGCGATGTTGATATTTATATTGATGCTGTGTTTGTTGGACGAGAAGCAACCACTGATGATCTAGGTATTGTTCATTTTTCTTCTGTTTTTGCCTGTAACATCAGGAAAGGTACCTTTAGGCATATACATACAACAAAAAGTATGGCACTGTCAGATATTGGCTGAGCATATAAAATTAAGGCCTGAAGCTGCCAGAAAGGGCTTCTCTGGAGCATCAAAATTTGTCATCCATGGAATAGAATGTAGACCTGCCTTGAGCTAAATACATTTAAAAAATTTCATGCTAGTTTTCAAATCATTTTCTTAATATTTTGCATGAATGCTATTATGAGTATGGGGCTCATATTGATGTAAGAATTTATCAGCAGCAGAATGTGTAACCCCACTCTGGAGGTATGCTACTTTGAATGAAGGTATCCCCCCTTAAGCATATAGCATGCTGGAACACATTTGACTAGTTTTGTTTTTGTACCAAACCAGTAGGTTAGCAGATATTCAATGTAAATGAGCTAGGTCATGGGTAAAAATCTGCTACAGCCTGTGTGAACAGCAAAAGTTCAGGCCAGCTTTCACCTCCATGCTGTCCTGCCAAGATCTATGCTGTTTGCTCATGTAAGTGGTGAGCCAAAGGGCAACTTTAGATAAAGAACTAGACAGTCATGTGGTCTTGCTAAGGGGTTAGACATGCTCACTGAAAAATTGATTTGATGGAAAGATTAAAGAGGTTTTTTTCATGCAAGGTGTCTCAAATGTCTTTTATCATCTGTATTTCAGCTGAAATCAACAGACGGCGTCTTCGTCCAGCCATGCCCAATGGGGCTTTAATCAACTCTGTGACAGTTTCAAGTTCAACAACAGATGTTTACACTGTTACCCTGAATCCATTTGAATGTGGGAACCAGTTCCCATTGTTTGAACTAACACATGGAACTGTAAGCTGATTAACATTTAGCACTCTGGGCAATATCAGCATACAATTAAACCCATTTATGCCATGTGGAATCTTCTACCTTAACTTTTTGGACCAGTTCATTTCTAGTAAAAGGGGTGTCTGGTTAGTTTTTTTAAATATTACCATTGTTTACAGAAATTCCTGTACTTAATGCAAACAGTGTAGACCTTCATCAGATGCCACATTCTGTGGTATCTGATCTTGGTCTATGCTATTTGCCAATGTTCCTTTTATTGGACACCAGGCATAAATGGGTTAATGAAAGATATTTTATGCATAAAGTAGGGTTTGACATTAATTCACATGGAATCTTAAAACTGTTCTGGCAGTTGTAAGAAAATTATATCAAAATATTATCTGCTGCTCTTTACTATAAAGCACTTATATTTGACAGTAATTTAATTTTATTAATACTGACAGCAAAGACAAAAAGTTCAGCCCCTAAATATTCAGTTTTCATATATCCATTTGAAAAACAAGCCATATTATATAACAGGGTCTGGCATCCGTCCGTCCTTCCATTTGTCCGTAAACTTTTCCATTTCCAGCTAACTTGATTTATAGTTAGACCATGATATGGAGCAGCGAATATTGTTTAGAGGTTTCAGTCCATCAAATATTATCAGACTTATACGCCTTTGAAAATTTCTGTAAACTTTTTATTTCTGGCTAACTCTTCCTACAGATTACATCCGATCAAGCTGAAACTTGATTTACAGTTAGACCATGGATATGGAGCAGTGCATATTGTTTTAAGGTTATAGTCCTCCAAATATCAGCAGAATTATGTCCCTTTGAAAATTTCTGTAAACTTTTTGTTTCCGGCTAACTCCTCCTACAGTTTACTTCGGATCAAGCTGAAACTTTCCATAAAATTAGACCATAATGTGGAGCAGTGCACATTCTTTCAAGGTTACAATTCAGCAAATATTAGCAGAATTATGCCCCTTTGAAAATTTTTGTAAACTTTTCATTTCCTGTTAACTCCTCCCACAGTTTACATCCGATCAAGCTGAAACTTGATTCATAGTTAGACCATGATGAGGAGCAGCATATTTTGTTTCCAGCTTCCTGTCCACCAAATATTAGCAGATTTATGCCCCTTTGAAAATTTCTGTAAACTTTTCATTTCTGGCTAAGTCCTTGTATAGTTTACATTAAATTAAGCTGAAATTTTGTAAATAGTTACACTATGATGTGCAGCAGTGCATATTAATTTGAGGTTACAGTACATCAAACATTAGCAGAGTAATGCTCCTTTGAAAATTTCTGTAAACTTTGTTTTCAGCTAATTCCTCCTATAGTTTACAAAAAAAAAAGAAAAAAAAATCTCATCAAGCTGAAACTTTGTAAATAGTTACACAATGATGTGGAACAGCACATGTTGTTTTCAAGGTTACAGCCCACCAACTATTAGCAGAGTTATGCCCCTTTAAAAATTTCCATAAACATTTTGTTTCTGGCTAACTACTCTTACAGCCTTTATCTGATCAAGTTGAAACTAGGTAAATAGTAAGACAATAGTTCCACCATTATATGGAGCAGCCCATGTTGTTTAAGATTACAGTCCACTAAATATTAGCAGTTATGCCCCTTTAAAAAATTTTGGTAATTTTTTGGTTTCCAACTAACTTCACTTACAGTCTTGGACAAGCCAAAACTTGGTAAATAGATAGACCATGATGCAGAGCAGGGCATACTATTTAGAGATTGCAGTCCACTTATATTAGCAGAATTATGCCCCTTTGAAAATTTCCATAAATTTTTCTTTCTAGCCTTTGTAAACTTTTCTTTACTGTCTAACTCCTCTAACAGTTAACATCCCATCAAACAGAAACTTGGTAAATAGTTAGACCATGATATGGAGCAATGTATATTGTTTTGAGGTTACAGTCAACCAAATATTAGCAGAGTCATGTTGCTTTGAAAATTTCTGTACACCTTTTGTTTCTGACTTTCTCCTACATTTACATCATATCAAGCAGAAACAAAGTATATAGTTATACCATTTATACTTCTGTTTTTCATTATAGCACTGAATTATACAAGAGTCAGTATATGTGCTACATCTTATTACTTGCCATAGGCGTATGATGCCTCTGCTTGTGGAGTTTTTGTTTGTATATTTTATATAGGTGTACACTGTATGTCAACTTAGGAAGCATCTCATCAATAATCTGGTCCATGCATGGTGTTTTACAAATACATTTTCTAGTGTTTTCTGTTTAATAATTATCTAGGGGCCAGTTGTTCAAAGCATTGTTAGCTTAACGAGCTTGTTAGTGGCCAAAATGTTACTGTTCTAGTAAGTACAATATCTAATTCACAGGTATTTTTGCTGAAAAAAATGTGAGTAGCTTTTGCAAATGCAAAAGCTAGTCACATTTTTTCAGCAAAAATATTAGCATATAATCCATATTTAATAACCAACTCTTTTTAACGATACATTAACTAGTGACATCATTAGTTTTGAACAACTGGGCCCTGAAAAATTATAAATGGTATTTTCTTGTCTTCCAAAAAGTGGCTCTTGTGCAGAAGTATCCTTTTATAAGAACTTTCTGATTTTTCTTTCCTAAGGTAAAAAGTGGTGTGACAGCTAGCCCAAGCAGAGCAGCATCCTATGAGATGAGTAATGGTGGCTCTGGTACCATGTCTGTTAGCAGGACCTCATTTGCTTCACCTCCAGTGCAGGGTACCATAGATGTGACTTTCAGTGGCACTACCAAGTCAGGTATTGTTGAGTTTCATTTCAGGTATTGTTGAGTTTCATTTCATAAACTTCCTTATTATGTCTGCACCCATAATTCCTTCTTTCTTCTGTATAAAGTATTGAATCCAGAAATTACCTAGCTTAGTTCCAAATAAATGCAGCATTTCTGTTGATAGTTGAATAATTTGAATAAAGGAATAATTTGGTATATTTTTTTTTTATTTATAAGACTGCATACTATAAAAGGTGGAGCCTAAATTAGCACAAACAAGTCTTGGAGTTCATAAATTTGGTAATTGAAGCTAACTTGTAATTTTCTTCTTGTTTCCGGTGAAAGTCAGGCATCTTCTCAGACTGTAAAATTGACCTTGTGAAGACAACCATTACCTTCCAAAGTTTATCTGTTGATTTTAAAATAAGGACAGATGATATTTTAAGGTGAATGGATACACCTGGAGTTTTTTGCCACCATTTTGAAAGGGAGACAACTTTTACAGACAAGAATACAGTTCCTTGTGTTTAAAATACAGAATGGGGGTGACCCTTAGAGGGAGCAAATTCGTACCTTTAAGAATAGGCCCCTTTGAGAAGGGGTGCAAATATTTCCATGTCAGAGTGATTTCTTATGACTCTGAATTCATACCTCTCAAATATGTTTTTTTTTTTCTTATTTTCCTTCAGGAAATAAAGCAGGGCAGTTTATTCAGATTGTCTCCTTTGGGTAGGGTAGAATAATATATTTTTGTTTTGGGTAACATTTCATGAAAGTGTGAGATATGTTGAGAATCATGGGTTTGGGTGTGTTTTTTTTCTAAAATACAGATTGTGGACATGTTTGAAAAATAATAGAATTACGCATAAATCATAAAGATTTGGCCGATATCATATAGAATTGTCTAGATATTTTTGTCTGTCTGTATCATTGTTGTTAGAAGCTTCACATTTTTTATTTCTGCAATATAACTTCAATAAGATTAAGCCTACTCTCTTCATACTCTATGGTTAGATGGGCCTTTTACTGGGATGACTTGTTTCTATTTTTATTGTGCATTGAATTATACAGGCCCTAAGCAACATTGAATACAGATTTACATGCAATATTTTTTTTTCCTGCCAATGAAATCCATGTGGTATAAAGACCACTAAGTACAGGTTTAGATTAAAAATAGATTTCAAGCATCATTGTAGACATGTCTTTTTTGTTTCCATGTAATAAATTGTCTTTAGATAGCACAACTGTCTGTTTAAAAAAAATATATGACTCAATGGTCACTGAACACATGTACCCTTGTTCAGAAAACAGAATTTATAAGTTAATTTCTACAAAAATTATGGTTCCTGATCAATTTGTTTGGTTCTGTAAAATAATTTTATTTTTATTCCAATGAGTCAAATAAAATTGAGCCCATATATCTCTCCTCCACCTATGTGAAAATGTCCATTTGGGGCATATATGGACAGTGAAAGCCTCTATATCAGTCTGGGGATGTGTGCAGTTTGATCAGAGCCTTTGCTATCAACTTGCAGAAACTCTGGATACTGTAGAATTTATTGATTATTGATGTTCAGCTAATCCTCTTACCATATTGTGTGGCTTCACAGGCTGATCTGGCTCTTCATCACGAAAACACGCCTATATAATTTTGACGACCTTAAACCCCACTTTTATATAGTAAAACTGGGATTTATAAGGGTATACACTATTTTTCTTATTTCTGCTCAAAAACATAGATTGTGGGTACTCGTTAGAACCACCTTGCTGAGGCAGTTCTAACGAGTACCCACAATCTATGTTTGAGCAAAAATATGAAAAAATATTAGAGTTTTTTACCTGAAAATTTTCCGTTTTTGGAGGTGACATTTTCTATATATTTGAATAGGCGTGTTTTTGTAATGTTACTGTTTGCCTGAAGACACCTAATCTCATGTCACCCACTCAATTCATACTGTGACTGAGGTTTCAATGTGTTTCATTTTCAGACTTACCGTATTTACCCTAAGTATTCGGACACCTCAACTCCTTACCATATTATGTTCTAACATTTGAACCAGTACAATTCACTACCCGATGTTGTGTCTAAAAATTGCTGGATGAGTGGCAAACAGTGTAGACCAAGATGAGATGCCGCATTCTATCACATCTGGGTCTAAACTGCTCAGGCCTGTCTGTCCAAATACATATGGTAAATACGGTATTTGTCATTATCTACCTTTATCACTCTCTACTCTAATTCAGTGGATGACAAATTGATTTTCTTATTTTGTCCAGAAAACAGGATTTGGCATTTCATGCAAATTGTCTCCACTGGAGACAAATTTGCATGAAACATCAAATCCTGTTTTCTGGGGAAATTAAGAAAAATAAAATGGAGACAATTTGCATGAAATGTCAAATCCTGTTTTCTGGGAAAAATAAGAAAAATATGAGGCAATCTGCATGACTTGGAAAACCCTTTTTACTGGGAAAAATATGAAAACTATGACATTATGTCATCTGGTGAAAATTTTACCCAGTATGCTAAGAGTTACTATTTGCTTTATGAATATGATTTGGAGAGATGCTAAAGATTTGCTAAATTTCCATGTTTTAGGTTTAAATGTATCCCTTGATGAGGTGGACTTTGGTAAGGAGCTTGAATCGTTGGTTGGTATTGGTGATCTATCAGCAACAAAGACAGGAGACTGTGCCAATTTCAACCTTCAAGTGACTTTTGAGAGTTTACCAGGAGATTTGTCAGAAATGACTGTTAGTGATGGAGATCTGACAGGAATTGATGCTTCAGCCTCAGTGTCAACAGATGTGAATGGAGGGTTGTACTATGACCCACTGACTGGAGATATGCTGTCAACAGTTGAAACAACACCACAAGTACGAGTTTACATCAACGATGTTCCAACCAAGTGTTCCGGGGATTGCTCATTCCAGTGGGATTCCTCTGTGACACCTACTGTCACAAGTGTGTCCCCAACTTCAGGTAAAGATTTTGCACTGTATCATACTTACCCTGCTGTCCTTTTGACATCATTCAGAAAGATGTTTTTTGCTTGGCATTTTATTTTAAATGAAAATATTTTGTTCTGACTAACCACATCTTATCAGAAACCATTTTTTTTCCATTTCTGTGTTTTGTTCTCAAATATGTACCCTAAAATTAAATTTACGGCCAAAACTTGGTCTGACCTATGCAATTTCTATGGTAAATTGATATTTTTTTTAAATTTTTTGTTTAAGAAAATATTTTTACTTTTCTTTGCAGAATTTAAATAACTGATGTTTCACTGGAAACAAACAAAAAACAAAAAAAAACTGATGTTTCACAACAATATTGTGAAAATTTCAACAAAAAATTGAACAGGCAGAGCTTGTTGAAAATCTGCCTCCAAGTTACCTACAGATTTCTGCATAATTTGCATTCAGTTATACTGTGGGAAAAAGTGAAAATATTTGATTTTTCAAAAACCAAAAACTAGCCCTTAAGATGCCAAGAAAAACTACATCTGAAAATGTCATCTTTTTATGTCGTCTGCTGCATCTTTTTGCAAACTTTTCAAACATACTTTTTGCATACAGGAAAACAGTATGGACCCAGATCAGACTGTTCCTAGAGGAGCAGTCTGACCTTGGTCCACACTGTTTGCAACAATGACTTTTAAGTAACCGGCAGAAGACAAAGCAGACGAAAATTGTTGTGTTTGGCATTTTAAGGGTTAAAATATTGTGCGTAGGTAGTTACAACAAATGGTTTTGCATTCAGTCATGACAAAAGTTTGCAAATCTACTTCTGTGTAAAGTGCCAAGCAAAAAAACAACTCTGAAAGATGTCGAAAGCACAGTAAGTATTGGGACATACACATTAACCTCTTTATAACATGGTTCGTTATAACATGGTTTTGGATACAACATAGTTCAAAGATGGATCCCAAAAATGTATAGATTATATAGAAAAATGACCATAAATGGTCATTTTTCTATATAATCTATACATTTTTGTTTGGATATAACACGGTTGTTTAACTAACACAGTTTATGCTATGGACCCCAAGAATTATGTTATAAAGAGGTTGTGGTGTACAATCCTGAGCAACAGTGTAGACACTCATCAGATGCCACATTCTTAATTTCTAAACTGTTTGTCACTCAAAAAGCAGTTTTTAGACACATCAACATGTAGTAAATTGGACCTGTTGTAAAAATTTTAGGACCAGAATGGTAAGAAGCTAAGGTGTCCTAATATCAAGGGTAAATACAGTATTTGTAAATTTATTTTTGACCCAGCACACAACAAAACCTACGATAAGACCTGTGTGACCATCAAAGACACGGCTCAGCCTGTAATCCACCCAGTTTGGCAAGTGGTCTCATTTATCCCTCTTTGGATAGCCTGGAGGCTGTAATAGGCACATGTGATCAGCGAAGACTCTGATCAGACTGCACAGATCCACGCAGATCTGAGTCTTTGCTTGTCGCACGTCTTATTGTAGGTTTTGTTGTGCACTGGCATTTATAATCTCTAACCAGCAATACCAATGACAGTACACAGCTCCAGGTTACAGATGTGTCTTGATAAATATGGGCAATGCCATGGGAAAACTTGTTTTTAAGCATGTATTAACAGCAAAGCTCCAGATCAGCTTGCTCATCTGCACAGTTTGATCAGGGCCTTTACCATCCATTAACATATCTACTGGATACTACAGAATGAATGAATGGAGAGCAAAGGCCCAGATGATACTTTGTGCATACAGAGGATGATCTGAATATGCACATTTTGCACACATTCAAAGGCACTCATTACGAAAACATGCCTATTCAAATATATAGAAAATTTTACCTCCAAAAAACTGAAAATTTTCAGATAAAAAATGCTGATATTTTTCATATTTATGCTCAAAACATAGATTGTGGGTACTCGTTAGAACCGCCTCGATGAGAAATTGCAATTTCTCCTCTTTTCCACAATATTTTGTTACCTGTTATTAGATTTTCATGTTTATGCAGAGACCAGATTTTCACTTTGAGATAAGCAGTTATTCGAGATAAGTGAGGTCAAGATAACGAGAGTCAACTGTATTTCCATTCCTGCACTCCAAACCCCTTCTGAAAGGGATCTGCTCTAAAAGGAATAACTTTGCTCCCAAGGGGACAAAACAGGAGACAAAGAATTTTTGAAGAGTTACTTTCCCCTTAAAGTTTGTCCAGTCCATTTAAGTGGTCCAACTGTTTCTGGTATGATTATAATATGTTCTTACATTAAAGGTACCTTGGCACTAGGAACCAGTATTTCTATAAGTGGAACTGGCTTTTCTTCAACATTGGACAACCGTGTTACCATAGGTGGAGTGGATTGTTCTGTTACCGCAGCAACAACAACCAGTATTACCTGTGATGTTGGCAATGGTCCAGTAGGAGAACACAAGGTTGTGGTGAATATTGACAGTAAAGGTGTGGCTAGTCACTCTGGTGGTGATGTCACATTCAGCTATACAGCTGATATTTCAAGTATATCACCGACAACTGGGAGTCTTGGAGGTGAGAGTGTTTTTTGTTTTTTTTATTGTTTTGACAGTTCTTCTCTTTCTTTTGCTTTTTCAACATAGAAAACATTATCAACTTTTGAGTCAAAGTAAACCAGTTAGTTCTTGTTTTATTATATATTTATAAAAGATACATATACAAATTTCTCTTTTAGGATAAGATTAAGTCAAAGATATGACAAATGTAAATATTTTCTTCCATGTTTGAAACACCATTTTGTTACCTTTTCATGTTTCATGTAGGTGGTGCAGAGTTGACAATTTCTGGCTATGGTTTTAAAAGCGGAGCCACTGTTGATATTGGAACAGAATCCTGTGATGTTGTTGACGTTTCTCCAGATGAAATATTGTGCACCATCCCATCATCTGTAAGTAGTACTGAGTCAGTGGTCTGTGAATTAATAATGCTTGTTGCAGGACTGGATATTTATGGGAGGTTGGGTGTGGGGGAAGGAGGGGGCATTTGAAAAAGTAGTAGCAACAGTAAAATCTGTACATATCTTAACAATCATATTGTAGAATCTTACCTTTGTTGAATGATGTAAGTATTGCACCTGCTTCTTTTGCAATGTAAGTGTAAATGATACAAAACTGGTCATTTACAGTCATCAAAAATGCCTATAATAATGCTGTTTATGTTCAAGATGAACAAAAGCCATATGGCTAAATCGACAAAAAACTTGGTTATTGTTCTATTGAAATAAAAGAGGACTCAGATAAAGTTTATGGGGAGGGTGCTCTAACTTATAGAACTATGACAAGATGGTGAGTCAATGTAGGGCTGGTAGGGAAATTACATGTATTTAAGATGAGCCCAATTCTGGATGACAGTCAGTATCTGTGTTAGTGGGTGATGTTGTGCTGAAAGGATACTAGTCAAGGAAAGTGCCTGGTATAAACTTGAGGAGCTATCTAATGTATCTGGCTTAAAATCATCTCAGCTGTTGGTTTGTTTTTTTTTGTTGTTTTTTTTGTTTTGTTTTTTTCAATATTAAAGGAAAGGCTTAGGCTCAAGAATGTTGGTGCCTGGTGAGCACCCTATTTACTGCTGCTGGAGCAGATGCCTTGCAACGTTTTGTTATGTTTAAAGGTGGAAACCCAAACATTTGCAAAAAATTGTCACATGTGATGATATTGCATTTTAAACTGCCCACATTTTATCATCTCATAATAATAATTAATTTTGCAACCAGAATTACTGCATTACTGTTATGTTTTACATGAGTTATGGCCCCTGATAAATGTTTAAAAAATTGGATTTCTTACCTTACTGAAATTCTGTTTCATACAGCTTTCCAGTAATGGGATATGATGTCACATGGTACATTTGTTTGCAATGTGTAGAAATAGCTGAGGGATGAATAATTGTTAGTGCACTGCATGTGGGTTTGAACCTTATTTTCTTGTTTCTTCTTAAACAGGCATCTTCAGGAAGTGCAGATGTAACTGTGACTCAAGATTCTACAACCCTGACTTACTCTGGTTACTTGTATGATCCTAGCCTGACAGCCACTGTAACCAGCATCAGTCCAGCCACTCTTGGTGTCACAGGTACACTTATACCACTTAAACATCAGGGCTTAGTTGTTCAAAGCTAACGACATCTTTAGTTAACGATTCGTTAAAATTTACATCGAGTGATACGCAAATATGCTGAAATTTTTTGCTGAAAAAATGTGAGTAGCTTTTGCAGTGCAAAAGCTACTCACACTTTTTAAGCAAAAAATATCGAAATATTGTAAATTGAATCCGCTAAAACAGTTAACGAAATGACCCTAAACGAGCTCGTTAAGCTAACGACACTTTGAACAACTGGACCTGGCCTTAACTTGAGCAAATGTACCATCAGGCATGTAGGCCTGGCCCCAGTTGTTCAAAGCATCATTAGTTTAACGAGCTCATTAGTGGTCAAACTGTTTACTGTTCTAGTCAGTACAATGTCTAATTCACAGGTATTTTTGCTGAAAAAACATTATTGTATATGCCATATTTAATGATCAAAGCTTTAATGATATGTTAACTAACAACATCTTTAGTTTTGAACAACTGGGCCCTGATAAAAAACTGATCAGTCTGCAGATCAGTCTGTGCAGGCTAAATAGTCTTCACTGGGTAGCCATGGAATCTTCATATGGACTGGAGAATGATCAGAGCCCAGTTGTTCAAAGCATCATTAGCTTAACGAGCTTGTTAATGACAAACCTGTTGACTGTTGTAGCTAAGGTATTTTCAGATACATTGATATTTCTGCTGCAGAAATGTGAATATCTTTTGCAATGCAAAAGCTATTCACATTTTTACAACAAAAAAATATCAACGTATTTGCCTTATTTCAAGATAGAAATTTTAGTCACGTTAGCTAACACATCACACCTTCAGATAAGGTGTGAATTTAAAGATTAAACATAAATGGAATGGGAAAATCTTCAAGGGAAAGAACTGACACATTTACTTCCTTTCTCATTGAGGATAGGAAGTGGCACTACTGTTAAAGGAAAGAATATGTTCCTTCTACGAGCATATTCTTATTTTTAAGGGTGTCTCCCATTTTTGGAAGGAGTAAAGTAAATTAATACTAGGGAAGCAAATGTGGTTTAATATATTGATAGTTAATGGCTGCAAAATTTCACTGCAAAAACTATGTTGTGGGTACTCATTAGAAGTTTATGATCCTCATCAGATACCTCTCTTTAGGCAAGGTAGATGATGTATTTTTTCATGGAGCATTCTATTTACTCTGTCTCATTAATGCTGGAGAAGAGCAGTTTACCCTCCAAGTGTTAGGTTGTAAGCTTGACTTCTCATTTCCCAAACAAACATACCTTACACCAAGATTTGATATTTGTCACCAGTACCAGGTGTTTGAGTTTAGATATCAACTGTAACCTGTGTTGGAACAATCATGTTGTCTAGATGACTTTTCATACCACAAGACAAGAGGATTGTCAAGAAAAACCTTATTAATGTGCTACTAATGAATATCCACAACACATGTTTTCATGGAGAAAAAGAAAAAAATATAATTTTTAGTTAACAAATGCCTTACCTTGAGCTGCAAATAATATATTGTGGCCAGTGCCATTTGACTGAAAAGATATACATGCTGAGCTGATTTAGTTTTGTACCTTGTTTATTGCTGTGCTTAACAGATAATTGTACTTTAGGGTACAGTAAAAGTTCAAAATTTTGGACAGAAAAAAATAATGATGATGCTTAAATTTATCATCTATCCTCAGAGGTGAGTGAAACAAAGCAACAACTTTTGCAAAGGAAGGCAATTTTATTCATGCCATTGCAATATTGGTTTAGGCTTTTTTTTTTTTTTTTTTTTTCTTGTTTGAAAATAATGTTATTTGTTGCATAACTCCATGCAATACTTCTTTTCATCCAAAATATTGTAATACTTTTTTCTTACTTCTCCTTGAAAACATATGTTGTAGGTACTCACTGGAAAAGCCTTACTATGGCAATTCCTATGACATTATGAAAACACACCTATTCAAATAATTTTTATGTTGAAAATTTCACCACTAAAAACTGAAAGTTTTCAGACAAAAATTTAGACATTTTTCATATTTCTGCTGAAAACATAGATTGTGGGTACTCATTAGAACTGCCTCACTGAGGCAGTTCTAATGAGTACCCACAATCTGTGTTTTTTGAGCAGAAATAAGAAAAATAATGTATACCCTGTAAACTCCAGTTTTACTATATAAATGTGGGATTTAAGGGGGTATGTTTTGTGATGGTACTAACAGTATCCCATATTTGACCTATTTACCGCACATACCCCTATTTAGCCAGTGTATTTTTTGTCTATTTCTATATAAAGGCATATGTTGTGGGTACCAATTTGAATCGATGCAATTCAAATGAGTACCCACAACATATGCTTTTATAAAGAAAATCAGAAAAAAATTGCATAAACATCATCAAATAAGTCCTTTGCTGATATTTTTAAAGTGTACCTTAAGTAAGCAGATACATATTTTACTACAAGTTTTCTTGGTAATTTTGAAAAACCTAAGTGCACAGTGTGGTAATTAGGTCAACACTTTGTTTTCATGGAGACACAAGAAAAATATTATCTGGATGCACCTCTTACCTGGAGATGTTTTTTTTTAATTTTCATACCTTTTTTTCTGTAATCTTCCTTTTAGCAGGAGGTACCATAACCATTGATGGCAGCTCATTTGGCAGTTCTGGCAGTGTGTATATTGGTTCCAAGCCTGCTGTAATCACTTCATTCAGTGACAGCCAAGTTGTTGTGGAAGTTGAGAGTGTTGATGCAGGGATCCAGATGGTTAAAGTTGAGACATCTGATGGATTTGCTCTGAATGTGTAAGTGTTGTTTTAGAAATACATGTACATACATTTTGGACTTCATTAACCTGAAGGTGTCTTTGGAGTCATGAATGTTGGCATGAGCATCGATCTTAAATTTTTAGGTTATGTTCCTATAGTGAACTTCTAACCTGCTGAATTGATGTAGAAGCAGACATAAATTTACTGTATTGTGGTTAAATGCTTACCATGCATACCTTTTCAGAAGAGAATGAAAAGGGCTCAAGTCTAAAAGAAAACAAAATTTGCTCTCAAGAGGAAGCTAATTCTTTCTTTTTAGAGGGAGCTGAAACAATGTTGACAAAGCTGTCTTCCTTGACAGGGTATCAGTTTCCCTTAAATGATTTTCTTGACTTTCAGGAGTGGAGTAATCCCCACCATCAATATTGAACTTGTGGTTACCAATGTGTACCCACTGAAAGGCTCCCTACAAGGTGGCACCAGACTCACAATTACCGGCCGAGGGTTCGGAACCAATGACACAGAAGTTGAGGTTGATGTAGGTGACTTTATATGTGATGTCCAATCTCTGAGTAACACCCAAATTGTCTGCCAGATTGAAGAGGCTGCCAGAGTTCATACTATAACAAATCAAGGAACACACAAAGGTATTTGTCATATAAACATACATTGTACTTTATTTTTATCAAACCTGTAAAGCAGGTGTAATGTAGGCATCTGGGCCCAGTTGTTCAAAGCGTCGTTAGCTTAACGAGCTCGTTAAGGGTCATTTCGTTAACTGTTTTAGTGGATTCAATACACAATATTCTGATATTTTTTGCTGAAAAAATGTGAGTAGCTTTTGCACTGCAAAAGCTACTCACATTTTTTCAGCAAAAAATTTCAGTATACTTGCGTATCACTCAATGTAAATTTTAACGAATCGTTAACTAACGACATCGTTAGCTTTGAACAACTGGGCCCAGGTTTTCAGTTAATCAGTGAGAAAACTGCACAGATATGCCTGGACTTGAACCTAGAGTACCATTCCAATGTCCTGCCAATTATCAGGACACCACTATCACATTTTCTCCCTGCTTGATAAGATTTGTCCCCAGATCTGCTTAGAACATTACTGGTCCAATGAGACATGCCCCAGCCATGGACCTACACCAAGCTACTAAATGTCACAGCTTGAGAAAAATGTACATCTTGCTGAGGCTTGAACCTGGAACTCTGAATACTATTCAGATATCCTATCAACCATATCTGGCCATCGCTGTCATGCATAGGTCTCTCTATTAATACTTGCATCAACCCTAGGGATCAAGTCACTTCTGTCACCTACAATTATCTTATTTGACATACACTTTCTCCCTAGCATGGTCTACAACAATGAAGTATCACTTTCTGTCCATGATGACTGCCATTTTTTATGTCAACTCAATCATTTAGTACATTTCTGATTTAAATTGTAACACCTACAATTAGAAACATCTGGGTGCCTGAGAAGTTAGTGCTTCTGACTTCAGATAATGAGGTTCCAGGTTTGAATTCCACTGGAGGTGGAATTCAGCTCATGACTGTGGGTGGAATTCAGGGCCCAGTTGTTCAAAGCTAACGATGTCGTTAGTTAACGATTCGTTAAAATTTACATCCAGTGATATGCAAATATGCTGAAATTTTTTGCTGAAAAAATGTGAGTAGCTTTTGCAGTGCAAAAGCTACTCACATTCTTTCAGCAAAAAATATCAGAATATTGTATATTGAATCCGCTAAAACAGTTAATGAAATGACCCTTAACGAGCTTGTTAAACTAACAACGCTTTGAACAACTGGGCCCAGCTCATGACTGTGGGTGGAATTCAGCTCATGACTGTGGGTGGAATTCAGCTCATGACTGTGGGTGGAATTCAGCTCATGACTGTGGGTGGAATTCCACTCATGACTGTGGGTGGAATTCAGCTCATTACTGTGGGTGGAATTCAGCTCATGACTGTATTGAACTTTATGGCTCAGAGCCTTTCATTATCACCTTTTTTCTTCTCCATATGATTTCCAGTAGATATTCTATTTCCTCACTAGTTTTCATGCCTTTTTATGCCTTACAGCAACACTTAGGTTAATCCCTTTCTGTCTACACTTTGTATCCTCCTTCTGATCATCTGTTTACACTTTCAAATGACATTTTTTGCTGAAACTGCTGGGTCATTTTTTATGGGGTTGGGGCAATGAAAGTTTGCTAAAAATAAAGCAAGACTTTAAAGTGATTTTCTGAAACTTGCACCAAATGATCAAAGTGACCAAATCTTTCTATTATGAACAAAGTTTACCCCTGTGGGTTATCTGTGTATGTTTTTAGTCTGCCTACATGTATAAAATCATAAGACACCTAGAAATAAAATATTATTCGCTATGGAGCTGTTCAGAACCATCATGGTCTGTTACCTGTTACTACTTTATATTACAGCTGGCAGAGTACAATGTAGTTGGATTCTTTTCTTAACTTAAAGGCTAAATTAACTCTTTGCATGCTGGGTAAGTTTGCATGCTTTTCTGTTATCTGTGGATTTTTTTTTTTTTAATTAACTTTTTAAAAAAAAAATTGTTTTACGAATACCATCAGAGTGTCAAATAGTTTGGATCCATATCAGGCCTGACATTTTGTCAGGCCTGATCTGGGTCCAAACTGTTTGCAAAGGTTATCAGCAGACAACAAAAGTCACCACTAGCAGGGAAAGAGTTAAAGGGAATTGATACACTTTCAGGGGAAACTTGAGATAAAAAATAAGAAAATCACAGACTTAGGGCAAAAACAGTTTATCGTAGATCATAGATATCAAGTTGAAAGTTTTGTAGCACTATTTATTTATTTTCAAGTTAGCCTCAGTATAAAAGCTCTTAACATGGACATTTATGAAGTGGCTCCATTTTTCAGAATAATATTAAAAAAATAAAAAAAAAAAAAAGGTAAGAGAAAAGTCCAGGGAGTGCCACAATCACAAACCGCAGCCCTTATTAAACCATATTAAACTCTCCATTAATTGTAAGAAACACAGTAGTACCAAGACATTCCCATACAGAATTGTCAGACAGTTTCCAGTTCTGGAGAAAATGACCAGTATTTATAACATGGTCTTCTTTTTGTAACCTATCTTAAAACTATAAGTTTAGATTCTTAATCTCAGATGAGTGATACAAGGCCTCTTGTTTCAATTTGTTCCTGAAGTTTATGCATATACAAAAATCTTGTTATCACTGTCTTGTGGCAGCTGATATACATTGTATTTTGTTTTACACCTACTGCAATAACTGATGATAATGGACAGCAGTAACAAAGATTGATAAGTAGCTATGTGAGAAGATGTACCTTTGGACTTGTGCCCTGAACAAAGACTTCATTTAGCCTGCACATTGGTACTGTCTGATCAGAGTCTGCTTTCTGCCTGAAGAAACCTTGTATCCTTGGCTATCCAAATACAGTCGACTTTCGTTATCTTGAATTCCAAGGGACTAACTGAAACACTTCGAGATATCCGTACTTCGACATATCAGAGTTGAGAGAGTGAGGAAAACAATAAATTGAACAAACATATTTAACAAATGAATATGTAATTTGACTCCTGAAGTTAGAAATATATATATAAAATAATGTGGAAAAGAGGAGAAATAGCTCCTTAGGAGCAATTTCTCCTCTTTTCCACATTATTTTGTTACCTGTTGTCATAGTTTCATGTTAAAACAGAGACCAGATTTTCACTTCGAGATAAGCGGTAATTCGAAATAAGCGAGTTCGAGATAACGAGGTTCGACTGTAGCTCTTAAGATGAAATGTGAAGGATGATCTGAGTCATTGCTCGATGCACTATGTCAATGATGCACTTCAAATAATGTCAAATTCTGTTCTTTTCAGTGTATGGAGCTTATTACGCATTTGATAGTCCTCAGATCACAATTGAGCGAGGTGATATTGTCCACTGGAGCTGGGAAACTCCTGATTTTGTCAATGATATTACGCATGCTATTATTGAAGTTGATTCTGCCAGTTCTACCAAGGTTAAAGATGGAGGTTTTAGCAGTGGAGCACCAGCTAGAAATGGTAAGTGATAATTTGTCAATGATATTATCCATGCTATTATTGAAGTTGCCAGCTCTACCAGTTAAGGCTACAGATGGAGGTTTTAGCAGTGGAACACCGACCAGAAATGGTAAGTGATAATTTGTTAATGATATTACCAATGCTATTATTGTAGTTGACACTGCCAGCTCAACCAAGGCCAAAGGCAGAGGTTTTAATATTGGATCACCAACCAGAAATGGTAAGTGGTACTTTGTCAATGATATTATCCATGCTATTATTGAAGTTGACATTGCTAGTTCTACCGAGGCTAAAGATGGAGATTTTAGTATTGGATCACCAACCAGAAACAGTAAGTGATAATGTGTCAGTGATATTATCTGTGCTATTATTGAAGTTGATACTGCCATTTCTACCAAGGCAAAATGTGGAGGTTTAAGTAGTGGAACACTGATCAGAAATGGTAATTGATAATTTGTCAGTCAAATTACCCATGCTATTATTGAAGTTGACTCTGCCAGTTTGACCAAGGCTGAATATGGAGGTTTTAGTATTGGAACACCAACTAGAAATGGTATATGATAATTTCTCAATGATGTTACCCATGCTATTATTGAAGTTGACTCTGCCAGTTCTGCCAAGGCCAAAGATGGAGATTTTAGTAGTGGGTCACCAACCAGAAATGGCAAGTGATAATTTGTCAACGATAATACCCATGCTATTATTCAGTTTGTCACTGCCAGTTCTGCCATGGCTAAAGATGGATGTTTTAGTAGTGGAGCACCTACCAAAAATGGTAAGTGATAATTTGTCAATGATAATACCCATGCTATTATTCAATTTGACACTGCCAGTTCTGCCATGGCTAAAGATGGAGGTTTTAGTAGTGGAGCACCTACCAAAAATGGTAAGTGATAATTTGTCAATGATAATACCCATGCTATTATTCAATTTGACACTGCCAGTTCTACCAAGCCAAAGCTGGATGTTTTAGTAGTGGAGCACCTAACAAAAATGGTAAGTGATAATTCTTTTCACTAATTACACTTAGAGAGGAGTGAAATATTACTATTAAAATATTACTGTTAAAATATAACAGTTGACTGTGATTTGGTTAAGGAGTGTCCAGAATTGAATGTGCAAACAAACATAGGCATTTTTAATTCATAGAACATGAAGAATATTTCTGATATGCTGAATACCTTTAGAGGTAGAGTTCATCTCATGACTTTATGGCAGTTCATTGCACAGAGCTTTCTTTTTTCACCCATTCATCCTCTGGATGTGACTGAAATAATGTTGAAACAGGCATAAAACACCAAATCATCATTTTTAATATAGTGTAGTTTATATTTTCTGTTTCTTTGTTATCATTAATCCCATTCCTGGGCCCAGTTGTTCAAAGCGTCGTTAGCTTAACGAGCTCGTTAAGGGTCATTTCGTTAACTGTTTTAGCGGATTCAATATACAGTATTCTGATATTTTTTGCTGAAAAAATGTGAGTAGCTTTTGCATTGCAAAAGCTACTCACATTTTTTCAGCAAAAAATTTCAGCATATTTGCATATCATTCGATGTAAATTTTAATGAATGACGACATCGTTAGTTTCGAACAACTGGGCCCAGGATTTTGCAAATTTATATGAGGGTCACTAATGAGTCTCAATTGTCTGACATTGCAGCGACATTGTAACGACGTTGTTGGGATGTTGTGTGTTTGCTGGGTCTGGCCCTGAAAACTTCGGCATTTCAGTTATTTTCTTTTGTGTGTTTGTTGCTCTTAAGTATCAGCCCTTTTTGGAATCTTTAAGCTTTATTCTTACATGTACAAATGTCACCGGGTATAGATATATATTACACTTGTACTGCCTTGCGGTACAAGCCGGCTTTTATAGCGATGTGGTAGAGTGTAGGACTTTGAGTCCAGCGGACCGGGTTCGATCCCCGGTCGTGGAAAAATGTTATTTCCATTTTTTCACCTGTTACATTTGGCGCCCACCGTAAATGACCCACATGTGTGCATAAAACTCCTTGAGTCTCATTTCACGTGATTCTCGGTCTTCCTAGAAATTCAGGGACGAATTTCAAGTTGGAGGGGGAGAATGTCACCGGGTATAGATATATATTACACTTGTACTGCCTTGCGGTACAAGCCGGCTTTTATAGTGACGTGGTAGAGTGTAGGACTTTGAGTCCAGTGGAGCGGGTTCGATCCCCGGTCGGGGAAAAATGTTATTTCCATTTTTTCACCTGTTACACAAATATTATTATACAAGTATTATAAAGACTCGTATCAGCCATGTCATAGTTATTTTCTGGTTAGTTTCTTTGTTGTTGTGAGAGCATGGATACAGTAGCATTTGCTTTCAATACTGATATCTCTTGTGTATTATTTTACAGGACATTACTAGTATTAACCCATTTATGCCTGAATATTTTCAATAAAATGTCCCATCATGAACTTTCAAAGAGTCCATTGTATAGTCAAAGGGGTGTTATATAGAAATCATCACAGTTGCTTTTAGTATTGAAACTTTCCAATGTTATTGCAAACAGTGTAGACCCTGATCAGATGCTGCATTCAGCAGCATCTGATCTTGGTCTAAACTGTTTGCTAATGTCCCTTTTATGGGACACTAGGCATAAATGGGTAAATGCACCCAGCTTGCAGGTTTTTATATCTGGAGTTGCTTTGTTGATATATACGTCATGTGTATTATTTTACAGGACAGTACCAGTATCAATTTACTCAACTGGGAACATTCTATGTTTGGAGTGGCTATGTTGATGTGTTCATGATGTCTATTATTTTACAGGACAGTACCAGTATCAATTTACTCAACTGGGAACATTCTATGTTTGGAGTGGCTATGTTGATGTTTTCATGATCGTAATATGTTACAGGACAGTACCAGTATCAATTTACTCAACTGGGAACATTCTATGTTTGGAGTGGCTATGTTGATGTGTTCATGATATGTATTATTGTACAGGACAGTACCAGTATCAGCTTACTCAACTGGGAACATTCTATGTTTGGAGTGGCTATGTTGATGTGTTCATGATATGTAGTATTTTACAGGACAGTACCAGTATCAATTTACTCAACTGGGAACATTCTATGTTTGGAGTCGCTATGTTAATGTTTTCATGAATTTTGTGTATTATTTTACAGGACAGTACCAGTATCAATTTACTCAAATGGGAACATTCTATATTTGGAGTGGCTATGTTAATGTTTTCATAAATTTTGTGTATTATTGTACAGGACAGTACCAGTATCAGTTTACTCAACTGGGAACATTCTGTGTTTGGAGTGGCTATGTTGATGTGTTCATGATATGTATTATTTTACAGGACAGTACCAGTATCAGTTTACTCAAATGGGAACTTTCTGTGTTTGGAGTGGCTATGTTAATGTTTTCATGAATTTTGTATATTATTTTACAGGACAGTACCAGTATCAATTTACTCAACTGGGAACATTCTATGTTTGGAGTGGCTATGTTGATGTGTGGGGAATCAAGAACTATGCTGGTCAGATTGAAGTTGTAGAGAAGACCTCCAGTATTGGTGAAGTCAGAGTGACAGTGGCAGGGAAAGAGGCTATACAGGCTGTAGGAGGTTTGTACAGTCATTCAGTCATTTTAACCCTTTCATCACCGAGTTTCTGAAGTAGACTCTTCCATTGTTGAATTTGGACTTGTCCACTGAGTCTAATGAGTATCCACAACATATGTTTTGGTTGAGAAATAAGAGAAATATTATGTGGATACCTCCTCTTATCTTGAGCTATGATTATTGCTTAAAATCTGCATGATGACATATTTTATCCCTTTTTTTCAGTTTGGACTGCTCTTTGGAAAACCAACAAATGGTTTTATAATTATTTCAGAACTAGAGGTCTGCTCCTTTTAACACTTTGCATGCTGGGTAAAAATTTCAGCAGACAACATTTTGAAATATTTTTCCAAGAAAATAGGATCTGACATTTCATGGCAACTTAGGAGACAGTTTGCATGAAGATCCTATTTTCTGGGAAAAAAAAAAGAAACATATCATCAGTTTTTGGTCTTCTAAATTTGCCCATAGCATGGTAAGTATTAGAGCTGGAAGTGATTGAAAGTTGCAAAGCCAAATCTTAACTAGTTACAAATCTGCAATATTAGATATTTGTGTGAAAAATTTACAGGAATTTTAAAATCAAAAGGGCATCTTTCATTTCTGCCCACGCATGGATTTTTCTGAAACTTTGTATAATAATAACTAGGCATATGCAACCTATGAAAATGTGCTTATTAAATTATATAATAAAAAGATGGACTCAGGACGCAACCTTGACTCACTCCCCCAATGAGCTGATACCTATCTCTAAATAAGTATGTCATACATCTTAAGTTTAATTTAGTTTTAATATTTTTGCGCTGTGCTGAATGGTAAACACCATAGTAATTCTATTGGTACCACAAAACATTTATTTTTAATTAAAGTTAACATTTTCTGATAAATTGATTATAAAAAATCTGAATTTTTTACCCAAAAATGAAAAAAATATCAAAATTAAACTTTCAAAATTAATATGTTATAGTCTTTGTCAAGATTTCATACTACCAGCAAAATTTGCTACATATATCCTCTATAGCTGTGTTAAATTTCATAAAAAATCAAAACTGGTAACATTGTCATTTTAGGCCTTGAATGGATATAGGTCGATTTTTACAAAATTGACTATTTTGTTATATTGTTAAAAAACAGTAGTGAAAGGCAGTGTTATCAAACACTTCTAACACTTAACAAATCAAAGAGAGTTTAGACAACTCAGCATGAATATATCTTGAGCTACCCATTAAATTTTCATGACTTTCTGTTACTTACCTTCTATTTATATGGACTCAGACTAACCAACTATTACAAATGTAGACAGCATAACAAATTAAAAGAAAATCTAATTAACAAATTAGGCTTAATAAAATCTTATGTTTTAATTCATGTCAGCAAATCATCGAGCATATTGTATAATTACCTCCCAAAAGGCATAAAACTAAAATAGGTGTGAAACAGGGGTTTCCTTTAACACCATTACAAAAATAGGCATAAAACAGGGAGATCCATAATCTCCATTGTCGTATTAAGAAGATGTGCAAACGTACTATTGCAAGTAGTTGTTGCTTGTTTGTTTGTTTTGAAGAAGGATTTGCATCCCCATCAACAGATTTTAGGATTTTTGGAGATTTGTTTCTGGGCTGGTGAACTCGAACCAAACTAAGAATGCTTAAAAAGAAAATAATACCTAAAGACTTAACTTCTGATATATCTATAGCTGGCTTGCAAGGGTATATTGTATTTTGAAATTATGAACACTGGATTTCTTGTCCTGTAAACATGTTCAAATGTGTCACTTCAATCAGTATTTCCTGCGATCGAATTGACACTGACACTGGAGTTTTTCTCTTTGTTTCAACAGTTATCTTTGATGACAGCAGCACAGAATAACTACTGTTTATGTGGTCTTAACTTTTGCTATCAGAAAAGCAGATCTATCCTTTCTTCCTTACAGTAAGCATATATGAAATTGTTTCTGTTCTGCATAAGTTCTATTCTAGTGCACATAGTTTGACTTAAACAACAAATTGGTGTTCTGTAGTTCTTCATGTTAAAGCTTTAAGATATTTCCAAAGGTTGTAAGACATTCATATTTTAAGTCATTTGCTTAAGGACTTCCATACTAGTTTGAAACTCCGCCATATGTTAATTTACACAGGAGTTTAAAACAGCTAACTTGTGTGGTTTTAATGTGAATCGAAAGGATGTATTGAAGAGTTTTTGAACAGTTTTCATTCATTTGGTTGCTGGCAGTTCTATGGTATTTAATTAATTCTGTTTTCACCTTGTCTCTGTTTTTTGTGTTGTAATACGTTTTGAAAGGAGGCTTTTAGTATTCAAGTTTTGTTTTAGTTCTTATACTTAAATTTTTTCTTCCACTGAATGTTTTAGCTGAATATAATTTCATTCTTCTTAATACCAACTGCTCTTACTTTGTTGTTCTTCGCTGATCATATTTCTGAAAAGTTATTCTTTCATTTTAGAAAGAGTACTAAAGTATTTGGTCAGCAAGTGCATAGATCTTACCTAAAGAAACAGTACTAAGCGTGCATGTGTCCATGTGACACAGATTTTGGTTGTTCATTACTGATTGTATTTAAGCTGTAGTGTTTTTTCCAATATTGAGTGTCTTCATGTGTGTTTTGTACCAGCTGTGAAATCTTCTGCTGTGGTTTTGACAATATACAGATACAGAGAACTTGGACTTAGTGTCTGCATGGTCCAGATCATGTAATCGAAAAGTTTTTTTTTTTTTTTTTTTTGGACATGGTGTTCAACAAGGTGCAATTCAGTCAACTGGTTATAAATGAATATGTACAATTATGGTATCAACTTCTTATACAAATCATACTATATCATGGTAATCCAAATTGAAAGCTATTGATAAGTTGACTTTACACGTAACTACTACTTATACATGAGTATTGGGTAATTTCATATTTTGCCGACTCAGGACTATATGTATTCAGGCTGTTCAAACAACATGTTACCGGTCTTCAATTTTTATGAAATTTCATGTGTTTATTCCTAATACATATGGAAATTTTTTATGCTGAAATGGTGTCTTGACAAGAATCGGAACATGGTAAAATTGCAGATAATATCTGGATGAATACATAACCTGCAGCTGAAATATGGGACTACCGTTCAACTTACGTTATTGCTCCAACACTATTGCTAAGTACATGAAGCCATCCATAGTATCAAAACATGTACTAATGATGGCCTTAATTAATAAAACATTCCAGCATCTGAAAAATGAAATCCTGTTTACTGTACGAAGGTTAATATTAGGGCACCCCCTGATTTGGTAGTGGCCGCGTACAAAACACCATAAATTTACAATGGAACTACATTTAAAAGCCAATGCCTCATAATCATCAGTGTTATACCCTAGGCAACCATTGTGCAGAATTTCATCTAATTCCAAGCGTGGGCAGAAACCAATGTAAATTTCCTATATCGTGTAAGAGCCCCTTAAAAATGATCATAGAATTTTTAAATTTTTTTCAGTTTCTGTGAATTAGTTTGTTGTTTTTTTTCAGTTATTAAAAAAAAAAAACAACATAAATGTACCTTGTTACTTTTCAAATTAACCCTTTACCCATTATAGACTGAATAAACTCCCCCACACTGTATATTGGAAGAGTCCAGTTTCAATTTTGAGTATGTCAGGCTATGTGATTTAGGTATTCCTGGAGAAACATGGCTAAACTATTTGTAGGCTGTGGAGACCTTGATTAGATGCCGCATTCTTTGGCATCTGATCTGGGTCTGCACTGTTTGCCACTTACCCTTTTAGGGGTCTCCACACTACAATGGATTAAAGTTCCAATCACATCTATCTTACAAGAACTTTTTTTGTTTTGAGAAAAATATCAATATATTGCCATAATGATTAAACCTTTTAGTGCTAAACAAAATTGCAGCAGATGTGGACAGTCATTTTTTTTTTTAACTTTCAGAGAAAAATTTGGCTTGATATTTCAAATGAATTGTCTGCCAGGCAGATGATTCACATAAAAATGTCATGCCTTATTTTCTCTGAAAAATAAAAAAACAATAAACATGTCATCTACTGCAGTTGTGATTGTAACTTTAAGAGTTAACCTCGAAAAGTTAAATGATGGGAGTATTAGATGGACATGTTCTATTTTTAGTCTCTGCAGATCCAGTTGATGCATCATCATGTCAGTCCGTGACATCTGCTAAAGCTGGATGTATGGATGCCCTGCCATCTGGTGGTGACTCAGATAAATTCAACTTTGCCTTCTGGACTTGTTTGACTCCTGTTGTTGACTCTATTGACCAGCGCTCTGGAACAGTTCAGACACAGATTACTCTCGATGGTGAGGGATTTTCATCTGTAGACTGCCAGAATGAAGTTTACATTGGAGATTACAGTTGTGATGCAGTGTCGTCTGCTGCAAATTCTGTCAGCTGCACTGTGGGAAGGGGTAATGAAGTGGAATTAGGTGTCCTACATCCTGTATCAATGCTTGTTGGAAATCGAGGTTATGCACTGATAAATGTCATGGCTCCACAAGATAGAAGTTTTGGTGTGATACCAAATATTGAAGATATTCAGCCAACATCAGGCTCTATGGCTGGTGGGGCAGTTATCACCATTAGTGGCTTTGGTTTTAGTGATTCAGCTACAGTCTATATTGGTGGCTATACATGTACAGTATTAACAAATTCCTACACTGAGGTCACATGTGAAACACCGTCATCATCAGCTCAAGCAGAAAAGACAGTTGAAGTTCATGTTGGTGTAAATGGTGCACCACAACCAGCAGACTGTGAAACCAGTATGAAAACATGCCGATATTCTTATGCTACACTTTGGACACCAACAGTTACCTCCATTACTCCAGATGCCATGTCTGGCAGCACAACATTTACAATAACAGGAACCAGATTTGGAACTGACATGTCTAATCTTGAAGTTTTCATTGGCAGTGTGCCAGCTACCATAATGTCAACAGATGGTACAACCTTGGTGGCCACCATTCAGAATGTACCAGCTGGTTCTAATGATGTTGTTGTAAGACACACCAGTAATGGTAAAGCTGATGGAAGCCTGTCTGTGACTGGAACACCAGTAATATCCAGTATCTTGCCCAGCTCTGGTAGTATCCATGGTGAGACAGAAATTACTATCAGTGGTAACGGATTTGTGGATGGTGACACCACAGTTACGATAGGTGGCGCTACTTGTTCTGTCATCTCAACATCACTGTCCCAGGTTGTATGTATCACTCCAGCACGTTCTGCAGGTTCTGCCAGTGTTGATGTTACCTCCAACTCTGTATCTTACACCTCTGATTCATTCACCTATGCAACTGGTTCCACTCCCACTGTGACCTCTATCAGCCCAACCTCTGGTCTCCCTGGTGACACACTCACCATATCGGGATCCAACTTGGATGGCAGTGTTGTAACAGTTTTACTGGCTGATGTCCCCTGTAATATTTCGACTGGTTCCAGTTCTCAAATACAGTGTACAGTGGGACCTCATGCCACAGCTTCAGTACCAGTCTATGTGCATGTTGAAGAACTTGGAGCTTCAAATGTTGATGTGGAATTTGAATACACCCTTCAGCTTTCTGGAATAAATCCAAGTACAGGTATGTTATATCTATTATTGACATAATTACATAAACCAGTTGAATTTAGATATTCACAGACTTCAACTGCTTCAATTTAATTTATTTATTTTTAGGGGAGATAACTCTGTGAAAATTGTTTTTGTTCCCATCTAAAAAGGGGTCTACTCTTTAAGGAAAGACTTTGCTCCTAGAAGAAGCTAATTCTTTCCTCATAAAGTAGACTCCTTTTCCAGAAGGGGCTTGGCATGCAGTTAAGCAAACAGGAAGACACAAAAGTTGTATCCTTTTGCAGAAATTCCAAAATTTAAGATCTGCCAAGTGCTTCTACTCCCTTTGAATATTTACAGACAACATTAACCCTTGTCCTGCTGAATAAATTAAGATGCCATGCCCATTTCTAATTTTCTGCCAATTAGATTACTTGATCCAGATTGTTGATATAAAATCACATACTTAATGGCAAACAGTGCAGATCCAGATCAGTTGGCTTCTTCAGAAGCCAACTGATCTGGATCTACACTGTTTACAAAAGCAGGGCATATCCGGGTTCAGCAGGACAATGTTTGAAACATAAGTTAAAGGGCCCTATAGTGACACATGATGGCAATGAAACAGAAATGAAGGTATGCAGGAAAGGTCACAGTTTTCTGAAAGGCCAAGTCAGCCTGCATGACTTTGAAGTCCACTAACAGAATGTTTGGATTGTGTAGAATCTGTCAATAAACAGAGAAGACCCTGATCAGAGAGCATGGATGAGCAGGCTAGTCTGGGCCTTTTCTCTTCATATGTGATATAAGTGCCCTTTTTTCATACAATTTTTTTGCTCACATTTCTCGTGGGCTACTTTGACTGTTCTTATCTCTCCACACAAACAGGTTGTAGTACTCATCAGAAGCTTCTCACCAACATGCTTTTAATGAATACCCACAACATATGTTTTATTGTAAAATAAGAAAAAATATTAGATCTAGTGTATTAACCCTCTTATCTAGAGCTAAGGATTAGATAATGTTTGATAGTAGTACTATTTGCCACTTCCAGAAGCTAGAGAAAAAGAAGTCAAAAATATAAAAGAGGTTACACAGGAAAGGCCATAGTCATGAAACACAGCCTTCCCAAGGTACCGAAATAAGAAGAGACTAGGAACAAACAATGACAAGACATAAGGACAGAGTTATAGCATACACCCTTGCAACATTTCAGGGCCCAGTTGTTCAAAACTAATGATGTTAGTTTATTTTACAGGTTAAAATTATTGTTAAAACTTTTATCATTAAATAATGGCATATACGCTAATATTTTAGCTGAAAAAAATGTGAGTAGCTTTTGCATTTGCAAAAGCCCCTCACATTTTTTCAGCAAAAATACCTGTGAATTAGATGAGGCCTTCCCAGGGGTTTTGGGGAACAGGGGAATAAGGCCATTTATTTCAGGGGAACAAGGGAACAAAAGTCTAAAATTGAAGGGAACAGGGGACAAAGGCACTTCTGGGGAACAGGGAACATAGAAAATCAAGATTTTGATTTTCAGGAACAAGGGAAAATGCTGATTTATTTCAGGGGGACAAGGGAACAGGTACCCTAGAACAGTCAACATTTTGACCACTTACGAGTTCATTAAACTAACAATGCTTTGAACAACTGAGCCCTGACATACAAACATATGAGAATTGGAACAGGGGAACTGCCTTTGAACAGTCAGCAAAAACAACTACTAGGCAAGGCCTAAACTAGTTTTACTCAGTTGAAACCTTGCCCTTAATTCTGATGCAGCTCAAAATTACAAATGAATGTTCATACCCCATCTGCAAGAACTGATGTTTACAAGGGCTCATCTTTCTCTCAAACCATTAGAGATTGGAATGCCCTTCCAGGTTTGATTGTTTCCTCCACTGAAGGTGCAGAGGATAGTGTGGCTAAGTTTACCACTTTGGTGAGAGCTAGGAACTAATTTACCATATCACAGGTCCTGGTGAATGAATGTCATTGGATGTACTACCAGTTAAGATTCTGATTCTGCATGTTACATTGGTAAAAATTTCAAGGTGGTCAATTTATTTTGGCCAATTTGTGCTAGATGTGAAGGCAATTTGGCAGAGCCGCAGTCTTCATTCATCAGTCTTCATTGTTTATTTGTAGAGGCTTTGAATTTTGGCTTTGGACAGTGTTCACTGAAGACTCAGATCAGACTACATAATTATGTACAGTCTGATAATTGTCTCAATGTGTTGGGTGGGCATGTCATAGATTACATTTTTTCATGTTGCTGCATTCTGGATCAGGTTAACCCCCAAAGTACTGATCACAGCTGCAGCAGATGGCATTTTGAATTTTTTTTTTCCAGAGAAAATAAGATTTGATACTTCATGTGAATTGCCTGCTTGGCAGACAATTCACATGAAATATCAAGTCTTACTTTCTCTGAAAAATAAAAAAAAATAGATTACTTGACACTTTAAAGGTTAATGTTGTTATTGCGGGTCGCCCTGGTGAGCCACATATATAGGAGTTATGCTAATTACACATCAAATGCAGAAATTGTACCAAACCCAGCTTAAGCGGAAGTAACTACCAAGACTGTTGACATAGTAGTAGTGCATCTGATAACAACTAGAATAAAATGTTTTATTATCCAATTATGATTTCTTTCAGGTATACTAATAACCTATTTATGCCTAAGAGTTTCATAAAAGGGAAACTTGCAAACAGTATAGAACCAGATCAGATGGGTACAGAAATCTCTGTAATAAATTGTAATGTTGTTATTGCGGGTCGCCCTGGTGAGCCACATATATAGGAGTTATGCTAATTACACATCAAATGCAGAAATTGTACCAAACCCAGCTTAAGCGGAAGTAACTACCAAGACTGTTGACATAGTAGTAGTGCATCTGATAACAAACAGAATAAAATGTTTTATTATCCAATTATGATTTCTTTCAGGTATACTAATAACCTATTTATGCCTAAGAGTTTCATAAAAGGGAAACTTGCAAACAGTATAGAACCAGATCAGATGGGTACAGAAATCTCTGTAATAAATTGTAATACAAAAAAGCAATTCAGACACCCTTTAACTCTGAAACAAACCTGTCCAAAGAGTATCAGATTCTTTACTGGCATTTAAATGAAAGCATTCCATTGTTGAATCAGCTAACACTAATCCAGAACTCCTCCATCTAAAGATCTGCTATAGTTAAAATGTTGAAAAACTCACAGGATAATAGTAACTGTCAAGAAACAAAGTCTGTGGCACCTATTGTTCCTGTACACATCAGAGGTAAGTTTGACAGTTCGCAATGAACCAAAACTCAGAAAGTAACTGGAGTCATTTAGGTTAGTTTAATGAATCTTGATATATATATGCCTACATGTGCAGTATAATCATACATGCAGTTGTTGAAGTTACTACAAATATTTATCTGTTTATCTCCCACCAGGTGGCACTGCTGGAGGACAGACAGTGACCATATCAGGACAAGGTTTTTCAGATGCCATGGTGGCAACTATCTGTGGTGACGCTTGTGTCCTAAAACAAACAACCTCATCAGAATATGTATGCAGTACACCAGCAAACTCTGGTAAGGAATTATGTTGTTTTTTTTCATCTTACTTGAGTGTAAGGGACCATTGAACCCTTACATGGTTCATCTTCCCTTTAATCTTTAAAGCATTCAGCTAAATTGTAGCAGATGTCATTTTATTTTATTTTTCTTTCAGATATAAGACTTGGTATTTCATGTGAATTGTCTGCTTGCAAGCAGACAATTCACATGAAATATCAAGCCTTATTTTCTCTAAAAATACAAAACAAAAAAAAATAATAAATAAAATTGTTGTCTGCTGTAGTTGTGATTAGCGTTTAAAAAGTTAATGTACTTTCTGTGTAACTGAGGACTCCATACTGCTCACTTTTGTTTACCATCAAAACATATTATTATTATTTTATTTATTTTTCCACTTCCACAGATACTTAGCATGCTGCATAAAATTTCCTATGGAAATATTTTATCTTATTTTCTCCAGAAAACAGGATTTGACATTTTGATGCAAATTGTCTCCAGTGGAGACAATTTGCATGAAATGTCTAATCATGTTTTCCAGGAAAAAATAAGAAAAATTGTATCAATCTGTCATTTGCTGAACTTGCCCAGAGGTGGTAAAGATTAACCTTTGTCTTGCTGAATAAATTAAGATACCATGCCCACTTCTAATCTTCTGCCAATTAAATAATTTGATCCTGATCATTGCTATAAATTCACATATTTGATGGACAAGTGCAGACCCAGATCAGTTGGCTTCTTCTTCAGAAGCCAACTGATCTGGGATCTACACTGTCTCCAAAGGCAGGGTATATCTGGAATCAGCAGGACCAGGGTTAAATCTGATTCAGCTCAGACTTATCTTGTTAGTATAAGTGGACTTCTTCTGCAGTCTTTGGTTCTGTTACTCCTGTATGTTTGTATATCTATTTCAGCCCAGACATGTAATGTTGTTGTTAGTGTTAATGGATTGACTAAAACTGCCTCCAATTCCTATACCTATGATGGTGGACTGACTCCTACAATAAGTGGTGTGTCACCATCTCGTGGTGGTACTGGTGGAGGTACTACTGTCACTATATCAGGATCAGGATTTGGGTAAGTAAAACCTCCTCTAATTCCTATGCCTAGGATGGTTTACTGACTCCTGCAACAAGTGGTGATTCACCATTGTATGTAGGCACCGGTAGAGGTACCTTTCTCACTATATCAAGATCAGGATTTAGGTGAGTTACACCATTTTATAGCTATGGTAATCAGCCTCTAAGACATTAAGGCCAATGTTTTTACTATTCATTGCAGATTTTTGATAGCCATAATTAATTTTTGGATATCATAAGTCATTATGGATATCTTATAATATATTTTGTGATATCACAAAATAATTATGGATGTCCAAAATTGTTTTTGATATCAAGAAATCAAAAATGGATATCCAAAAAATAAATTATACATATCCAAAATTCAAATTATGGAGATTCAAAATTCAAATTATGAATATCCAAAATTCATAATTATGGATATTTAAAAAAAATCAGCAAGCTTTTTGAATGTAAAAAAACAAACAACATTTTTTGAATATCCATTGTTTGATTTTTTGGATATCCATAATTTGATTATTTGATTTTTTAAGGACATTTATTGTCCATATATGTTCCAAATACAGCTTCTCTCATGACCTGTCTAATATGTATGTCCTTGTGTTGACAGTGTATTAACCCTTAAAGCACCAACCATACTGCAGCAGATGACCTTCATGTCAATGCCCTGGCAATAGAGTTTATCCGTAAAAACTACATTTAAACATTAGCAGATGATATTATGAATCACATTTTTTTTTTACATTTACAGAAATAAGACTATCCTTAATTTCAGAATCTATAATTCATGCACACCAGTCAGGGCATGTAGTCAGAAAAAAAGACACACACAAAAAAAGAAAGAAAATGGGATCAAGAGAATAATATCCCCATAATTTTAGCCATTTTATCTGTAACTCTAGATATGAGGGGTATCAAGTTAAGGATTTTTTTGTATCCAAGAAAGCGTATGAGCCAGCACATGACAAAACTTACAAAATGGCATGTGCGCCCAGCAAAGACTCGGATCAGTCTGATCAGAGTCTTTGCTGTCCGCATGAAAAAAGCTTGGGTCCTTAGCTACCCATTGAAAACACAGCAAAGACTCTGATCAGACTGGGTGGATGCCTATGCTGATCTGAATCTTTGCTGGGCACACATACCATTTTGTTGGTTTTGTCATGCACTGACTCATATAGTTTTGATACTCACTACAAGCATCTGTGTGAGGCCCTTCTGGTGATGTCTACAACATATGTTTTTATAGAGGACTCAACAAGAAGAATATCAACACAAAATACATAGTTTTAAAAAGGCAATTTATCTAGAGCTTAGTAGTACCACCAAAATGAGATATAAAAATCTCTGCCTGTGGAGTGTGAACTCATGACTGCAGATTTTGATCTAGAAGGCTAACTCTTAAAGCCGTAAGCAACATTTGTAGCAGATGACATTCTATTTTATTTCATGTTTCATAGAAAATCAGTTTTCACATCGTTTGCTTGGCAGACAATTGTCATGAAACCTCAAAACATATTTTCTAAGAAAAATAATAAAAAAAGATTGACTTGAAGGTCTGCAAAGTGTATGGAAATGTCCTAAAGTTTCAAATGCTTTATTCCATACCTTTTTTTGCCTAAATTTTGCTTTTTATGCAGTTGTTCCTTAAAATACTTTTTTTTTTCTGAAATACTTAGTGGAATGGCAAACAATGTAGAACTTGATCAGACTGCTCCTGCTGATCTGGGTCTGCACTGTTTGCATGTGACATTATTTTTTGTTTAGGGTAACCTCACAAAATATGATAGGTAGGGTAGGTGCAATGTTGTTTTTTTCTATATTGAAAAATTGCAAAAATTACCATTAAAGTGGATTTTTTTTTTATTTGTCATAGAAATATAGAAAAAAAAATGGTTTCACTAAAAAATCTAGGTAGGGTCAGATTACCTGAAACAAACAGTTCTATTAGGCCTAATATAAAGTTCAGCATATTCATATAAAAGATAGTATCAGTAAATAATGATTTTGTTTACAGTTCCAATGCAGCAGATGTCAGTGTGAGGATAGGTGGCACTGCCTGTAGTGTTACATCAGCAAGTAACACAGAGCTGGAATGTGTCACAAGACCACACATGGGATCTGTTGACACAGTTGTGGAGGTGGAAGTTTCTGGAAATGGAATAGCTGAAGAGGTGAATATTGTACAACTGTACTTCAAACTTTAGGTTGTTTATGAAATTTATTTATCTAGTGGTACTAGTAGTAGAATGACCACTGTTGCAATTAGTGGGTATGCAGAAAAATATTAAAAATATTATTTATTTCACCAAGTTCAGAGAAGTGGAGAGATTGAGGGGAGGGGAGTGGGGGGGGGGGGTGGGGAGGTGAGGGAGGGGGCAGTATTGCATATGCCATGTCAGTCTGTTGATCTGTTAGACCAAACAAGGGGACGTACTTCATATGGTGTATATTACTTATTGTGATTTATCCCATGAATTTTGGGATTTTAGGGTCCATGAAATCTCACAATGCAGATATTCATCTGTTTATCTGTAACACTTTGGGTAATTTTCATAACTAAGGTACTATTGTAGTTAAAGTTGTGAAATTTCATGTAAGGATTACAAAGAAAAATTACCTGACCATTTTTTTTTTTTTTTTTATGCCCCAACTTTAATAAAAGGGGGCTATTTCTTTTCTTTCATTTGTTTGCCATTTGTCAGTTTGTCCAATCATTCACCACACTTTTTGGTTGGTCTCATAACTGATCAAAGGTGTATGCTGTGGTCTTGAAATGTCATACATGGGTTCCTTATGGAAAATAATCTGGGCCCAGTTGTTCAAAACTAACGATGTCGTTAGTTAACGATTCGTTAAAATTTTAATCGAGTGATATGCAAATATGCTGAAATTTTTTGCTGAAAAAATGTGAGTAGCTTTTGCAGTGCAAAAGCTACTCACATTTTTTCAGCAAAAAATATCAAAATATTGTGTATTGAATCCGCTAAAACAGTTAACGAATTTAAGTTAAGCTAATGACACTTTGAACAACCGGGCCCTGATCTATATGTTTTTATCTTTTTTGGCTGACCTATATTTTAGGAGTTATGTCCCATTTACAAAATGAAACAAAACCTTGCATACACTATACCTCAGAAAGTGTTTGAGGCAGGGCTTTGATATTTGACAGACTTATTGGGACTAAGGAGTAAATTACCAAACTAACTTTTGAAAACCATCAGATTAGTTTTGTTAGAGTTATGTTCCTTTTCAAGTTTTGCATTTTTCCAACTTTTAACTATTAAAATTTGACCTAGGGAATGGATTTTTGGTATGCAGGCAATAGTGATATGAAACATCTCTTATACTTGTGTAGGGATAAACATATAGTTGAGGGCATAGTGTTTTATAAACAGACATTTCTAGTTCAAAATATAAAACACACAGTATATGAGCGAGAATTTGATATTTAGCATACTGTTTGAGGCAGACATATATTAGTGCTTGAATGAAGTAGAGTCTCTTTTTCCTGAAGCATTTTTTTTTCTTATTTTCAACCACATGATTTAGAAAACTGGTTTAGGTGTAGTCTTAGTATTTGATGAGTGAACAGTCAGAAGGTTCAGCATTCTTATGCTGTTTAGGCATGCTGCATTTGCTGTTGACTTTATTATGGCATAGAATTCACACTTAACATTCTTACTGTGAAAAAAGAACCATTAATATTGGGCTCAGGAAGTTACTTGATCTATTGAAGATAAAAAATAGCAGACATGTTTTGTGTGTGTGTGTTTTTTTTGTTTGTCTTTTTTTTGTTTTTTTTTTTTGTTTTTTTTTCTTTTGTTTCTGTCAGACTTATGATTTGAGAGTAAAACAAAAATGTAAAAGGTTGCTTTTGAAACTAAAGAACACACAGAAGAATGAAAATCAAAGACTTGGTTTTATTATGCAGCAATGTAGTTTGCAAAGCTGCATATGATAATGTTGGGATATTAAGTTTTCTTGCTGTATGTCTGTGTGTTCTTCAGTCCTTCCATCCATCTCATAGCTATGACCGTATTGCTTTGCCATTACGAAAACATGCCTATTCAAATATATTGAGAATTTTACCACCAAAAAATGAAAAATGTTTCAGGTGCCAGTAGATGTTAAAAACTAGTTAGATGTCATTAATTGTGTTTCTTTCATTCAGTTTATGGTTTAATCACAAATAAGTACAGGTTCCATTTGATAGTGGTATTTATTTATTAATCCTGACATGAGTTATGGCCCCTGATGTACCAAAATGATAGAAAACATATTGGTTCTCTCTCCATGGACAGGTCAGATGTTTCTTTGATAACACTGCTTGATAGATCAACTCTTATTCTGTTTCAGAGTTCCGCTGGTGCTTCTTCTTTCTCCTACATTGATGTGTGGTCCTCCAGCTACACCTGGGGTGGTGCTGCACCACCAGAAGCTGGAGAATTTGTGGTGATCCCTGCTGGTCAAACCTTGCTGTTGGACACAGATACCCCAATCTTGAGCTTCCTGTTGATTCAAGGTGGACAGCTTATCTTCGATGAGAAGGACATTGAGCTACAGTCTAACATCATTATGATCACTGATGGTGGATTATTACAGGTATAGTTGTATATCTTATCTTTGATGAGAAGGACATTGAGCTACAATCTAACATCATTATGATCACTGATGGTGGATTATTACAGGTATAGTTGTATATCTTATCTTCAATGAGAAGGACATTGAGCTACAGTCTAACATCATTATGATCACTGATGGTGGATTATTACAGGTATAGTTGTATATCTTATCTTCGATGAGAAGGACATTGAGCTACAGTCTAACATCATTATGATCACTGATGGTGGATTATTACAGGTATAGTTGTATATCTTATCTTTGATGAGAAGGACATTGAGCTACAATCTAACATCATTATGATCACTGATGGTGGATTATTACAGGTATAGTTGTATATCTTATCTTCAATGAGAAGGACATTGAGCTACAGTCTAACATCATTATGATCACTGATGGTGGATTATTACAGGTATAGTTGTATATCTTATCTTCAATGAGAAGGACATTGAGCTACAATCTAACATCATTATGATCACTGATGGTGGATTATTACAGGTATAGTTGTATATCTTATCTTCAATGAGAAGGACATTGAGCTACAATCTAACATCATTATGATCACTGATGGTGGATTATTACAGGTATAGTTGTATATCTTATCTTCAATGAGAAGGACATTGAGCTACAATCTAACATCATTATGATCACTGATGGTGGATTATTACAGATATAGTTGTATATCTTATCTTCGATGAGAAGGACATTGAGCTACAGTCTAACATCATTATGATCACTGATGGTGGATTATTACAGGTAGTATATCTTATCTTCAATGAGAAGGACATTGAGCTACAATCTAACATCATTATGATCACAGATGGTGGATTATTACAGGTATAGTTGTATATCTTATCTTCGATGATGCCTGAATGCTTAGCACCTTGGGTAAAATTCTCAGCAGAATAAAAATTAGTGATATTATTTTTTTATTTTTCCCAGAAAACAGGGTTTGAAATTTTATGGAGACAATTGGCATGAAAGGTCAGATCCTAACAAATTGGCGATATTTTTTTCATTTTTTCTCAGAAAACAGGATTTGAGATTTTATGCAAATTGTCTTCAGTGGAGACAATTTGCATGAAATGTCAGATCCTGTTTTCTGGGAGAAATAAGAAAAATATCAATTCATCATCTTCTAAATTAGCCAAGAGAGTGGTAAGGGTTACTGTATAAGCTTGTACCTGCAATCTTCATTCTTTATGATATTAGATACTCCTTTGTAAAGGATGTCCCCTACTGATTTTCATTTTACTTGTTTATTTTGATTGGAGTTCCCTTATACATGTTAAAAATTAACCTAATTTTCTTAGAACAAATTCAAATCAATATTCTATGATTGCTTACTGGCCACTAAACACAGATTGAGTTTACACAGTATGTTTTAACATGAGTTGCCAGCCTTGATATAATGTTATGTTAACTTGACTGCCTTACATCTGGTTCAAAGGAAATTTACATGGTGCATTAATGGTAACTAAACGAAAGTTTATTTCAAACCCAGCCTTCATATATGGAGTCTTAATGCAAGTTATATAGCCTCTGATATACTCGTATGTTAACAGCTCATTTCTGTGCTGTAGATTGACTTTCTTTCATCTTATTTAAATGAATTCATTGCCACTGAAACTTTAATATGTCAATTCTAACAAGAGTTGTGACCCATGATTAACATTAAATATTGGACTTTACCTCATATGACTCAAATGAAATTTGGTATGGTGTCTTTACCCCTTAAAGTGCCAAGCAAAATTTGTAGCAGACCACATTCTATTTTTTTTTTTCCAGAGGAAATAAGTGTTGACATTTCATGTCAACCATCTGCTTGGCAGACGGTTCACATGCTTAAAAAAATTAAAAAAAAAAAATCATCTGCTGCAGTTGTGATTGGTGCTTTAAGTGTTAATTTATATATTAATTAAATACAAGCTCAATTCAGAAGTGTCATTATTTTCATTTTTCTCTTATTTTTATTTTTTTTATTTTTTTTTTTTGTCAGAGAAAATTAGGCTTGGTATTTCATGTAAATCATGACTGTTACGTAGACAATTATAGAAAATGTCAAGCCTTTTTTTTCTTGGAAAAAATAGAATGTTGTCTGTTGGTGTTGCCATATTATGCTTTCACTGCAGTAGGTTCAAGAGATAGTTATTACATAAAGGCATGCAGTAAGGTAAATATCCTAAAATTTCGAACACTTTATTACATATTTTTTTGGCTTATTTGCTTTTTATGCATTTGTCCCTTAAATGCTAAGTGGAATGGCAAACAGTAAAGACCCTGATCAGACTGCTCCTTCAGGAGCAGTCTGATCTGGGTCTGCACTGTTTGAATATGCCATTTTGTCAGAAACTTTCGTGTTCAAAATTTTAGGACATTTTCCATACTATATAATTGCAGGTTGGCACTGAGGCTGAACCCTTTGAACATAAAGCTATCATCACATTACATGGCCACCATAGAAGTCGAGAACTACCAATCTATGGTACTAAAGTACTGGCTGTCAGGAATGGAAGTTTAGAATTACATGGTTAGTATGGTATATGTTCTGAAACCTCTTCCCCAAAAATTAACCCATTTATACTGTCGACTCTTCTGCTGCCATCTACTACAATATTAAAGAAGATGGTCATTGAAAATGTAAACAAGGTTTATAATTCATCAGTTTATGAAATTGGAAATGAAAAAAAAAAAAAAAAAAAACTTTAAGAAAGTCTTTTTTTTTTTTTTTATGTTAACCATTGCCATGCTGAATAAATTAAGAGGCCATTCCAACTTCTATTTTTCAGCCAATCAGATTACTTGATCCAGATTGTTGATGTAAATTCACATACTCATTGACAAACAGTGCAGATCCAGATCAGTTGGCTTCTTCAGAATTCTGCATAAGTGTGCTGTTTGAATTCCTTGTATATGTACATGGATTGAAGATGATTTGCCACATAACCAAAAGCATGTCACTGTGATTAATACATTGACCTATAATCTACATTACAATAAAACAAAAACTTGTATTACATATATATATGATGGACTGTAAGGCTTTAGGCTGACCAAATCTGTTGACATACTTTATCTGTTTGGTAATAGTGCATTGCTCTGCAATACTTTATGATACTTTACCTTCTTACTCTATGTGTTTGTCATATCTTTCATTTTCAAGTCAAGTTAAGTCAAGTAACTCTTTATAATAAGAGATAGATATAACAGTTGGGTTGCACCAGTATTTAGCAATATGAGTGGGTGTCAGGTGAAAAAAATGTCTGTGAACATGCATCATAGTTTAATATATAAACACAAGCTCATGAGCTTTTTATACCGGCCATCTAACATGCATATCACAGTGGTAATTTACAATATGTCACAGAGTGGATCCTATAAAACTGAGAATTATTATTATCATTATAGTACATGTATGGCAATTGTCCGACAGTTTCGAACAACAATTTGTCTATTAAAATGGCATAAGCAAACAGTGCAGACCAAGCTCAGACTGCTCTTTCAGGAACAGTCTGATCAGGGTCTGCACTGTTTGTCTTTCCACCAAACATTTTGTGGAATAAATGCATAAAAAAATAGGCACAGATAGTATGGCATAAAGTGTTTGAAATCTTAGGACATCTACTTTACATTTAACTGGCAAAATCAGCAGACTGCAGACTTTTTTCTGGAAAAAATAAGAAAACTATTTCAAAATGCTGTTTGCTGAATTTTTTACCCCCAGTGCTATGCATTAATAATGCAGCTTGTAACTGTGTTTAATTTTGTTGTTTCATTGTGATCAGGCCAAGAAGCAACAAAGCACTTATTTAAAATGTTTATGCCATGTTTTTGTGTGTGTTATTTTTTTCTCATTTTCTTTATAAAAGCATTTGTTGTGGGTACTCATTTGAATTGCATCGACAATTCAGTGCAATTCAAATGGGTGCCCACAGCATATGCCTTTATAAAGAAGTAGACAGAAAGTACACTGGCTGATTTTAAAGACTATGGAATTGCTTGGGGGTATGTACGGTCATTAGGTCAAATACATGACAAGTTGATGCAATTCAAATGGGTGCCCACAACCTATGCCTTTCTAAAGAAGTAGACAGAAAGTACACTGGCTGATTTTAAAGACTACAGAATTGCTTGACTGTGAGCTTATAGGGGTATGTATGGTCATTAGGTCAAATACATGACAAGTTGATGCAATTCAAATGGGTACTCACAACATATGCCTTTATAAAGAAGTAGACAAAAAGTACATTGGCTGATTCTGAAGACTATGAAATTGCTTGACTGTGCACTTCTAGATATATGTGCGGTAATTATGTCAATACGGTACTTATACCTAAGAATACAGGGTGTTACTGTGTTTAATTTGTTGTTTCATATTGAACAGGCCAAGAAGTACCATTGACCTGGACAAGACTATCAGCAACGGCTGCTGCTGGTGCCACAACCATTGACCTTGTGGACCCTGTCGAGTGGAACGTTGGTGATGAAATTGTCATTGCTGCTACAGGACATCACCATTCACAGAGTGAGAATGAGAAGAAAACTATTTCTGCCATATCCATGGATAAAAGGACCTTGACCTTAGATTCTGCCCTTGAGGCTGAGCATTTAGGAACACAGGAGACTTTTGATGGAACTTTGGTGGAATTCCGAGCAGAGGTTGGTCTTCTAACCCACAATGTGGTTGTCCGTGGTAACAGAGACCCTAGCTGGGATGAAAGTATTGAAGCTTGTCCAGATGGATTTAATACAGGTTGGTTCTTCAGACTGTCCCTCTTCCTACTCATATGTTCCTGAACCAAATATGCAAGATATCATTTTTCCTTAACCCTTGTCCTGCTGAACCCGGATATACCCTGCTTTGCAAACAGTGTAGATCCAAATCAGTTGGCTTCTGAAGAAGCCAACTGATCTGCATCTGCACTATTTGTCATTCAGTATGTGAATTTATATCAACAATCTGGGTGAAGGAATCTGACTGGCTGAAAATAAGAAGTGGGCATGGCACCTTAATTTACTCAGCATGACAAGTTTTAACAAGAGAAATGTGTGCCTTGTAAAAAATGATAAGCCTGCACATCTGCACAGTCTAATCAGAGTCTTCACTGACCTACTGAAGAAACCATAGATCCTTGGCTGTCCGAAGTGTGCTCAGCAAAGATTCTTAAAATTTTATTCATTTAATTTTTTTGTTGTCTAGATCCTCAGTCGTCATAATAGTATAGTTTTTATAGGTTATAATAAATTTGATTGAAGATTTGAAGTTGTAAATGTAAAATTGTAGAAGCATCCTTGGAATTATGGATTAGTCATCACAGTTCTGTAACTTCAAGTTCAAGCATGTTCTATAAAGAAACATTTTGTTTCAGGTGAATTTGCAGTACAAACCTGTTTCCTTGGGCGATTTGGAGATGAGATTGGTAGCAGTCAATTTGGTGGTATGATTCTTGTCCATGCTCCAGAGAAAGATACCCATGCTGCAGAAGCTAGACTCTCCTATATTGAGGTTACATTTGCTGGCCAGGCTTTCAGACTTGGAAGATACCCTGTTCACTTTCATTTAAATGGTGACATGTCCACAAGTTATGTTAGAGGACTAGGTATACATCATACTTTCAACCGAGCTGTAAATATTCATGGTACTCATAACACGATGGTAGAAAAAACAGTAATCTACAATGTAATGGGAGGAGCCATGTTTTTGGAAGATGGCATAGAAACAGGAAACACATTCCAGTACAACTTGGCTGTGTTTGTAAGAGAAAGTTCCAGTCTGTTGAATGATGACATCACTCCAGCCTCATTCTGGGTGACCAATCCAAACAACACATTTCAACATAATGCTGCAGCAGGTGGCTCTCACTTTGGTTACTGGTATAGAATGCATGGTCATCCAGATGGACCATCATTTACACCTGATGTCTGTCCAATAAATGTCCCACTTGGTATTTTCTACAATAATTCTGCCCACTCTTTTGGTTGGTTTGGTTTGTGGATATTTCCAGATTACTTCCCCCTACAGGGTAGTTGTGGTGGCTCTGCTGTGGAACCAGCTGTATTCCGTGGTCTAACAGCATGGAATAATGAGAAAGGAGCAGAAGCTGTTAACAGTGGAGCTCTTCAATTTGAAGATTTTGTTCTTGTCCAGAACAAGTTGGCTGGTTATGAAGGCAAGAAAGTTCTTAATGTGCCTGATGCTCAATACAGTGATAGCAGCCCAATGATTAAAGACAGCTTGATTGTGGGAACAACAACAGTGGCTCCCTCTGGTACTCAGGGTTGTACTACTGGTGCTATTATCCTACCTTATGGATCTGGATTCCGAGTTAAAAATGTCCGCTTTGTTAATTTTGCTGATAATTCATGTGCTGCATTCAAGTTTACCAGAATTGACGGAACATGCATTATTTACTGTGGTGGTTACAATGTCCATGTTGAAGGTGTATCATTCCACAATGCACCAAACAAGGCTATTTATGCTTGGGACTGGGAGGGTATTCTTGTTGACAAAGATGGTAGCCTTACAGGAAAATCTGATCCTGGATGGAAAGTTGTTCCTAAGACTGGTAGTTTACCCACTGACTGTGAAGATGCCTCAGAGTTTAGCATTGGAGTGGCAGCCAGGATTTGCCCACCACAATATAAATTTCACAGATTTGCATTCAACAACATTGTTCCAGCATCATTGGAAGGAAAGAATTTACTGATAACAAACCAGTATGGTACTAGCTCGGTGCCATTTGCAAAGAAACGCCTGAGTCATAAGCCAGGATGGATGTGTGCCCTTGTTGATGGAGAAACATATAAATTTGTTTTTGAAAATGCTGAGCAGATTACAAATATCAGCTACACAGGAGCTTTCTATGAGTTTGAGGTAAGATCTATAGCTTTTACATCAATTTGATGTTTGAATAATCAGGTAGCTTTTACATTGGTAGTTGTATAATATAATAAGTACAGTTTTAGATCAGAGGGGGTATCAGGTTAATATCTCCTAATAAGTCACTCTTTTTTTTTGCAGCCAAAAAGTATTGATATTTTTTTTTTCTCCATGAAAACATATGTAATTGGTACTCATCCAAAGTGCCACATTAAGGCACTTCTGATGAGTATGCACAACATACTCGTATCATATTTGACCTTATTACCACACTGTGCACTTAGGTTTTTCAAAATTACTGGGAAAATTGTGGTAAAATATTGTTTCCACCTATACTAAGGGTACATAAAAAAAGATAAGCAATGGACTTACATAATGATGCTTATGTGATGCTTGGGACAAGTCAATGCAATTCAAATGGGTACCATAAACATATGCCTTTATAAAAAAAAAAAAAAAGTAGACAAGAAGTACACTTGCTTAATTGCTTGACTGTGCTTATAGGGATATGTGCGATAATAAGGTAAAATATGGTTTGAATTTGTGGAGTCGTAAGAAAAGAAAACTAATACTCCTGTGGTTGATGTATTGTGACTAGGTCTACCCTATTTACCCCAAGTATTTGGACAGACACACCTGAGCAGATCAAACCCATATCAAAGGCACAGAATGCTGCATCTAATCAGGTTTTTACAGCACATCAATAGCATACATGCCAAGTCTCACGCCGTGAGGAAAAACCTCACGTAATTCTGACGTTTCTCACGGGCTCACGCCGTGAGCGGTAAAACTCACGGAATCGAAAAAACCCAACGAAAAAAAATCTTAAGGCACCTTTTTTGTAGACAGTCACTGTAGTATTGGTTTCCGGATCAATAGAAGTGTATTCTATTACGTTGAATCAAAAGCCGATAACAAGTGTCAAAATAAGTGCAAAGGTATCCGCATGACCTGTGATGGTGGACGGTGTTGATTCCGCAATAAACATGATAAACAATAGTAATTAAATGATTAAGAAGGTGTTAAATGACAGATTGGTCAATCGGACACGCTTTCTGGGTCAACTAAAGATGATCAGTTACGCTAGTGGACGAGATAATGGCATGCGCCAATGATCTGGCTTGAAGAAAAATGGGGTTGGCGTATTGTGTCTGGTCTTAGGGTAAGTATTTGTGATAATTAGCGGCCCCTTTTATGTTGTATATTTTTTTGTTTTGTTTGCAATAATTGTCACATAAAGAATAGAATTAGGGCTGCTCAAGCAGATGTTGATATCTTTATATAAAATGCAGATAATTTTAGTCATAAATCATTCTTAAATTTGAAGTACTGCCAGTATCATGCCCAAGCGCCCTGCTTCTCCTGATTCAAAAGCATCTCCAGCATCCAAGAAAAAGGCCTATTCTGTCCATTTCAACCCTGCATGGTCTGAAGAATTTCCATGCAAGAGGGATAAAGTTTGCTGGCCCTCATTATTTAAACACTTTAAAGACTCCTGCAGAAGTCATGCCTTTCAAATAAATAAGCTTTAAATTTCGAAAATTACTTCGTATGACAAAATACAGCGCCGAGAAAAAATCTCACAGAATTTTTTGAAATCTCACTTAAATTTTTCTCAGATCTCACAGATTGACCAACTGAGGTTATGGCATGTATGCAATAGTAGTAAAATAGACTTGTTCAAAGTATGTTAATGAGTTAAAGTGTCTGAAAACAAATGCAATATGTTGGCTCACTAAAGTTTTTTTTTTTTTTTTTTTTTTTCTATTTCCTTTTAGGATGACAAATTTGCTACAGATCACATTCATTTTACCTGACTATGATGCTTGATTAACTGGTCTGTTTTATTATTATTATTTATTTGCTTCAGGCCAGTGACTACCTAATTGTTCGACTTAATGTGACACAGTATCCAGACAGATTCAGTATAGATGGAGGTGCCACCTTCATTAACGCTACAGTGGGTGGACTGGACCCCAGTAACGCCACCTATGGAGACTGGGAATGGGATAATGCCAACAATGAAATAAAATTTATGGGTAAATTGTTGGATTATTGGTGTTATGACAGAAAGAGAGAAGAAGGTTTAACGCTTAGTGTAATGGGTAAAAGTTTCAGCAGACAAAGTTTTGAAATATTATTCCCAGAAAACAGGCTTTGATATTTCATGCAAATTATCTCCGAAGGAAACAGTTTGCATGAAATGTTAAAGCCTATTTTCTGGAAAAATAAGAAAAATATCAATTTGTCATCTGCTGAATTAGCCCAGAGAGCTGTAAAGATTAAATGTTATTTCCTATGGTTGTTCATGCACAAAAAAAATATCCATGTAAAATCAGATTTAAAAAGTGATTTTTCTGAAACTTACAATAGAACTCTCTGAGAAAAACTCTCTTTTACAATCAAAAGATTTGTCATTTGAGTGTTGTCTACTTCAGATCTGTATATACACATGTATAAAATCATGAAAAATTCCACATGAAAAATAGGTCACAAGTGATTTTTCTCAGCCTTATAACAAATGATGGGAGTGACCAAAGTTTCTTTAACTGATAAACATTTGTCCCTAAGGTGTTGTTTGCCCCACCCATAGGGGCTAGATACATGTTTAAAATCGGGAAAAAAATCTACATAAAATTTATAAGTCAAAAAGGATCTTTCTGAAACATGCAAAAAAATGTTGTCCCTGGTGTGTTGCCTGCCCCTACCCAAGGGCTGTTGGATAAAGTCATAAGAAATATCCACATACTTACAACAGGTGATTACAATGGTTGAAGCTTGTTGTAACTATTCAAATTTTTTGTCCTGGGTTATTATCTAAAAATGCCCTGGGCCTGCATACATGTATGAAATCCTTAAAATAAAATCACATAAAATCAGAAACTTGAATGGCTTTTCTGAAACTCACAAGAAATGATCAACATGAGAATTTTTTACTATCAAAATGTTTTCTGTGATGTTGACTGCCCCTACCAAGGGACTGTATACATGTATAAAATCATGAATATATATCCACATAAAATTGGTCTTGGAGGAAAATTTGGCTTTCATTTAGCATTTAACCATTATCACAAGGGTACAGTCACCAACGTGAAACTGAATGTTTGCATATTGATACCTAAATGCTCAGATGAGTGTTTCATGTCCACTTACCCTCTTGTTTCAGCCTAAAAAAATAATAAAAAAAATCATATTTCTACATGAAAACAATATTAATGGGTAATCGTTACCCTCATAGCAGTGTCTCACACAGGCACTTTTCTAATGAGGGGCCACATTTTTTTTATATTGAAATTAACCCTAGTCCTGCTGAACCCGGATATACCCTGCCTTTGCAAACAGTGTAGATCTGCACTGTTTGCCATTAAGTTTGTGAATTTGTATCAAAAATCTGGATCAAGTAAACTGATTGGCTGAAAATTAGAGGTGGGCCTGGCATCTTAATTTATTCAACATGACAAGGGTTAAAAGAAAAACATACTAATCTGGGCCCAGTTGTTCAAAGCTAATGACATCGTTAGTTAACGATTCCTTAAAATTTACATTGAGTGATAGGCAAATATGCTGAAATGTTTTGCTGAAAAAAATGTGAGTAGCCTTTGCAGTGCAAAAGCTACTCACATTTTTTCAGCAAAAAATATCAGACTATTGTGTATTAAATCTGCTAAAACAGTTAACGAGACCCTTTAATGAGCTTGTTAAGCTAACAATGCTTTGAACAACTGGGTCCTGGATGCCACCCTAGTCAGCCCTATGTAAAATAAAACACTGCATAACCCAAATATGATATTTTTACAGTCCATGGAACAAGAAGATCCAAAAGAGGTATGTCAACATATGATGTGGATCGACCCTTGAGTTACACAAGCTACAAGTGTTACTATGAAGACTGTATTCCTCCACCAGACCCAGACACAGTTCCACCAAAGACTGCGAGGCCACTTGACTTTGATTATTGGCATGATGTAGCCCTCTGGAACATGAGTGAAGACGGATATGTCTCTAACAGTCTGGGATCTTATGGTGTCCCTCAGGAACTGGACAATGTCAGGGTAGAATTTGGTGAGTTGGACATGCTCTAATATGCACTTATGAGGGCACAATAAAGTCATTTTTAGATTAACTAGTAGCTCTAGATTAGAGGGAGTAGTAGGTAAAAATATTTTACTTATTTTTCACAAAAAACATATGCTGTGGATACTCACATGAAGTACCTCAGCAAGGCTCTTCTAATGAGCACCACAATGTATGTTTTTTTGGAGAAGTAAAAACATATCAGTACATGCTAGTTGAAAAAAAAGCACCCTAACTAAATACAGCTATGTTTCAGAGGCAATTTTCATTATCATTATCATACTGGCCATTTTAAGTACATTATTTTTACAGATATCTAGAACTCCAGATTAGAAAAGTAGTGAAATATTTTCTGCAGATATCTAGAATTTTAGGTAAGAGAAATAATTGAAAACTTTATTGCTAACAATATCTGGAGGCCTGAATTGCCAAGTGATTAGGGCTCCCAGGTTTGAATCCCTCTGGAGGTGACATTCAACTCATGAGTGTATGGTGCTTCATTGCTTTCATTTATATCATCCTTCCATCATCTCTGTATGACCAGTAAAGTTGAAAGGGACACAAAACACGAAATCATCATCATCATTATCATCAAACATAATACACCCACTTCTGAAGAGACTATGATCTTACATTAACTGATTGCAGACACCTGGGTTGTTGTAAACACCACCATCAACAAGTTAGGTAACCTGCTCCTGGAGGGTGTATTGAGTTGGCAGATCACCCGGCTGTTGAATATGAAATAAATGCTTCTGAATGAGACTATAATCTTACATTTACACTGATTGCAGACACCTAGGTTGTTGTATACACCACCATCAACAAGTTGGGTAGCCTGCTCCTGGAGGGTGTATTGAGTTGGTAGATCACCCGGCCATTGTATATGAAATAAATGCTTCTGAATGAGACTATAATCTTACATTTACACTGATTGCAGACACCTGGGTTGTTGTAAACACAACCATCAACAAGTTAGGTAACCTGCTCCTGGAGGGTGTATTGAGTTGGCAGATCACCCGGCCGTTGTATATGAAATAATTGCTTCTGAATGAGACTATAATCTTACATTTACACTGATTGCAGACATCTGGGTTGTTGTGAACATCTCCATCAACAAGTTAGGTAACCTGCTCCTGGAGGGTGTATTGAGTTGGCAGATCACCTGGCCATTGTATATGAAATAAATGCTTCTGAATGAGACTATAATCTTATATTTACACTGATTGCAGACACCTGGGTTGTTGTAAACATCACCATCAACAAGTTAGGTAACCTGCTCCTGAAGGGTGTATTGAGTTGGCAGATCACCCGGCCGTTGTATATGAAATAAATGCTTCTGAATGAGACTATAATCTTACATTTACACTGATTGCAGACACCTGGGTTGTTGTAAACATCACCATCAACAAGTTAGGTAACCTGCTCCTGGAGGGTGTATTGAGTTGGCAGATCACCCGGCAGCTGTATATGAAATAAATGCTTCTGAATGAGACTATAATCTTATATTTACACTGATTGCAGACACCTGGGTTGTTGTAAACACCACTATCAACAAGTTAGGTAACCTGCTCCTGGAAGGTGTACTGGAGGTGGCAGATCACCCGGCAGCTGTATATGAAATAAATGCTGACAACATCATCATCATGGGTGGTCGACTCATCATTGGCTGGCCTGATGACCCATTTGATGGACTAGCTAGTATTGTTTTAAGTGGTGATGTATCATCACCCTATTACGTTCCAGCTGGAGATGGGCCAACTATTGGATCAAAAGCTATAGGTAAGGCAAAAACAAATTTAGTTGAATACTCAGGCACTGGCACATCTATCTAGATAGTTCTATATATACATTTTTTTTTCAGTGGGACATTTTCAACCCACAAAACTACATGAAAGTTGAGTTTTCTTATTTATGTGAGAATTATATATTTTTAATCAAATTGTAATCCAAACCACAAACATATGTTATCTTATTTACCTGCAAGAAAATTGGTAAATTATGATAGACTGAAACTTGCTTTATTATATGGACACCACCATTTTGCTTTACCAAACAAACCAAATACCCAAGTACCCAGTCAGCATTCTACGTAAATCTATATCGGGCCGTCATCGGCCCGTCAGGGTAGCTGACGGGCCGATGACGGCCCGATGTAGATTTACGTAGAATGCTAGCTGGGTATGTACCAATGTATCCAATCAGAAAATAAAAGTAAAAAGCCACCCACATTTAAAAAATAAAAGTGCCTGAGAATCTGAAGGCTCCTTTTTTTCTGTCTTATTTTGTTTTAGAGATGGTTTTACAATAGTAAAAAAATATAGTCTTGGGCTTTAACAGATTAGACTGTAATTAAAATACTATGTTACAATATCACTGAAGAAGTTTGTGATCTTTTCCATATGCTCAAGAATGTTCCATTTATTTCATTGGTCAAGACATTTGCTTTAATTTTGTATAAAACAAAAAAACAACAACAAAAAAAAAAATTAGAGGTACAGCTACAAAAACTGCTTCTTATTTGCATTATCTGGATGTTACTAGGCCCTGAGGTTATAAAACATTTTTCATGCTCAACTCAACAGCTCAACTTAGCATGAAATTTTCTCTGCTAATAAATATGAAAATGCCAACAGTAGTTGGCATTTTCATATTTATTAGCTGAGAAATTTTCACGCTCAGCTATGTTTAGCGAGAAAGAATTTACAATTGTTAGTAAGTTGAGATTCATTAGCAGGACAAATTTCATACTCAGCTGAATTGAGCATAAAAAAGTTTTATAACCTCGGGGGCCAGATCTCTCGACCACATTTGATACAAACATCTTTTGTGGTCCAGTGTTTAATGCTGAATAAACTTATATTATATTATGTTATTTTGTGGTGCTGTGATCTGAGAATATCTGCTTGACCTGATTACAGAGCATAGGATCATGTTACTGTGGAAATAATGCATATTTATATTGCCTCACAATATACTGAGCATTTTCTTTTTCTCATTTTCTTTAAAAGGTCTGGCATTTTCTGTGAATCTTACATGTTTGGTCTTCTACTATATATGCCCAAAATTTTCAGACACCTTAAGTCTTTACCGTCTTATTGTTCTGAAATTTGAACAAGTCTGTTTTACTACATTTTAACCCTTAACCTTTACACTGCTGTAGGCAACTTTATGCGCCCAGGAGGGGTCTGTCAACTCTAAAGCCTGCCATACTTACTATACACCACATGCAACCATTCAGAGCAAGTGTTCTCATACAGAAGTGAACCTACTTTCATACAAACACGCAACTTTTTATTAGACAGTCGGGGGCTGGATTTTACCCACACTAATAAAGACCGAGAACACAGAATTTGAAGCTGCCATTAATTTCAGCACTCACTTCCAACAGATTGATCATGATTTCCTGGAGAAAAAGCCCATAACACCTAAATCATTTCCAGTGAGGAAGAAGTAGGAATAATAGTAGAACCTATGTATGTCACTCGTTTCATTCGCAATAGTACACAGTAGGCGCTGGTCTCTTGTAACTTTTTTTTTTGTGTGTCTTAAACAGTTCCCGGTTTACACGTGACTGTCATGTGGAAAGTCACGTGACCATCCTCTTGCTTATAAAATGGCCGCCTACGATCGGCAAATTATATGTGAAAATTCCAGGTAAATCGAGGCAAAAATAAGAGAGTAATGACTTCTCGAGTAGGGGTACCCCCTCTTACAAGCCTGTTTCATTTATTTCTCAGCACGCTAAAGGTTAAGATGCCAAACACAACAATTGTCATCTGCTTTGTCTCCTGCCAGTTACTTTAAAAGTCATTTTTGCAAACAGTGTGGACTCAGATCAGACTGCTCCTCTAGGAGCAGTCTGATCTGGGTCCACACTATTTGCCTATATGCAAAAAGTATGTTTGAAAAGTTTGCCAGAAGATGCAGCAGATGACATAAACAGACTACATTTTCAGATGCAGGTTTTCTTGGCATTTTAAGGGTTAATGTGTTTATAGATGCACTGCTGGATGAGTGACAAATAATGTAGACCCTATCATATGCTGCCTTCTGTGGCAGCTGATCTGGGTCAGCACTGTCTGTTCAGGTTTTTCTATCTGAATACTTAGGGTAAATATTGTAATTGGTATCTGCAGCAAACTGAAGATTAGTCATAACTCCAGATAAGAGAGGATATTTTTTCTTATTTCTCCACCAAAACATATGTTGTGGCTACTCATTAGAAGCACCTCACTGAGGTGCTTCTAATGAGTACCCACAACATATGTTTTCATGAAGAAGTAAGAAAAATATTAGGACTTTTGGGTTGGAAAAAGTGCCTTATCTGGAGCTATGGATTGAAATTTCATGTTTTTAGCTGTTTTTGGTGGCCTTGACCTCTTTGGAAAGGATGTTGGTGTCACATGGACAAAACTTACTACTCCGGCATCAGCTGGGGACACACAGATTGTCTTGGCTGAGTCTGTGTCCTGGGCTGTCGATGATGAAATTGTGATTGGTGCAAGTCGCTATGATGCCTGGGAAACAGAAACCTTTAAGATTACTGCAGTGTCTGGAGATGGCTTGACCTTGACCTTGAATGAATCATTGAAATATGATCACCTAGGTATGTATGAATTTACTTGTATTAATAGGGCTATGCAGGGATGTTGATAAGAAAGTCAGAATTTCTTACAATTTCTCCACAAAAACATCATTTTAAGGGGTATGATTCATTTAGAATTTTAGAATCACCTCATGGATTGTTCAGAATAAACAATGTAGTATTTGTGTAGATATAATAAAGACAGCTGACAATATTTTATTTTCAAAATAGCAACTTCCCTGGAATTTTGTTTATTGATTCGAGCCACTGCATGAGAAACTTCAAATTATTATGACTTGTGTGCCCAGGGAAGACGGTTCAACCTGTGCACAGTCTGATCTAAGCCTTGTCTGTATACTCTGTGGATAGTCAAGGATCTATCACTCCTATGGGTGGGGAGGGGGAGGGGGGGAGGGGGGGGGGGGGGGCAGTAAAAGACTTGAAAGCTGAGCAGTTTGTGAATGACCAGTGGTATATTTTCTCTTGTAGTTCATATGACTTTTTATTCAACCCATTTGCAACAAACTTAAATAGGAATTAATTTCATTTTTGTAGATTTTATTGCTGTATGAATGCCAGTGAATCATTCTCAAACTGAATTAAGCCCATTAGTTTGAGCTTACACCTTATATGGTTATAAACCAGACAAATATCTGGTTACTATGGCAACAGTCATATCAAGAATATGTGTTTGTCTTGCTGGAAAGTCTTCATAGTTCTAGACAAGAGGGGTATCAAGATAACTGTTTTGTTTATTCCTGCATGACAACATGTTTTGTGGGTATTTATTAGAAGCTCCTCCGCAAGGCACTTCTAATGGTTTCTCACAACATGTGAGCCGCATCTTCGGGAAAGAAATATTATACTTTGTAGCATATTAAGAGCCATTATAGCATATTAAAGGCCATTATAGCATAGTAAGAGCCATTATAGCATATTAAAGGCCATTATAGCATATTATAGCATATTAAGAGCCATTATAGTATATTAAGAGCCACTATAGCATATTAAGAGCCATTATAGCATATTAAAAGCCATTATAGCATAGTATAGCATATTAAGAGCCATTATAGCATATTAAAAGCCATTATAGCATAGTATAGTATATTAAGAGCCATTATAGCATATTAAAGGCCATTATAGAATATTAAGAGCCATTATAGCATATGCAAACAGCAAAGGTTCTGGCAAACCTGCACATTTGTGCAGGCTTGCCAGAACCTATGCTGTTTGCTCATGTAGCAAGAAACTTTAACCAAAGAACTACACATATGGCTTTTCTAAGGGACCAGGCAAACACAACCAAATATTGACTCAGTGGGAAGTCTGAAGAGCCTTCTTCTCACATTGCAGCACATAAGGTTTGTGGCAATAAAGAAAAGTATCAACAGGTTTTGTTGAACAAAAACTTGTCTCACCTAGAGTTGTGCTTGTGTACTAACACACACTGGTAAAGAATAGTGACCTGTTTCACAGTATTTGGATATCTTCGTCTTTTCACCCAAAATGCTTCATTAAGTGATTTTAAAAATCTTATGCTTAAAGTGCTAAGCAAAATTGTAGCAGATTACATTCTAACTTTTTTTATTATTATTATTTTTTCAGAGAGAATAAGACTTGGCATTTCATGTGAATTGTCTGCCAGGCAAACAAATCATATGAAATGTCATTTTATTTTCTCTGAAAAAAACAAACAAAAAAAAAAACACAGAATTGTCATCTGTTGCAGATGATTAGCATTTTGAAGACTGATATGTGAGCAGTAGATAAAATACCTCTGTGAATTTTTCAGTACACAGTGAGTCCTTCCCGGATGGACAGTTCCTAGATCTGGCAGCTCCAGTTGGTTTGTTGACAAGAAATATCAAGATTATTGGGGAAGACCATTCCAGACTTTACCAAGAATCTTATGGTGCCAGGGTCCTAGTTGGCCTCATGTCAACAAAAGATCAAACATACACTGGTATGTAAATGCTATCATAATAAGAATTGTCGCAGGACAGCATAGCTGGCCTGAATCATGATCTACCTCTTAAACCTTTAACCAAAAACTTTAACATTGGTCACTCATGTGGGTTGTAATGGTACAGCCTAGAACTTCAGACCAGTATCTGACATCATGGCCCAGTTGTTCAAAACTAATGATGTTCTTAGTTAACATATTGTTAAAACTTTGATCATTAAATATGGCATATTCACTTATATTTTTGCTTAAAAAATGTGAGTAGCTTTTGCATTTGCAAAAGCTACTCACATTTTTTTTCAGCAAAAATACCTGTGAATAAGATATTGTACTTACTAGAACAACTAACATTTTGACCACTAACAAACTCATTAAGCTAACAATGCTTTGAACAACTGGGCCCAGGTTAAGTATGGACTACTTCCATCCAAAGATCCAGAATCAGAAGATATAACCTTTTAAAAACATTAACTAAAACAAAATTTAATCAATTGATGCCAATGCCATGGTGACTACTATAGCCTATGTTGTGGGTACACATTAGAAGCATGTCACTCAATAACTAAGAAAAATTTGTGTATACCCCTTCTTATCATGTAGTTGATTGTGTCTAGATGTAGAAAAAGAGTTTTGAGCCATCTGTATACAAGGAAGAACCCAGATCAGCTGCATACCATAATAATCCTAAATATTGGGACAGACAAACCTCAGCAATGGTTCTTAAAGGGCTAGCCCTTTGTTGATACTTGGATTAATGTTAAATACTGGAATTCTTCGATAGATATAGCTGATACTTGAACTGATGTTAGATTTGTTAAGTATAAGTCCCAGTGCCCTCTCACTGACCTTGAGGTCAATATCATGGACTTAGAAATTGTTCCCACTCTAAAAATGTTTTATAATAAAGTTTTCAGTGATCTAAGTTTTCAGAATGCCTCCATGGATTTAGTTGATATTTGGATTGATGTTAGATACTAGTCCAGAGTTCTGTTCTTCTGCACAAGCCCCTCCCTTCATTTCAAGGTCACAGGCTTAAAATATATTTTCTTAAATGTTATACTTTAGTTTTCAAAGATCTATACTTTTTGAATGCTTGGATGACTTAGTTGATTCTTGGACTGATGTTAGGTTGCAGACTCAGAGCAAAACTGACCTTGTGGTCAAGGTCACAGACAGTAGTAAAAATTTTTATTTGATGAATAAGCACAAATTCAGGTGAGCTACCCTGTCTGGCAACAGGTCTAGTTACACAGTAATACACACATTGTCTGTTTTTGCAATAAGCTTGTTCAAATTTTCAGATAAATATGATAAGGATTCAAGGTTCCTGCGTAGTAACCCATTGTAGAATTAATGAACTCACCTACACTATATATTGGAAGATTTTAATTTCAGTTTTAGGTCTGTCAGGCTATGTGATTTAGATAAAACTAGAGAAAAATGGTTGAACTATTTGCAAACAGTGGAGACCCTGATCAGATGCCTCATTCGGTGGCATCTGACCTGGGTCTCCACTGTTTGCCAATTACCCTCTTAGGGGTCTCCAGACTACAACAGGTTAAAGTAAATTTAGTACGTAACTAGTAAGCATAGACAAAGATCTACTACACAGATACACAGATTAACTTCTTGGTCTATGCTGTTAACACTTGTCATGTTGAATAAATTAAGGTGCCATGCCCACTTCTTATTTTCAGCCAATCAGATTACTAGATCCAGTTTGTTGATATAAATTCACATACTGAGTGACAAACTGTGCAGATCCAGATCATTTGGCTTCTTCAGAAACTAACTGATCTGGATCTACACTGTTTGCAAAGGCAGGAAATATCTGGGTTCCACAGGACAAGGGTTAACATGCGGTAAAGCATACATTTATACTTCTGCCTCACAGAGCTCAGTTCAGAAAAACTCTTATCATATTTATCTTAAATATTTGGACAGACTAGCATGAGCAGACAGGGTAGACCCAGATCATTTAGGAACACTTTGATTGTGGTCTGCATTGTTTGCTATTCTGTCACGTTTTAGATGCACAAAGTATCAGGGCCCAGTTGTTCAAAGCATTGTTAGCTTAACAAGCTCATTAGTGGTCAAAATGTTAACTGTTCTAGTAAGTACAATATCTAATTCACAGGTATTTTTGCTGAAAAAATGTGAGTAGCTTTTGCAAAAGCTACTCACATTTTTTCAGCAAAAATATTAGCGTATATGCCATATTTAATGATCAAAGTTTTAATGATACGTTAACTAACAACATTGTTAGTTTTGAACAACTGGGCCCAGGTAATTAAATGTATTTGTTCAACTTTTAGGATATGTATGGTAAAAGTTATGGTTGATGATTATTTTGTCTATTGTGTATTGTCTATTGTGTGGTATATGTCAAGTAGTATACGCTTATATGTTATCTCTCAAAGCATCAAACAAAATTTCTAGCAGATGACATTCTATTTTTTTCTTTTTTTTTTTTTTTTTTTTTTTAATTTTCCATAGAAAAAAGTTGACATTTCATGTGATTTGTCTGCCAAGAAATGTGAAGACTTTTTTTTATATTAAAAATTTAAGAACAATTCGAAATGTCATCTGCTGCAATTGTGTTTGTCGCTTTAAGGGTGAACTTTTTCCTCTTTAAAAAATACAGGTTATGCAAGATTGTCAAATGTAGAATTTATCCACACTGGCCAGGAAGGATTTACGGAGTCGTATGATGCCAGGTTCTCTGTAGCCTACATTGCCACAGGAACTGTTACTAATGTCAAACCATCAATAGTCACAAAATGTGCCTTCCATAAAGGATTTAATACTGCTGTTGGAGCTTTTGGGACTCGCAGTTTAAACATAAGCAGTAATGTGGTACATGGGACTGTTGGAAATGGTAAGATTGTCTTGTTTGTTTTTTAGGGGTTTTTTTTGGTGTGTTGTTTTTTTTTTAGGTACCTCTTGGTGGAACCCATTTATTCTCCCCATCCTAAGGTAAATTGAGCATCAGGGAGGACCATCCCTCTGAATACCATATTCAACCTAATTATGGTACATATCCCTGTAAGCATACAATTAAGCTGTTTTATAGTCTTCAGATTACAACCCATGTACTTTTATCTATACTTCTTTATAACAGCATATGTTGTTGGTTTGAATTGCCTCGACAAGTCTCAAAGCACCAGTCACAACTGAAGCAGATGACAATTTTGACTTTTTTGACAGGTTGAGGCAATACAAATGAGCACCCACAACATATGCATTTGTAATGAAAATCAGAAAAAAATATGTTCATTACGAAAACATGCCTATTCAAATATATAGAAGATTTCACCTCCAAAAACTAAAAAAATTCAGATAAAAAACTCTGATATTTTTTCATATTTCTACTCAAAAAACATAGATTGTGGGTACTTGTTAGAACTGCCTCGGTGAGTTCTAACAAGTACCCACAATCTATGATTTTGAGCAGAAATAAGAAAAATAATGTATACCCCGGTAAACCCCAGTTTTACTTTATGAGCATCATCAAACAGGCTCCTTATGAAATCCTTTGCCATCTTAGAAGTGTGCCTTTATTAGGTGGATATTTTACTACAAGTGTTTCCAGTAGTTTTGAAAAACCTAAGTGCACAGCGTGTAATTAGGTTGAATACGGTAGTTGTGTTGTGGCTAATTAATGAACTTATATAGCCAAGTATTGGGACAGAGAGGCCTGAGCAATCAGTGTTGACCAAGAGCAGACATTGCACATTCTGATCAGGGTTTTTGCCATTTGCTTCCCATCTAGCAAATTTCAGACATGTACATCTGCTTGCAGCTCAGACATAATGACACATATGGTTGAGAGCTAAAAATGTCCCAATATTTAAGGCAGATATACTGTTATTTAATTACAAGATTGTCTTATTTTAGCTGATCTTTGGAAGAGATTTGGGTGATCTTTTTTAGCATCAACTTTTGAAAGGTGTGGTATAGGGCACAGATTTTACGTTCATCTGCTTTTTCACACATGGTCACCACATGTTAGTCAGTTAACCCTTAAAATGCCAAGCGACATTTGTATCAGACAACATTCTAAAATATATATATACATTTTTTTCATTTTTGCTTGGCAGATGATTCATATAAATATATATATATAAAAAAAAAGTCAAAATTGTCATCTGCTTCAGTTGTGACTGGTACTTTAAGGGTTAATAGCTATTCACAGCTTATGTTAAATTTTAAGCTATCCGATTAATGTTTTGTCCATTAGCTCTTAGTCCATAAAAGCTAAGCAATTTTGTAGCAGATATTATTTTAAATTGTTTTTTTTTGTTTTTTTAATTATTTTCTGAGAAAATAAGACTTGGCATTTCATGTGAATCATCTGCTAGGCAGATGATTTATATGAAATGTCAAGCTTTATTTTCTCTGATAACTAAAAACAAAAAAAAACAACATCAAAATGCAGTCTGCTGAAGTTGTGATTAGCACTTTCAGGGTTAAAGCCATGATTTGGGGTGCTTTCTCTGAGGGTGCTCTAGGGAAAATGAACACATGGCAGATGAGAGTTCAACTTATATGGTTGCATAAATTTAACAAACTTATTAAAGTTTCATCCAGTTTTCGAGGTTTAAATATTCACAGCATCGGGGTTTTTTTTATGACATTTTTTTACAATGTGATGTACTGATTGTAAAATTCACTGTTTCAAGTCCTAGCTATAACAAACACCCTCAAACTTTATCGGTACATACATCCTGTCACTCCTGGGTACCTCCCACAAAACTTGATGTGACCCATTTTGCAAAAATCAATGCATGGTCAGGGTTTGAGGCACTTCTAAGTTCTCACAGTGTATTTCTTCATAGAGAAACAAGAATAACCCAGCTAGCATTCTTTATACACTGACCGGCCAATAACATCCGGTTATAGATTTATGTAGAATGCTTACTGGGATTATTCATCTGGTTACGAGTACCCTATGAAAATTTATGTTTGTTTTGTAATTGCCAGTTAACCTTTAAAATGCCAAGAAAATCTGCATCTGAAAATGTCGTCTGTTTATGTCGTCCGCTGAATATTCTTGCAAACTTTTCAAACCTATTTTTGCATGCAGGCAAACAATGTGGACCAAGATCAGACTGCTCCTAGAGAAGTAGTCTGATCTGGGTCCACACTGTTTGCATGAATGACTTTTAAAATCACAAGCAGATGACAAAGCAGACAACAATTGTTGTGATTAGCAGTTTAAGGGTTAAAAAGGATTTGATGTTTTACCGAGTATGTAAATTTTGCATTAAATGCCAGACCCTATTTTTTTTAAATAATAAAATGTCATTTGGCATCTTACCTTTTTGTTGCTCAAGGCTTACTTAATTTGTGAGTATAGTTCTTGATAAGAGGGGTATCCAGATATTTAGTCTTATTTCACAATGGAAACATGTATTGTGGGTACTCATTAGAAGCACCTCAGAAAGATGCTTCTAATGAGTACCCATAAGAGACATTTTTGTGAGGAAATAAGAAAAAACTTGATAGTTTTGGGCTAAAAGAAACACTTCCTCTGGAGTAATGCATGTATTTTTCTTCTTCAGGTATTGAAACCACTTCTGATGACACAAGGATTCTAAACAATATGGTGGCTCTTGTTATTTGGACAGGAACATATCAAGACAGATATGAAACATTTAATCCTCGCTGGGAGTCAGGCATTAAAGCTATTGATGCTGAAAATCTGACTCTACAAGACAATATAGTTGTGGGCTCAGAGAGAATAGGCTACCATGTCAAACCCATGGCATGTGATGAGACACCTGGCCGATATAGCAATAACTTGGCATACAGCAACCTCGTTGGATCAGTGATTTTTCCTGAAGACGATGTTAGTGGTCAGTGTGCCATGATATCAGGTTTCATTTCTTGGAAGAATCATGACTTTGGATTGTATTATCAGAATGACCCCAGTGTAAAACTTGACAATAATATAGTTGCTGAAAATGGACTAGGTATATGGACGGCTGTACTTGGTCCGAGTTCTTTGGGTCATGTCATTGGTGATAAAACAGCTGAGATATCAAACACATTATTGGTAGGAGCTACAGCTTCCTTTGATTGTAGCAATGATGTCTCGCCTGTCAGTGACAACTTTGATCTTGGTAGCAACGCACGTCCAGGAAGGGCTCCCATGGGAGGAATGATTGGACTCTCATTCCCAAATTTTTATCAAAAAAGCAACATGGCTCCAGGAAAACCATTCATTGGGTGCAAGGCCTACAATTCTATTGCAGGACTTATGAAAGTTACAAGTAAGTAAATTATACAGGAACCACAATGCCAAAAAAATGTGCCTTTGAACATGTGCCCCCAGCAAAAATTCAGATCAGCAAATGTGCAGGCTGATCAGAATCTTTTCTGGTGCATTTTGGACAAAATTTCTGTATGCAAATAACAAAGACACTGATCAGACTGCACAAATGTGTAAGTTGATTTGAGTCTTTGATGAGCACACACGTCAGAAAGTATGTGTTCTTACATTGCAGCTGTCTGGACTCCAATTTTCTTCAGTGGGAAATATTGGAGTCCAGACGAACAAAGGCACAGCTGATTATGATGTACAAGATTGTTAACCCATTGTAGACTGAATAGACTCTCCCACCCACACTATATATTGGACGAGTCCAATTTTAATTTTAGGTATGCCCTGCTAGGAGATTTACATATTTCTAGAGAAAAATGGCTAAACTGTTTGATAACAGAGGAGACCCTGATCAGACACCGCATTCTGTGGCGTCTGATCTGGGTCTGCACTGTTTGCCAATTACCCTTTTACGGGTCTCCCAACTACAATGGGTTAACAGCCTTGTGGATGTGCCAGCAGAGCAGTACCTAACTCCAGCTTACATTCGGACAAGAGCCACCCATTCACGGAAGCTCCGTCAAATATCAACTACCACTGCATACTACAAGAACAGTTTCTTTCCATGCACAATCACAATATGGAACTCACTGACAGCATTCACTGACTTGGTATCCTTCAAGCAGGGAATGTCCAAAATTAATTTCTAAACCTGCAGTCGGTGCCAGCTACAAGTAGTTCCTAGTGCTTCTCAAAGCTGTGCCAGTGGGGTGCCCATACCCCTTTGCAGTCTCCGTAGCTGGAGTGGTTTGAAATGAAAAGATGAAAACGTTGCTGGGCAAAACTTTCCAATTTCTTTCTGTCTTATAACTGTCTGTGGTTCTTCTAGCTTTTCTATCCAGATCCCCAGTATCCAGATCTAGTACCACCACCCATCCCATAATAGTCAAGAGTGACTGCGCTGAGGTATCATGTATATACAGTCGACTCTCGTTATCTCGAATTCCAAGGGACTCTCTGAAATACTTCGAGATATCCGTAGTTCGACATATCAGGTTTGCAGAATTGAGGAAAAAATAATTTGATTAACCACATTTAACAAACTGATAGGTAATTGGACTTTTGAAGTTAGAGATCTATTGAAAATATTGTGGAAAAGAGGAGAAATTGCTCCTTAGGAGCAATTTCTCCTCTTTTCTACAATATTTTCCATCTGTTGTTAGGTTTTCATGTATAGGCAGGGACCAGATTTTCACTTCGAGATAAGCGGTTATTCGAGATAAGCGAGGTCGAGATAACGAGAGTCAACTGTAGATATAGATGTAGCTCATAGGATATCATGACTGGTACACATCACCAAAACATGCCTATATAATTAATTTTGACCCCATTAAACCTCACTTTTATATAGTAAAACTGGGGTTTACAGGGGTATACATTATTTTTCTTATTTCTGCTCAAAAACATAGATTGTGGATACTTGTTAGAACTGCCTCACTGAGGCAGTTCTAATGAGTACCACAATCTATGTTTTGAGCAGAAATATGAAAAATATCAGAGTTTTTTAACTGAGAAATTCCAGTTTTTTTTTTAGCTGAAATTTTCTATATATTTGAATAGGCGTGTTTTTGTGATGTTTTGTATAAAATTATTTTTGGGAACTTACACTTGGTAGATTTACCACCATTGTTTTCAAGGGAAATAACACTTGTGACTTACTGATTACTTTCCCACACACCATTACACATCTAAAATGGGAGAGAATTTGCTCCAATTATTAGCAAATTGCTTTTAGAGTAGACCTCTTTTTTGATGGGATGCAAAACTGATTTGGCTGAATTGCCTACCTGAATTTGTGTTCATATCACCAAAAAAACATAGTACTGTACTCACAAGCAAAAATTGTGCTAGCTGAAGAACTGTGTTGTTATCCATTTATGGTCAATTTTTCTACATACATTAAATTTATACATTTTTTTTTAAATTTTTTGGCCCATCTTTATACCATACTATAGATAAAACCATACTATTATGAAGGATGGTTATACAGAAGTCACTGTTTATTTCAGTTCAGTCCTTTGCAAGCTTTAAGGTGAATGGTTACATTTTCAGGGGAGGCAACTGTGTTAAAAGTTATATCAGATATGATGCACAACGCACAAAGGGCACTTATGCAGTTTGCGAACAATGTAGGTCCAAATCAGCCTGCAAATCTGTGCAGTCTAATCTGAGCATTTTCTTTCATCAACATATACTACAGTATCCACTGATTCTGTAAGTGGACGACAAGGCCCTGAACAGGTTGTGCTTATGCATAAGGGTCCTTTTTGTATGCTGAACATCATATATATTTTTTTGCTGACAAATTCAACAATAGATGACTTAATTATTCACAAACTTTCAGTCTATAGAAAAGGTTGCTTGGGACTAGAAATATAAAATAGCTATGTTAGGTATCAGTTTGAAGGTCTAAATGAGGACTTCAGCATTGATTACTTAAATGGAGTCTCTGCCAGAATCCAAAATGACCAGGAGGGCTGTGTTTCTGTATCAGAACTCCAGTGTTAGGTTGCCACAGTAACTGAAATATCCTATAGACTTATAATGGGAAAATGGCTAAACAACATCCCTTTGATTGACCTGTGACATAAACAAAACGTGACTCTGATATATACCAGTGTTTTGACACCAAAGAATTATTTTTTCATCACACTTGGGAGTCAGTTCTTGACTCTTCTGGTATTTAGTCTAGTACATAAATCCACAAAATCTGCTACAAAGTAGCAGCTTTCACACAGGTTGATAAAGAGATATCAAGCCTGGCAGAATGATGAATAATATTTTTTTTTTAAATTATCCACTGTTTTGATTTGTTGCCGTGACAATTTTGGTAAATTGTTACATGGCATATGCAGACATGGCTTTTTCACTCAGGTGAGAGAAATGGGGCAGCTTGGCCTTCTGCTTTTTTACACAGACATTTCTGGTAAGGCAGTTCTAATGAGTATCACACTGTATCTTTTCATGGACATATGAGAAAAAATACCAATCATTGCTATTTAAAAAAAAAAAACTCTCTCTAATGCTGAGAAGGCTCTGGTAGGCAAGTCCAAGAAATTTCTACATGTGTATTTTATTTTAGATGTGACATTTGCTCACTATGGAGACACAGCATGTCGTGGAGACTATGCTATAGGCACAAACCCAGGTAATGATGATGGCCAGCATCCAGTTGAGACAGAGGGAATAACTTTATATGATGTAGATGATGATTACAAGATTGTTTACCACAGGCCAAATATTGGGTAAGTACAATTACATCATAAGCAATCGTGTTTACAGAGGAATTATGCAAACAGTGTAGATCCAGATCAGTTGGCTTCTGAAGAAGCCAACTGATCTGGATCTGCACTGTTTGCCATTAAGTATGTGAATTTATAGCAACAATCCAGATCAAGTAATCTGATTGGCTGAAAATTAGAAGTGGGTGTGGCATCTTAATTTATTCAATAGGACAAGGGTTAAGGAGGAATACTTGATGATAATTTGGGTCACTGGGATATTTTTTTCAGTTCTCTATAAAAACATATGTTGTATGTACTTATTGGAAGTGCCTGACTGAGGAACTTCTGATGAGTACCACAAGATATGTTTCTATGGAGAAATAAGAAAAATTATCCCTGGATTATCACCAAATACTCCTCCTTAACAATTCCTTTGGACTGTTTACCATATACAAACTGTTTCATAAGTTTGGTATTTACCCAAAACCTTTAGACAGAGAGGCCTGAGCAAACGTATAGACCCAAGATCATATTCCACAGAATGCTCATTCTGATCAGGATCTGCAATGTTTGCCACTTATCCAGAAGCTTTTTAACAAATTATCCCTTGTCATGCTGAATAAATTAAGATGCCATGCCCACTTTTGATTTTCAGATTACTTGATCCAGATTGTTGATATAAATTCACATACTTAATGGCAAACAGTGCAAATCCAGATCAGTTGGCTTCTTCAGAAGCCAACTGATCTGGATCTGCACTGTTTGCTAAGACAGGGCATGTCGTGTTCAGCAAGAGAAGGGTTAGTAGATAGTGAAATGTTAAAATTTTAGTATAAGAATGACAAGGATTTAAGGTGTCCAAATATTTAGGGTGAACGCAGTATATGTAAAATATAGAGTAAAGGAGATTTTTTTCCACAAAGCCACTTATAGAATACTACAGTCAAAAAGCACAGCCGTCCTGGGGCACTGAGAGAGGGAGAGATGAGGAACAAACAATGCCAAAACAAATGTCTCATATGAAACCATAGACGCATAAACAAAAAACTGCATCTGAGGAACTGCCTTGGAATGGTCAGTAGGAAAACTACTTAAGTTTATTTATTTCTGGCAAATACATAGGTTAAGATGCACATTTCTAGCAAAATATGCCAATATTTTAGCAAAAATATGTCAGTATTTTTCTTTTTTTTCTTAAAGTCAACATACATATACAATGCCCACAATGTATATGTATGTTGACTTTATGAAGAAAAGAAAAATACTGACATATTTTTGCTAAAATATTAAAAGTGCCCAGCTACTTCTAATTATTACCCACAACATATATAGTTTTGTGCAGAAATAAGGAAGCCCCGCTTTATCTAGAACTATCAAATAAACTATTCAGTTCCAGATAATCATCTGAACAACAAAACTGGCATTCCTAAGGTGACTGGATACATTTGGTACAGGTTTCACCAATTTTTGACAAGGGAGACAACATTTGACGTTTTGTTTGCTTTCCTGTGCACCAATCCCTGAAAAGGGGTCTACTCTAAAGAGTATTTTTTTTTTCCTTTTAGAGTAGACACCTTTTCAGTAGTGAAGCAAATCAATTTTGTCAGAGTTGTTTTCCTTGAAAGTATATCCATTCCCATTAAGATAAATATCATATTTACCCTAAGTATTGGGACACTTTATCTACGTACCATACTTGTCCTAAAATTTGAAATAGTCCATTCTACTACATCTTGATATGTCTAAAATATTGCTGTATGTTTAGCAAACAGTGTAGACCCTGATCAGATGCCACATTCTGTGGCATCTGATCTGGGTCTACACTGTTTGCACAGGCCTATCTGTCCCAATACTTAGAGTTATTACAGTACATGTAACAAATGTACATGTAATAAATAAGTGTACATGTGTTCCTCTTCTGTTTTCCCAGGAAAATTAATGGAGCTGACTGTGTAGATATGGATTGTGATGCCTTGAAGAAAGCCCTGTTAAAGGATCTGGACAGCACATTCCTGGGTCATGTTGGCGCAGTCATACCTGAGTCTGAGTTTGAGTGGGACACAAACCCTGCCAGAGGCCTTGGTGATTACAGAATCCCTAAAGAAATGGTGACTGAACTGGATGGGACCAGGATCCCTTATGATGATATTGCTCCAAATAAAGGTACAGTGTTACACAAGAGCCATCCTTTGGAAGGAATGCATACAGATGGCTGCTGCTATAGCTATAGCTATTTCATTTTTTATTAAATCTTCATTAGACTTGCAGGTAATGTGAACTGCCATAAAATCTTGGATGAGTTCCTTTTTGGGGCCGATTGGACTATTCGCATCATGAGAGTGACTTGCCCTTTAGTCTCCCATAGATATATAATGGGGAAAATGTTATCTGAACAAGAGTGACCCATTTCTGATTGGATTTTCATCAAATTTGCAGATAAGGAGGACAGACATAAAATCTCAGACAAATTTGATTTTTGCCCACTTTAGACAATTGGCATGAGTTGCCAACCCTTGAGGGCTTTATAGACTTAGAAAAATGCTGTTCGGACAACAGCAATTTCATTTCTGATTGAATGTCATTTAGACTTGCAGGTAATGAGGACAGCCATAAAATCTTCCACTACTCACACGAGAGTTTCTTGCCATTTAGTCTGCATTAGACAGATAATGGGCAAAATATTGTCTGGATGATAGTAACTTTGTTTATGATTGGATCTGCAGCAAATGGAGATAACAGGGACAGACATAAGATCTGGGATAAGTTTGATTTTAGCATGGTTTGGACTTTTGGTCATGATAGTTACCGGCCCTTGAATGTCCTTTAGATTCAGAAAATGTTGTGCTGATCATAGCAACTTCATTTAAATGGGAAAATGGTGTCTCCATGCTAGTGCATTCATTTTTGATTGAATCATCATCAAAGTTGTTGGTAATCAGGACACGCATAAAAGCTTGGGTAAGTTCAATTTTGGGTCTCTGGTTTGCATGGCCCAATTAACTCTTCTCAGGTGTCTTAGATGACATATATTTTGAATCAGATAGGGATATACAAAAATTTCAAACAAAGGACATGTCTGTGTTAACTATGTATGCATAGGATGAAACCTATGGCAAAAACATCTGTAATAGTAGCTTGAGTTTCGAATTATATTCATACCTTCAGCTAACTGTTCCTCAGATGAACAGTTGTTGCCCTCTTGGACTACTTGTTTTGGGCTGTACAGAGTTCTAAACACATTTTTAATTCATTACAAAACAAATACATACACAGTTAACATTCACCTCAAAGCTTTGAACTGGCAGAAACAGTTTGAACAGATTTGTATTGAGTTGTAATAACCCCTGAATTGTCATCATTGTTGATGGAAAAAAAAACAGCCAATCATTTCTGATACTATAAATGACATACAGAATTTTGAGGCCAGTTTCTGGGTCAAAAAAGTGTGCCTTTTGTTCAAGGAACTGACATTATTTACTCTAAATCTATAAACCTTACAATGTCTTATTGTAGCCATCCTAAAATTTGAATTTAAGTTTTTTGGTACTTAATAGACATTTCATTTAACCCTTAGACTGCCAGTCACAACAATTGTCATCTGCTTTGTCATCTGCTTGTGATTTTAAAAGTCCATTTTGCAAAGAGTGTGGACCCAGATCAGATCCTCTAGGAGCAGTCTGATCAGGATCCACATAGACTGGCTCCAGTCTCCAGTGACTAAATTTTTTTCTCATAATCCTGTTTGATAATCCACTAAGATAAAACCAAAAAAAATATCATGACTATAAAGGCTGGTCACGTGACCAGCCTCTATAGTCATGATATTACTTTGTTTTATTTTTATTAAACAGATTATAAGAAAAATTATTTTGTCACTAGAGACTGGAGCCAGTCTAGGGTCCACACTGTTTGCCTGTATGCAAAAATAGGTTTGAAAAGTTAGCAAGAATATTCAGCAGATGACATAAACAGACAACTTTTTAGATGCAGGTTTTCTTGGCATTTTAAGGGTTAAAACAGGGACCAGATTTTCATTTCAAGATAATTCGAGATAAGTGAAGTCAAGATAATGAGGATCGACTGTATTAGTATGAGGTAAAGTGTAAAAGTGACCTTAAGGGGACTGGATACAACTGAATATTTTTGGTGCTATTTGCAAAGGAAGACAACTTTTGTAGGCAGGAAGTTGCCTCCCTAATGTTTGAAAGTTTTCAGGAATTGGGGCTACTTTTAACCCTTCTCTTGCTGAACACGGCATGCCCTGTCTTACCAAACGGGCTTCTGAACTGGATCTGCACTGTGTCATTAAATATGTGAATTTCTATCAAAAACCTGGATCAAGTAATCTGATTGGCTGGAAAGTAGAAGTGGGCATGGCATCTTAATTTATTCAGCATGACAAGGGTTAAACAGAAGAATTCACTCCCACAGAAAGCAAATTATTGACTTTAAGAGTAGCCCACATTGTTAAGGGAGGCAAATGTTTCTGTGTCAGAGTTATTTTCTCTGGTGACACATCTGTTCATCTTTAACCACAATGCATATTGAAACTCCAGTCCTGTTTTCAGAAGAAAACAAAGAAAAGAAACATATTTTTTGAGAATGTAGTCAGCTAATAATTAAATTGCAGGTGTTATTCGGAACAGTAACTGCACCTACAGATCGTCATGGCAGGCATATGAGTGTGGGGCAGATCTGAACTATGAAATGTTGATCATTGAAAATATGGATGCTGACACCGAAACAAGACGACTTTCTCCAGTGGCCATCTTAGGTGATGGCTATATTGACCTTATCAACGGACCACAGGACCATGGGTGGTGTAGTGGCTACACATGTAGAAAACGTCTTTCAACCTTTATGGCCCTTGTTGCTACAGGTAAGATTGGAGCATGGAATTAATGTTCTTTCACTGTTGGATGAGGTCAAAACACAAAATACAGTCAGTCCTCTTTATACCAACACTCAATACATTGACACAGTTCATTATAATGATAATATGATTAGCACAAAACCTTTGCTCAACAGGTGACAGTTAATCAGACACTGTGCAAGAACATTGTATTTAATACTTCAAGAAACATATGTTTTTGGATATTTGTTAGAATTGCCTCAATGAGGTAATTCCGAGGCAATCGTAACAAATATCCAAAAGGTGTATTCTATGAAGAAATAAGAATAAAACGAAGCCTTTCTTCCATATCATTCTACTTGCTAAGGATTCTGTATAACAGGGCCCACTTGTTCAAAGCGTTGTTAGCTTAACGAGCTCGTTAAGGGTCATTTCGTTAACTGTTTTAGCAGATTCAGTACACAATATTCTGATATTTTTTGCTGGAAAATGTGAGTAGCTTTTGCACTGCAAAAGCTACTCACATTTTTTCAGCAAAAAACTTCAGCATATTTGCATATCACTTGATGTAAATTTTAACGAATCATTAACTAACGACATCGTTAGTTTTGAACAACTGGGCCCAGCTATTTTATTCTAATGGCAGCATCTTTGAGAACAAATGCTGTCATTGTAACAAGGATTCACTGTATTGTGCGGTTCCATTTTTACCAGTTACACTTTTTTTCACCATACCTTAAATATTTTCTCTCCCTGCAGAAAATGTGTTTTGTGGCTACAATGAGTAAGAGATGGTCACTTGAAAAATATACCTTGTTACATATGGACTCAGCAAAAACTCAGATTAGTCTATGAATAGTCCTTTGGCCATTACTTCCACTGTAAGATTGTGCAGGATTTTTAGAAAGAGAATCTGTAAACTTCTTTATTTGATTGAATTTGTTAAATAGTGTAGGGATTAGAGTGTCTTGTTCTGGTATTGATTAGGAAATCTGAGGGGGATATAGTATCTTGATAATAAATACTTCTATAAAACAGTTGACACCTCCTTATTCTGTTACTGTAATAACCCTAATGTCCCTAAGTATTGTGACAAACAGTGTTGACCCAGATCAGGTGCCACAGAATGTGGCATCAGCTCTTGGTCTATCAACTGTCACTCATCAGGCAGTTTGTGGACACATCAACAGGTTGTAAAATGGCTTGGCTCAAATTTTAGTGCAAGTATGGTAAGATTATTGAGTGTCCTAATATAGTAAAACATCAATGGCTTATATACGGATGAAACATTTACCGTGGATAATTCAAACTCATTTTGAGTCCCTATGAAATTCTTCCAATAGCTGAAAATAAATCTTGAGGGATATTTTAAAGAAATTCTCTTATTCTATTATAAAAATGTATGTTGTGTGTACTCATTAGAATTGCCTCATAAAGGCAATTCTAATGAGCACACTCAACATACCATTTTTGTATGGAAGATCATAAATATTTCCCTAAATAATCCCCATTTGCTTCCTGCTGGTGCTATGATTAACCCTCAGTAGCTCAAACTACCCATGTCTCCAACAAATTTCTATGGTCCCAAAGATGTTTGAGCCAACGAAGTTTGACAGTATTTAGGGTTCAAAAATATATGACAGATTTTCCAATTTTCATCTCTTATTTTTTGACAAATTTTGTTTTTTATGTTTTAATATGAATGTATTTAAAATTATATTACTGATACTTAGTAGTAATTTAGAATATCCATGTTGTGTTGCATACAAGAACTGACAGTATGTGGCTTGCTTATTTCAGGCAAAGACTTTTTTACCATGTCACTTGTCATTTCAGACAGATTTTTTAGTCATGTGACTTTTTCATTACAGACAAGGACTATTTGGTGCACTTCACGAGTGTCACTCCAGTCCACATGAGGTACATGTTGCTAAATGTTGATCCTGAGGATGCTATAAAGTTAACTGTATGGTACTCTAAACCAAATAGACTGGATGTGTTTGTGGATGGAGATTATGTACAGGCAACTAATGCAAGAACCACAGCAAATGGAAACTATATTCTAGATATGCCAGAAGGTATGGAAAATACACATACCATATTTACCCTAAGTATTGGGACACCTTATCAGCTTACCATACTTGTCCAAAAATTTGAAATAGACCATTCTGCTATCTCTTGATGTGTTGAAAATATTACTGTATGTATTACAAACAATACTTAGGGTTATTATGGCTGCATGATCTGACATTCTGTGTTAGGACAAATAGATGTTCCCAGGTTGTGGAACTGCACAAGTGTAATTCTGAAATTTGGGAACATCTAAGAGAGTTGATAAGGAGCATCATGTTACCAGAGTAATGATGTATTTATTTTATACCTTGAAAAATAATCATTAGTGCCATTCACAACAACAGTGGACAACATGTTGATTTTTTCCAAGAAAATAAGGCTTGACATTTCATGTAAATTGTCTGCCTTGCGGACAATTCACATGAAAAGTCAGTCTTATGTTCTTGAAAAATAAAAACTAGTATATTGTGTGCTAATATTTTTAATTAATTTTTTGTTAATGGCTGCTTGAAGCTGTTAAAGACACAAGATTGTTATAAGCATGACATTTTGACAAGATGTGGTCAATGTAAATGAGCCTTGTTTGAGTGAATGTGATATGGGTGTGGAAAAATCAAGACTCTCAGGTGATCCTGCTTTTCAGATTTGAAGGTAATTTTGTTTGAAAGTGGTATGATTGGTAGGTAGATAATAAAGCTCATGATATACCGTAATTACCCTATAGATTCAGCCACCTTAACCTATAGTAGTCTGGAGACCCTAAAAGGGTAATTGGCAAACAGTGCAGACCCAGATCAGATGCCGCAGAATGCGGCATCTGATCAGGGTCTCCACTGTTTGCAAATAGTTCAACCATTTTTCTCTAGGAATATCTAAATGACACAGCCTAACAAACCTAAAATCGAAATTGAACTCTTCCAATATATAGTGGGGGAGAATTTATTCAGTATAAAATGGGTTAACTTTTTACTGTAACTACCGTAAAATTTCAACCAGTCTATTTGGGAACATGGTGATCTGTCTGAACTGAGTTGATGGAATGGCAAATAGTGCTGACCCTGGTAAGACTGCTGCATACGGAGCTATATTCTTTGCTCAGGTCTGTGTATTCAAATATTTATGGTAAATATGTTAGCTGAAGAGCAGGGCCCAGTGTTTTTAAAGCATTGTTAGCTTAACTAGCTCATTAATGACAAACTGGTTAATTGTTGTAGCTAAGGTATTTTCAAATACATTGATATTTTTGCTGTAAAAATACTTCTAATGAGTACCACAACATATATTTTCATGGAGAAATAAGAAAAATATAGAATATTTTGGCTGAAAAAATACTTTATCTGGAACTATGGGAAATGTCTCAAACCATCAAACTAATGATGGGATTCATGGTTTAAACTTCAGGTGATGAATATACACCAAAGCTTTCCAACGCAACTGGCACAAACTATTTTGATAAGGATAGTGGAGAACTGACAGTCATCATCAAAGGACCACAGGTTATAGAGGTCATCTCCCAGGAGACGGTCATTGTATCATTCTCAATGCCTGCCCTTAGTGTGTCAGATTTCTATGGTGATAATATCATAGAAAACCTGGCATCCTTCTTGAATATTCCATTGACAAAGGTCAGAGTTGTTAATGTTGTCAGTGAGTCGAGTGGTGCAAGCAGACGTAAAAGATCAACAGGAATAGTTGTGGAAGTGGAGATTGGAGATGAGCCTTCAAACTGTAAGTTTGATTAATTTTATTTTTGAAAATACCGTATTCAATCTAATTACTGCACATACCCCTATAAATGCACAGTCAAGCAATTCCATAGTCTTCAGATTACAGCCAGTGTACTTCTTGAGGGCAAATGTTGTGGGTACCCATTTGAATTGCATCGACTTGTCGATGCAATTCAAATGAGTACCCACAACATATGCTTTTATAAAAAAAATCACAAAGAAAAAACAACACAAAAATATCGCATAAGCATCATTTGATGAGTCCATTGTTGATCTCTTTTCTTTTAAAGTGTACCCTTAATATAGGTAGGAACATATTTTACTACAAGTTTTCCATGTATTTTTGAAAAACCTAAGCGCACAATGCATTAATTAGGTCGAATATGGTATACTCAAATCTGCTTATTAGATTTAAAGTAGGAAAACTTATAATGAGCAGTGCCATGTGAAAATGTGTCTTTAGGCATATGCAGACAGTGAAGGCCCTGATCAGACTGCACATCCATGCAGTCTGATCAGGGCCTTCACTGTCTGCTAACAGAATCATTGGATAATACAGAATGTATGAATGGAGAGCAAAGGGCCCAGATGATTGATTGCACATTTGCAGGATGATCTGAATCATGCGCATGTTCAAAGGTATTTTTTCACTTGATGTGGCCCATATTATGCAACATTTACATAACAAAGTACAGTAAATGTCCTAAAATTTGGTACAACAAAGTGTCTGATAAAATGGCACATTCAAATAGTGCAGATCTAGATCAGGCTGCTCCTGAAGGAGCAGTCTGATCAGGGTCTGCACTGTTCACCATTCCACTAAGTATTAAAAGAAAGAACTACATAAAAAGCAAAATTTAGGCCAAAAAAGTATAAAATAAGGTGTTCGAAATTTTAGGACATTTACCATAATTTGCAGAACCAGGAAGTTTGCCTTTTGTAATACCAGACTAAGATGATGCTTTAGGCTAAAGTACCCTTTTAGTGGTGTGTTTTATTTTATTTCTCAACATTTCTATAGAGCAGATAGGAAGCACGTATTATTATTTGGCGATTTTAATTCCCGTTCTAAAGCTCTTCCAGATTATGTTAAACTTGACAAGTATATGTCAGACATTCATGGCTTACAGGAGCTCTATGAAGAAAATGTAAACATCCTGAATTATTTTGAGCAGCTCGATGTCCCACTAATCAGAAAAAGCGCAGATGCCTCTATAAAAAGTTACGGACATGCGCTATTGGAATTTTGCAAAAATAATAATTTCTTTATTATGAATGGTCGCTTAGGTGCCGACTTCTTACACCCAAAACCCACATGTAAAAATAGCAGCACAGTTGATTATTTTCTCTCCTCGGCATATGTCCTTTCTAATGTTATAGATTTTAAAGTCGATGAATTCTCTTCCCTGTATTCGGATGTGCATTGTCCTCTAGCATTATCACTTCGCATTGGATGTAAAGTTGAAGCACAAGAAAAAATATTTTGAGAAACTGGCATAGCACATAAGCTTTGGGATCCAAATAAATCTGAGGCTTTTATTGATAACATTGATACAGCTAAATTAATGCATATAGAATTGAAAATTGACCAAATCTTGGGCGATAATGTAGTTTCGAAAACGGATATAGATGAAATTGTGACTGAAATAGGATCTTTATTTAACATTAATGCACAAGAAACATTTGGGCAGAAAACAAATTATGAGCGTTGTAATAAAAGTCTCATACGAAAACACACGTGGTTTAATACACAATGTCAACATGCATGGAACCTGTATCATAAGGCACGAAGAGCATACAACAGATACAAAACTGATTACTATAAAACAATTTTTAAAAACGTTAGCAAAAATTACAAGAAAACGTTAGCGTTACACAATAGAAAATTTAAGAACGAAAAAATAAAACAAATAAAGTCACTAAAAAATAGCAATCCTCGAGAATACTGGAAAATTATCAATGCACAAAAAAATACGGCAAAAATTCAAACATCTCTTACCGATTTTTATAATTTTTTCAAAAGTGCAAATAATTTATCTACTGACGCAAACGAGCAAGCAAATATTTTCCATGAAAGTAGATCGCAGGATGGATCAATAAGTGAAGATATAGAAAGAGAAGTTAATCAACCCATTAAGGAATCGGAAATACTTAAAAATATACAAACGCTAAAAAACAATAAATCTCCGGGATCTGATAATATTGTTAACGAACATATAAAAACAACAATACATATTTTCATGCCTATATATGTAAACTTGTTTAATCTAATATTTGATACAGGGATTATACCTGACAGTTGGAGGATAGGTGTAATAAAGCCAATCTACAAAAGCAAGGGCGACCCAAAACTCCCCGAAAACTATCGTCCAATTACATTATTAAGCTGTTTCGGAAAACTTTTTACTTCGATTTTAAATAATAGGCTTATGTCATATGCCGAGAAATATAATATCATTAACTGGTCTCAAGCGGGATTTAGGAAAAATCACTCCACATCTGATAACTTATTTATACTTAAGTCATTGATAGATATTATGCAGTCGCAAAAGAAAAAACTATTTTATTGTTTTATAGATTTCAAACAAGCTTTTGATACCGTTTGGAGGGTGGGTTTGTGGCAGAAACTGCATGAAGAAGGTTTAAGGGGAAAATGTTTTAATGTCATATTCAATCTCTATAATAATATTAAGTCAAGAGTTCTAACACATGAGGGGAGTACAGAATTTTTCGAATGTTTAACCGGGGTCAGACAAGGCGAAAATCTATCACCTTTCTTGTTCACGATATATTTAAATGATCTAGAGCATTTTCTATCAACTAGGAATATTGATGGAGTTACATGTGACTTCAATACTGAAAATATAGCCGGATTTCTAAAGTTGTTTATTTTATTATATGCCGATGATACTGTTATCTTTAGTGACAACGAAACTGATCTTCAAAGCGCGCTTCTAGTTTTTCAAGAGTACTGTCAAAAATAGAAACTGAGTGTAAATACTTCAAAAACAAAAGTATTAATATTTGGTCGAGGTAAACTCAATAAAACCAAGCAGTTTAGATATCAAAATGAAATAATAGAAACCGTCACTGATTACAAGTATTTGGGTATCTATTTCAGTAGGAGTGGATCTTTTGTTGTAGCAAAGAAACATATTGCCGAACAGGCTAATAAGGCAGTTTTTGCCCTAATAAAGAATATAAGAAGTCTGTCATTACCATTCGACATCCAAATTGATTTATTTAACAAAACAATAAAACCAATTTTACTTTATGGGTGCAAAATATGGGGGTTTGGCAACATTGATATGCTTGAAAAAATACAGCTTAATTATTTCAAAACAATTTTTGGTCTTAAAAGATCAACACCATTGTATATGATTTATGGAGAATTAGGAATAATGCCACTGTCTATTGCTATTCAAACACACACAATATCATTCTGGTCGAAATTAACTGATACCGATGATCTTAATAAGTTGTCATCACTGTTATATAAAATAATATACGGAATGAGTTTCGAGCAAAAGGTAAAATCACTATGGCTTAATAATATTAAATCTCTTCTATGTTCGCTCGGGTTCTCTGGCTTTCTGAATTCAAAGTGGCTCGTTAAGGCGATAAACAACAAGATGAAAGACTTGTTCTTACAAAAATGGAACACAAACTTGGAAATGACGTCTAACAGTAATTTTTATAAAATCATTAAAACAAATTTCCGAACAAGTAAGTATCTATCACAATTACCAGAATCACTCTGTAAATTATTTTTGCGATTTCGAACGAGAAACCACAGACTTCCAATAGAGATCGGAAGATGGCAAAGTGTTCCTTTAATGGACAGAAAATGCAATAAATGCAACTTAGATATTGGTGATGAATTTCATTATTTACTTGTTTGTAGCCACTTCAGTCAAAGTAGATCAAAATATCTAAAATCATATTATTACACACGTCCAAATACTCTAAAGTTGGATCAGTTAATGAATACAGAAAATGGCAAAGAGTTATGAAACCTGTCGTCTCATCAAAATAATTCTTAAGAATGTTTAATAAATGCATATTAACAGAGTCAGCACTCACTTTTTACTTTTTTTTTCTTTTTTTTTTTTTTTTTGTGGTAAAATAATTTACAAAATAGAAATGTTTAAACGCCTTGTATACAAAATATGGTAAACATGCTACTACTGCATTAATGCAATAAACCATAAAGGCCCATGAGCATTTTCTATATACAGTCAAACCTGTGTTAGTGGTCACCTCTATTAAGCAGCCAACCTGTATTAAGCAGCCAGAGGAAAGTTGCCCGAAAATTCATATACTTATATATTTGAACTGTATTAAGCAGCCACCTGCCTTCAGCAGCCACATTTTAAGCTTCCCATGGGTGGCTGCTTAAGACAGGTTTGACTGTACATTTTTTTTTCTTTATTATCTTATTTTTTACGTTATTTTATTTTATTTTATTTTTTTTATTATTTTTTTTTTTTATACATTTATAAAAGTTTGAAATTCTTTTCTACATCGGGCTTCTTAGCTTCTATGCCCAAACAGGGAGAATGGGGCATGATGTTTGGACATTGGCTCCGCCACGTGTCCCCGTTCCTCCTGGTTGGGCCCGACGACGTGAAGAAAGTGCTCCAAATTTAATTTACAAATCATGCTTCTAATGGTTAATAGTACATTGCCTTGTCGTGATGTATTTTTTCTGACCTCTTGCTATGTGAGTATGCATACATAAGCACGTACGAGGGCGTGTGCTCCTATGTGCGTGTATGCATGTATACGCATGCACGTGCATGCGTGTGTATGTGCGTATGGGGGTGCGTGCGTGTGCATGCGGGCAGACGGGAGTACGTTCGTGCATGCGTGTGTGTATATGTATATACTTATCTCAAAAGTGTCTAGTGTAAGGAAGAGCAATAATTTACCCTGTGTTTTGTTCAGTAAGCTCAATTTACTCCGTTGAAATCATTGCGTTAACATGCCCGTGCAGTTTAAACCCCTGCAGGCCCCACTTTATATAGTGAAAAGGGGGGTATGCAGAGGTATGGGTTATTTTTCTTATTTTTCTTATCTTTGTGACATGGATTTTGGGTGCTCGTTAGAACTGCCTCATTGAGGCGGTTCTGATGAGCCCCAGAGGTCTGTGTTTGGGGCATGAATGAGAGGAATATCGCAATTTTTCATCAGAAAAAGTGCCATTTAAGAACTATGAAAGAAGGTCATATTTTGCATGTGCGTGTTAACGTAATGACACACTCTTTCTTACAGCTTTATTTAAGCTCAGCACATATGACTACATGCTAGGTGTTAATAGCTGTACATATCTTGCTGTAGTTTCCAATTCTGATTGCCAACGACGGGGAACGAGGCTTGATGTTTGGACATTGGTCCGCCACATGCCCTCTGTCTCCCCTGACTTGGCCTTACTGATATTATTGTCTTAAAAATAGCACATGCAAAGCGTTAAAGACTGGATATTATGTGTTAGTTAATGTGATTTAAAGGGCAAATACGAAGGTTTTTTCTTTGTATTTGCCCTTTAATGTTTTAATGTATTAATGTATTTTCTCGTGTCTTTGGAGTCCTCTTGCCAACAATGGGAGACGGGGCATGATGTTTGGACGTTGGTTCACCACATGTCCTCCGTCTCTGCCGTCTTGGTGTAATAGAAATGTATTAGGATTTCTTCTTTCGTTTTTTGTCTCCCTGTGTCTCATTTCTTACTTTTTTTCTCTACACGATACTTATCATAATGTGATGTTAAAATTCTGTCAGTTGGATAATTTCGTCAGCATACATAAATGTTTACATACATACATACATACATACATACATACATACATACATACATACATACAAACATACATACATGCATGCATGCATACATACATACATACATACATACATACATACATACATACATACATACATACAGACATACATACAGACATACATACATACATACATGCTGATCTTCCAATGTTCATTATGTTCATTGTGTTCTATGTTTGATGATGGATATGCCTTTCTCTGTAAAGTGCTGTTTGCTAAGCAGAATAGTTTCAAAACTATTGCAGATTGAAGCCCAACCGCCATGTAATGTTTATATGTTTAGTTAAGATTCTCTTGCTGTTTACTTTTGTAAACCTGAGATAGACGTAATAAATTGGAAATTAGAAGAGAAGTAGAGCAGAAGTATGTTTCTTGTTTATGGCTATCTTTGCATGAAAAATTTCATAATAACTATTGAAGCTTGGTAGATGGAAATTATCATGTTTTTAGGATTTACTTGTAATACATCAACACTAAACAGCAACCATCTGCCTAGAATTTTTATGACTTATTTTTTATAGACCAGGATTTGCTAAAATTGTATTCTGTTTTCAATATTTTTATGTGAAAGTCAGGTCAGAATGCAAATTCCAGATGTTAAATGCATGGATTTTAACCCTTTTATCTCTTAGTTTCTAAAGTGGACTCTTCCAGTTTGGACATGTCCACTGATGCAAATAGGGGGTTCAGTCTAAAACCAAAAACTGAATTACAAATAATGTAGATCCTGATGAAATAGCCATCTCATCTGAATCTACAATGTTTGCATAGGTGTCTGTTTTGGTCTGCTGGGCTGAAAGGGTTAAAACTCAGGGTTGTCAGGGTTCATTTTCTTTTCTTGCAGCTGTAAATGTTACAGTATCAAGCCCAATGGACTACTCCGCATTACTAGAATTAGCTGCCGAAATTGTTAGTGAGTGCCAAGTGGGTGACATATCCTCATCACTGAACATAAGCGGAGGATGTAATTCTGTAACAGTGCCTTCTAGTGACCCATCAGCTGAAGCCATTGTTTATAATACACCTACACCTGATCACCTGGTGTTTACTGTAGAGCCTGTGCCAGAGTATGAGGGAGTACCATTGAAGACACAGCCAAAGATACAAGCAGTGGACCTGTCTGTAAGTATAAATTGAGAATGTATGGCTTGTTAGAGGCTATACACAGAGGAAACATTTTACATGTTAGTTTTGCAAATTGATGAGATTGCACATAAGAAACAGCTGGTCAGGGTCTAGATCCTGCTGTTGCATTTTTATTTACCATTCTGTTTGTGAAATACCTCTTCTTGAAGTACATGTAATAGACTTGTCTAGATTCAAAGACGGAAGAGTCAAGTGTAGGTATTTACGTGTTTAGGTAGCATAATATGATGATTGTGGTAGTGTTTTTGTAATGTTTTTTTTTGTTTTTTTTTAAATAAATTTTGCATAAAAAAACGTATCTGGTGGATACTCATTGAAATTGTCTGTACGAGGCCATTCCAAATATTACCCACAAAATATGCTTTGGTGCAAAGGAGCAAAAGTTAGCAAGTGAATAGTCTGCTTTATCTGGAGCTATGTCAGGCAGTGAACGTACTGACCCAGTTGCTCAAAGCTTTGTTAGCTTAACAAGCTTGTTGATAACAAACTTGTTAACTGTTGTAGCTACGCTGCAAAAATGTGAGTAGCTTTTGCAAAAGCATTTTCAGAAAAAAATATCAATGTATTTGCCATATTTCAAGGTAGAAATTTTAATATTACCTTAGCTAACAACTTTGTTATGTTTTGAACAACTGGGCCCTTATGTATACCTTTAACTGTTTGGGCTAATACAACCTCGGGAAAGGGTGGGGTGGGGAGCGGGGAGGTTGCTTGTGACTTCCGGGGGAGGGGGTGTATTCAATGAATTGACTGCCATATTTGTGTAACTACCAGCAATAAATGGGTATAAAAAGTCAAAGTGCAGTATATGATTAGGTCAACATTTTGGACAATTAAGTATATGACTGGGTCCATTTTTCCGAAGGCCAGGTTTATGAATGGGGTAGGTTTCAAACTACTGGCTCACACATCCATACCACAATTATCCCCCAAGTCATTTATGTAAATGTTGCTTAAAGATTTATATGTTCTGAGTGTGGGAAACTGTGCAAAGATTTGTTCTGAGGTTGGAGTGTATTACAGTATTTATCAATAGTATTCAGACAGAGAGGCCTGTACAAACAGTGCAGAATGTAGCATCTGATCAGTATGTTACATGCTGTCAGAACAGGGTCTGTGTTGTGTGCTAATAGAATGCTTAAGAGTCATATATTATGCAAAAAACCTGGACCCGGTTGTTCAAAACTAACGATGTCGTTAGTTAACGTATTGTTAAAACTTTGATCATTAAATATGGCATATATGCTAATGTTTTTGCTGAAAAAATGTGAGTAGCTTTTGCATTTGCAAAAGCTACTCACATTTTTTTTCAGCAAAAATACCTATGAATTAGATATTGTACTTACTAGAACAGTTAACATTTTGACCACTAAAGAGCTAATGATGCTTTGAACAACTGGGTCCTGTACATTGTGTACAGACTCTGATTAGACTGAGCAGATGTGGTCTATGATGATCACATACATCATAGGTTTTTTTCAATTTAGATATGCTCAAAATCATCAAATTGTTTGTCAAATGTTGCAGAGTAATGGTTAATTATATTTTGTAGGATGTTATAATAACAGAATTGGGAACCACAGAGTATCCATGGCAACTGACAGCCAGTCTCCGTCCTGGCACTGGCCATCCTAGTGCTATTTTGAATGGAACTCTTCAAGTTAATGCATCAAATGGGTGGTTCAACTTTACCGACCTTGAAATTTCTCACATGGGAGTAGGTTACATCCTGGACTTTAATGTCACATCACCTGATGCAGCGGTAAACTTTACTATTAGTTCAACACCATTTGATGTTGATGGAAGACCTGTGAAAGCTCATGTTGTTACCATGACGTCTGGAGATATTGTGAGACATGCAAGGTTTTCAATGACCTTGGATCTTCGGGATGAAAATACAGATGACATTCTTACAGACATTGCATGGAGAGTAAGTTCTTTACAAAATATATGGTAAATGTTCTATAATTCTGTACACCAAATCGTCTGACAAAATTGCATAGGGGCAAACAGTGTAGAACCAGATCAGACTGCTCATGAAGGAGCAGTCTAATTAGGATCTACACTGTTTGCCATTCTACTAAGTAGTTTAAGAAACAACTGCACAAAAAGCAAAAATTAAGCCAAAAAAGGATAGAATAAAGTGTTCAGTGATGTTGCTGTATTGTGTATGTTGCATTGCTTTGTGGTACTTATTAGAAATTTCTTCATTGAGGCTATTGGAGATAGTTTCCATAAAATACAGTAAATGTCCTAAAATTTCTTACACCAAAGTTTCTTACAGAATGGCCTGTGTAAACAGTGTAGACCCAGATCAGACTTCTCCAAAAGGAGCAGTCTGATCAGGGTCTACATTGTTTGCCATTCCACTAAGTATTTTATTAATTAGATGCAAAATTTAGGCAAAACTAAGTTTTGTATGGAATAAAGTGTTTGAAATTTAGGACATTTACCATACTTCTTTTATGAAGAAATTAGAAAAAAAAAAATGATTTTTTTTTTGTTAATGTAAAAAACAACAACAACTTGGAAGAAAAAACTGTTTGGTAGCTTGTAGTGTGCTAGCTGCAATATCCTGCCCTGACCTCTTGCACGGTTAGTCATAGCTGTTACAAAATTTACCAGTGAACCAAATCAATGGAAAAAATCAGCAATTAAAATACTATTGTTTCTTAAAACTTCAACTGACTGTATGTTTAAATTTTGGCATCTGTTAAAAATGTTTAAACTGTTGGCTCAGGCAGAAAAAAAAGAAGTTATCTTAAATTAAAACTGCAATATTTACCCCATATATTGAGACACAATAATATTTCGCCGGCCTCGGTGGCTCAGTTGAAGGCCCATCCAGCCGGTGATCAGGAGGTCCCAGGTTCAATCTGCACCAGGTCCGATAACACTCTTTCATGGACACTGGTCATGAAATATTTTCTACGGGCATTCTCTCCATTCTGCAAATCAAGGAGGGCAGTTGTCAGTTTCTGGCGAAAGAATGTGCGCAAGTACTGGTTAACCACTTAGAGGACTAAGACTATCTAGGAAAAGTGTAAATGGACCATGCAAGACATGACTCAAATGGCTTGACTGGGCCGAAAAACCTCAGCTAAATCAATCATGTACCATACTTCTCCAGAGGAAATTGAATGACACCTTTTGACTACCCGGTGATGTTTCTAAATAGTCCGACAGAATGGCAAAGTGTTTCTAAATAGTCCAGCAGAATGGCAAACAGTGTAGACCAGTTCAAACTGCTCCTTCAGGAGCAGTTTGATCTGGTCTACACTGCTCAGACATTGGTTTGCACTTTTATGGTAACTATGTTATTTACAGTACCTCTATAATTTTGTTTCAGAATCACACATGGGCTGTGGAAGTTTCAGTCCTGGGTAATCCCACCTATGGCAGCTTGAGTGGTGTCCTAACTGCAGATTTTGAGCCATCTACAGGACAGGCTCTCTTTCCAGATCTCAATGTCACAGGATTTGGCATCTTTTATGTACAATTCCATGTCATCTCTAATCCAGTTGATTATGACTTCTACCTCAACTACAAACTAAATATTATGCACCCAAATCATGTTGGCATGGTAGTGGAGGAAGAATATGAAATAAAGGTATAGTGAACCCTCCTTACACTGACAGCATTTGTTCCCAATGATGCTGCCATTAAAATGAATTTGCTGTTGTAAAAAAATCCTTAATGAGTAGAATGATATTAAGAATCTTATTTCCTCATAGAACATATGTTTTGGATATTTGTTAGAATGCCCTCACTGAGGCAATTCTAACAAATATCTAAAACATTTGTTTCTTGAAGCATTAACTAGAGTATTCTTGCATACTTACTGAGTAACTGTCACCTCTAGAGCAAAGGTTTCATGCCATTAAAATGGTCAATATAAGGGATTTGTCGTTGTATGGAGTGTCAGTATAAAAATGATTGACTGTTAAAACCAGAATCAGTCTAAGTAGGTGAATGAAGAAATTAAGGTGTCAGGATACGCTTGGCAGATTTTCTGCCATATTTAACAAGATAGACAACTTTTGTGATTTCCTGTTTACTTTCCCACACACCTGTCCCCTCCTAAAATTGATAAAGGTTATTGCAAACTGAAACAAATCATTAAAAAAAAAAAAGTAAAGTATAACTGCTGTTGCTTACTCTTTTTTTATGCCCCATTTATTTAAATCCATAACAGGAAACTTCTTGAGGCTATCTTGAGTTTTCTTCACATAATTGAACTACATGCACTAAAAATGGGTGGTGGTGGTTGGGGGGGCAGAGGGAGGCGGGAGGGAATTTAAATAGACGTTTTTTCTCAAAACATGTTGTTTGTGTGTGTGTTTTATCTGTTGTTTTTTTCTCAGAAATTACGGCTTCACAATTTTGTCCTGGTTGCCTGCTTTGGAAATATGTTTACTGGGTAAAATATTTTTAATATTAAAATACCTTGCTGGCAGTTCTTTATTACTTCCCACAAGTAGATTTAGGAACAAGAATCACCTTGTCTGGCCAGAGCTAATCACAGACTGAATGATTTATAAAAAAGGATGGTAACATGTGCAACCATGATACAGTTGACTCTCCTTATCTCAACTTAGCTTATCTCAAATAACCGCTTATCTCAAAGTGAAAATCTGGGCCCTGTTTTAACATGGAAATCTAACGACAGGTAATAAAATATTGTGGAAAAGAAGAGAAATTGCTCCTAAGGAGCAGTTTCTCCTCTTTTCCACAATATTTTCAATATATCTAACTTCATTTGTTAAATGTGGTTGTTCAAATTATTTTTTTCCTCAATTCTGCAAATCTGATATGTTGAGGTACATATATCTTTAAGTATTTCAGAGAGTCCCTTGGACTTTGAGATAATGAGAGTAGACTGTATATATAGGATAAAGACCAGGGCCCAGTTGTTCAAAGCTAAGGATGTCGTTAGTTAACGATTCGTTAAAATTTACATTGAGTGATACGCAAATATGCTGAAATTTTTTGCTGAAAAAATGTGAGTAGCTTTTGCACTGCAAAAGCTACTCACATTTTTTCAGCAAAAAATATCAGAATATTGTATATTGAATCCGCTAAAACAGTTAACGAAATGAGCCTTAACGAGCTCGTTAAGCAAACGACGCTTTGAACAACAGGGCCCAGTTCAAGTGGCTCAGTTAGCAGATCAGGAGGTTCAGGTTCAACCTCCAGCCAGATCTTAACTAAGACTTTCTAGAAGTAGTACATATACTAACTGCTCTTTTGCTTGGCACTCAGCATTAGAAAGAAGAGCTAGCATTGGTGGCACCAATGTCTGTATACTGTAGGAATATCATGCCAGTATATCTAGGGCATGATATGGCAATACTACCAACACTGTCCCAATATGACTGAAAGCTTGTTGATGGTGTTTTTAAACCTCAACTCAAACAAATAAACAGTCTGTTATCAGCTTTCATATAGATATGATTTACAATAGCTTATAGTTCTGTAAGAGGACAGTGAAGGCCTTGTTCAGACTGCATGGATGCATGGCTGATCTGGGCATTTACTGTCTCCATATGTCCTGAAGGCCAATTTCCATGCTGCTACTCATTTGTAAGTACGTAGATATGACAATTATTCTTGTTTTGAAAAGCATAGCTCCAGATAAGTGGGGTATCAAGTGAGTATTTGCCTCGTTAATCAACAGTCTTTTATTATATGACTGCCGGCAAAGGCCTTCTCTGATTGCCTGAAACTGGCTGTAACAGGTTTTTACAAATCCTGATGTTTGCTAAAATTGCTTCTGTTTGTTAAAATTAGTGCAGCTAAGATCAAGGACCGGTCAACATCACTTTTGTCACTGATGCAAGACAGCTAAATATAGTCATATAACAAATAGCCTGGCTATGGTCTAGGACTGGTCAACATCACGTTTTGTCACTGCTGCCAGACAGCTAAAATTAATCATATAACAAAACAATTGATGCATTCTATTGAGGTTAACATCAGGATTTGTCAGTCCTCGAAAGTGATGTTCACCTCGGCTTTTGCCAGGGTGCACATCACTTTCCCAGCTTTGCCTCGGTGAACATCACTTTCTCTGCTTTGTCTCAGTGAACATCACTTTCTTAGCTTCACCTCAGTGAACATCACTTTCTCAGGTTGACAAATCCTGATGTTAACCTCTATACACATCAATTGTATAATGTTATGGGTACTCATTAGAAGCACCTCACTGAGGTGCTTCTAATATGTACCCATAACATAGGTTTTCATGGAGAAATAAAAAAAACTGTAAATAATTTTGGTTGGGCCTTATCTGGAGCTGTGATACTGTAATTAAAAGCTTTTCATTACCGTCATCTGCAGGTGAGGTTCGACGTGGACTACAGTAAAGTTCTTTCGTCAGAAGATAAGGAGAATGAATTTGAACAGATGATTTTGTCTGAATATGCTAACCTGTGGCCTGATGTCAGAATCAAGTCAGGGCGTATCGAAGAAGGTATTTTTTATATATTGCTCTATACAGCCATGTTTTGGAGATTGTGGCCGTTGTAACAACATATTTTGTTAGATAAGGCTGGCTCATGTTTATTTGTCAGTTCATACTAAGTGCCTTCAGTCAGCATCACTCTGACCTTTTTATACTCAATCTGGAACAGAGTGGCTGTAAGCAAGGTGCACTAGTGATTGGAAAAAGTTCTCACAACCTCATACATGTAACTCAAGATAAGGCACTTTTTTGCAGCTGAAAAGTGTTGAATTTTTTATGTTGCCATGAAAACATACATTGTGGTCCATTAGAAGTGCCTGTCTGAGGTGCTTCTTATAAATACCTCAATATATGTTGTTGTTGTTTTTTCTGCAGAAACAAGACTTTCTGGTTGCAAAAAGCACCTTATCTAGCACTATATGAGTATGCACTTGGGCCAGTTGTCAGCAAGATATCTTGATACATGTAACTTGTTGTGCTAGGGGCTGGAAACTTGGTGAGCTTATTGAGGCTGAGGACCAGCACACCTAAAAAATGGATTAATGTTGTGAGAGTTATGCCACTTTTCAACTTTAGCATTTTGTATAGACAAGCATATAGTTTGGGGCATAGTGTTTTACATACTAATTTCTAGTTTTATTACCTCCTGCCACCACTTTTGTGTGGGGCATGTTGTTTCGCATTTCCCTGTCTGTCTATTTGGTTGTTTAATTGTCCAATTACAATATATTTTGCATTAAATGTTCTGTAAAAGTGTCAAGGCAAAGACATCTTTACACTTTGGATACATCCCTTATTGATTTCAGGAAGTATGTTGGTAATATGTGTCATAGAAGGAAAAACCACCAATGTAAATACAACAGCCTATGCTGTATGTGACAGCATCTCCAACTCAACAAGATACTTCTTGAATGGATATGATCAAACTCTCTCATCTCATCCTTCATTATAGTTAGTTTATTTATTTATTTCAGGAAGTATATTGGTAACATTCGTCATAGAGGGAACAACCTCTGATGTAAATACAACAGCCTATGCTGTATGTGACAACATCACCAACTCTACAAGTTACTCCTTCAATGGATATGATCTAACTCTATCAGCCTTCATTATAGTTAGTTTATTTATTTCAGGAAGTGTATCGGTAACATTTGTCATAGAGGGAACAACCTCTGATGTAAATACAACAGCCTATGCTGTATGTGACAACATCTCCAAGTCTACAAGTTACTCCTTCAATGGATATGATCTAACTCTATCAGCCTTCATTATAGTTAGTTTATTTATTTCAGGAAGTATATTGGTAACATTTGTCATAGAGGGAACAACCTCTGATGTAAATACAACAGCCTATGCTGTATGTGACAACATCTCCAACTCTACAAGTTACTCGTTCAATGGATATGATCTAACTCTCTCATCCTTTAATATAGTTAGTTTATTTATTTCAGGAAGTATATTGGTAACATTTGTCATAGAGGGAACAACCTCTGATGTAAATACAACAGCCTATGCTGTATGTGACAGTATCTCCAACTCTACAAGTTACTCCTTCAATGGATATGATCTAACTCTTTCATCCTTCATGACGGTCAACAACCAAACCTATTATGGTGTCACATGTGGTGAAATTGTAAGTTTTAATTTATCAGAGTTTTTTATATCTGAGATTGCTACCTTTGTGTTTATTATACCCCTATATCCGTAGCTCAAGATATGACAGAGGCTTGTTCAGATAAATAGTTTTCTTATTTCTCCACAAAAGTGTATATTATGACTAGGATTAGAATTGCTTCGCTAAGACAGTTTTAATGAGTACCCAAAACCTATTCAGAAGTGCCTCAGCATGTTTTTATGGAGCAGTAAGAAATGTTTTCCCACCAGTTATCACTAGATTCCACTTAACAAGTCATCTGTACTTCACATTGCGTCATTGGTGAGGAGAGATAATAAATTCAGATTATTCATAGCTTTTGATATTTTAAGATTCTTTTTTCAATCCAAAAGTATTGATTTTTTTTTCTTATTTCTACAAATGATGTGGGTACTCATGAGAAGCACCTCACTGAGGCACTTCTAATGAGTACTCACAACATATGTTTTCATGTAGAAATAAGAAAAAAACTTACCTGCTACCCATTCTCATCTAGACCTATGTTATTACATTTTTTGATAGAAATTTAGAGTATTTATTATATGGGATATATTGGAATTAGAATGGAAGATGACAGCTTAATTTTTGTATTGTTCAGTCTTGTTTTTCCAGATAAGTGACTTTTTATTTAAAATACTCTACCATAATATGATAGAGAGCTTATTTTTCTTTCCAGCCTCAGGAAACATCTGCAGAAGAAACTGGTCTCAGTATTGCAGTGATTATCGTCATCATTCTAATTTGTTTCGTAGTTTTCGTTGTCATCATTGGTCTTATCATCTGGAAAGTGAAAGGCAAACTCAAGGAGTCAGCACAAGGTTAGTTCCTGATTTAGTATTTGTATATTGCACATCAACCATATCAGTGATTAAGTACCAGTTTTAGTACCACTTCCAAAATTAAGCTGAATATCTGTAACCATAGTAACTTATTCATTTGAAAATTAAATTTATATACCCTACTGATGTAAGTGACCCTTACAAGTTGATGTTTCATTAAATCTGAACTCATCATAATCTAAAATTAAGCACATGGGAAGTGTGGCATTTTATGCCAGCGTCTGTTGCAGAAAATAGTTTTGTATATGGATGGTTAGATTGGGAAAAACATGTCTTTCAACTTGAGTGCATTAAAATCTGGAATGGGTTCTCTTTAGAAACACTTGAATGAGGCATTTCCTACGACTACCCAAAACATTTATTTTTCATGGATATACAAAGAAAAATATCAATGCATATTGGCATCTGTCCTGGTTATACACTGTTCACTTGAGCATGACTGTTAGGATGGTTTGGGCAAGTATGGTAATTATAAAGCATATTCATTACCCTAAGTATTTAGACAGCCAGGCCTGAGCAAACAGTGTAGGCCCAGATCAGATGCCACAGAAAATAAAAATCTAATACAGTTGTGAGGGGTAGATAGAAAAATCTGTTCCGAGGCTCACTGTCTAGCATCCTGAGACTTGCATACCTTTTATTTCTGAATATGGACTTTTAATAATGTGGTCACTTCAATGTCTGACATCCATAATATTGTGATGACATTACTGTAACTATTTGTGTGACATCATTATGTTCAGTGACGTCAACCTTATAGATAGCATACATGATGTCCTTTACAAACAGTGCACATCAAACATATGAGAATTCTTGATTTTTATCTTGCCCTGGGTAGGATAACCTAGGTAGAATAAATATTTATTTGGTTGTTTTGATTGATTACGGAGAAATAATTCACTAGTGTTGTAATACTAATTTCTATCCCATTTCCTTACCTGTTGCATCTGACTGGGTCTACACAGTTTGCTACTCATCCATCAAAATTTAGACACAAGAACAGGTTGACAAATTTAATGGACTTTTTCAAATTTTAGTACAGGTATGGTAAGGTGTTAACCCATTTATGCCTAGTGTCCAATAAAAAGGACATTGGCAAACAGTATAGACCTAGATAAGATGCTGCAGAATGTGACATCTAATTAGGGTCTATACTGTTTGCATTAAATACAGATATTTCTATAAAACATAGTAAAAATAAAAACCAACCAGACACCTTTTAAATTGGAAATGAACCTGCCGAAAGAGAGAGGTAGAAGAGACCACTTGGCATAAATGGGTTAGGGTGTCAGAAAACTTAGGGTAAATACAGTACCTACAATAATTATCTTATTAACCCTTGTCATGCTGAATAAATTAAGATGCCACTCCCAATTCTAGTTTTCAGCCAATCAGATTACTTGATCCAGATTGTTGATATAAATTCACATACTGACTGGCAAACAGTGCAAATCCAGATCAGTTGGCTTCGGAAGCCAACTGATCTAGATCTACATTGTTTGCAAAGGCAGGGTATATCTGGGTTCAGCAGGACAAGGGTTAACTTAGCCCCTATTGGTTTCTGATGAATGCTATCTTAGTTGGTGAATTATGGATATTTTCTTTCTTTTTTTTGGTAAAATTAGGGCATTGCTTTTCAAGATAGATCTCAGCATGGTTCTCAGGAAAAATTTATGTACAGTGTCAAGCTCTATTTTAATGGAAAGTATGCTAATTATTTTAAAGAGCTCTATGCTTGTTTTCAAATAACACATGATAAGCTCATTTTATTTTTTTCTTTCAGCTCCAATACATGTACGCCCAGTACAACCTGCTAAATTGAAAGGTGAGTTACTGACATATTATATTGTATTGGAAACCAGAAGTTTAGCAACAAAAGGCTTAGCCAGTTGCAGTCAAGTTCTAAGACAATAGTTTTTAGTATGTTTTTTGCATATGACCAACACATTAATGCTCAGGCTGTATTTTCAGTGGAGCCGTGTCATGAAAAAAAAAGACATCTCTTGCATATTTAGTCTGATCAGATCTTTACAGTTTGCTTGCTGAACCACTAGATACTATACTAGAATATATCAGAGGACAGTAAAATCCTTGATTGGACTGCATGGATGAACAGGTTGATCTTAGCCTTCATGTCTGCAATTGGGAACCTTTTCTGGTAAGGATCCCTGGTAATGTGGCTCATTTTTTACCAGTAGCAGGGTATTTGGTTTACTTACTGATTGGAAGTGTTTCACCATTACCACTCTATGGGCCAATTCAGCAGACAACAAATTGATATTTCTTATTTTTCCCAGACAATAAGCTGTGACATTTCATGCAAATTGTCTCTTTGGGAGACAATTTGCATGAAATGTCAGAGCCTTTTTTTAGGAAAAGTATTTCAGATTGTTGTCTGCTGAAATTTTTAGCCAGCAACTAAACATTAAAAGAGAATTGAAATGTATACCATAATTTCATTATATATTGGACATTTTAAACTCTGTACTTTACTTACCCTTAAAATGCCATACAAAGTTATTGTTGGCTTCTGAAAGAAAAAAATGATGTATCAAGTCTTATTTTCTATAAATAAAAAAAAAATACTCTACAAATAAATGAATTACTAGAGAATGTTTTCTGCTGCTAATGTAACTGGCTTTTTATTAAAATTTGGAAATGTGGCATCTGATTAGGGTCTACACTGTTTGCCATACATACAGCAATATTTTAGACACATCAAATTTTAGGATGTATGGTAAGTAGATAAGGTGTCCCAATACTTAGAGTAAATACTATACTTGGTGATTGATCTACTCCATATCCAAAAACTGCTAGCTTCTATTGAAAGGGGTCTACTTTAAAAGGAAATGAGCAAAGCCTTTTTTTTTTTTTTTTTAGAGAAAACGATAAGACCATTTTTGCCTCCCTTGAAAGTATATCTACTCTAACCCTTGCTATGCTGATGATTAAGATGCCATGCCCACTTCCAGCTGTCAGCCAGTCAGATTGCTTGATCTAGGTTTTTGATACAAATTCACACTGTTAAATGGTAAACAGTGCAGAGCCAGATCAGTTGGCTTTTCCGAAATGAACTGATCTAGGTCTACACTGTTTGTAAAGACAGGGCATATCCCAGCTCAGCAGGACCAGGGTTAATTTATAAAAGAAAAATATAAGATTTTTTTTCATTTTTGCAGGACTTCCTGAGGGCACATTCTACCTTGGAAGCTCTAATAAGAAAGCAGAGGATATACTTTTCCGAGAAGACACATTCACCAGCATGAAATTTGGAACCAGTGAGCTGGGTAGCCCAAGACCTCCTCTTGCTACAGCACAGTACCACGAGTTCCTTGATGGAAACACGAATACACCTAGTCCACCACCCTATACAAAGAATCCAGAGCCAATTCAAGTTGGAAAACCCGTCGCTAAGAACATCATAAGAGCAAGGACAATGACTCCGAAGAACTCAAATCCAGACAATGGTAGATCTCTGACTCCCGCATCAAGGTCCCACTCACCATTCCCAATGGATGACCGTGACAGTCCCATGCCACCAGTAGGGGAAAACTTGTACCATGGGGACTATATCTACCAGACAAGTCCAAGAAGATCCACTCCAGCTCAGCCTGGCCAGGTCGGTGATGGAGCCAGGCAAAATGACTTGTACAAGCCTTACTACAGCCGTCAAGAAATACCTTTGGAGGTTTCAAAGCCTACAAAACCACCAGCTCAGGTTGTTGATGTAGCAAGGGCCAAGCAACTAGCTGGTGTCTATCAAAAAGGAGTTAAGAAATAGAAAAGAATAATACAGTAGACTCTCGTTATTTCCAAGTCCAAGGGACTCTCTTAAATACTTTGAGATATCCTTACCTCGACATATCAGATTTGCAGGACTGAGTGAAAAATAAATCGAACGACCACATTTCACAAATGAATGCGTAATTTGACACATAAAGTTAGAAACATATTGAAAATATTCTGGAAAAGAGGAGAAATTGCCCTCCTCTTCCTCTTTTCCACAATATTTTGTTACCTGTTGTTAGATTTCCATGTCTAAACAGGGACCAGATTTTCACTTTAAGATAAGCGGTTATTCGAGATAAGCGTAGATGAAATAACGAAGAGTCGACTGTATATATTGATTGCAATCTCTTTATAACACTGTTAGTGAAATCCAGAGCAAAAAACAAAACAAAACATTTTAGCTGAACAATGGTGATGTATTTACACAAAAATATACAGATTATATAGAAAAATGACCATGAATGGTCATTTTCTATATAATCTGTATACTTTTGTTGATGTTATCTTTAAACCATGGTATACCCAAAAATATACTATAGTGAACCATGTTATACCAAAAAATATCCTACATTGAACCATGTTTTACGAAAAAAATATTCTATAATGAACCATGTTATACCAAAAAATATTCTATAATGAACCATGTTATAACAAAAATATTCTATAATGAACCATGTTATTCCAAAAAATATTCTATAATGAACCATGTTATACCAAGAAATATTCTATAATGAACCATGTTATAAATAGGTTCCTGTATAGTGTCAGTTAAAGCTCTAGATAAGAGGAGTATCAAAATGAATTTCTCCATGAAAGTGTGTATGTTCACTGGTATCACCTCATTGAGGCCATTCCAACAGCAAGTTTTCTTGGAGATGCAAGAAAAATATCAGTACTGTTTGTTTGAAAACAATGCCTTTCTCATTTCTCCATGAAAACATAGGATGTGGGTACTCACTGGAAACTCTTTTTGAGGCATATGCATCAAGGTGTTCAAATAAATACAGACAACATACTTCATGGAGAAATAAGAAAAATATGTATCAAGATACCTGTTTTTTAGAGCTGTGTGCACGTTATCTCTTTATTTTACATATCTTGTTTACAGAAGAGGTAAATGTTATTTTTGGTCATTTTCTTGTCAGTGTAGTTTTGAATAATTTGATCATTACATAACTAGAAGAAAAAAATAAAAAAAATAAAAACAAAAACAGGTAGCATTCTTAAATGTTTTTTTTCTTCTTATTTTCCTTTGAAATTTAAATTGGCATTTCTTTTGTGATATCTCAAAAAGTATACAAATGCCTAATCAAATGACATGTCAGCAAGTTCATCATGCACATGCCTTGTTTTCTTTGTAATATTTGATGTTTTGTGTTATAATGTCCCATCAAGTGCTTCTGTCAGTTTTTTTCTTTTTTGTTTTGTTGTGTGTGTGTGTGTGTGTGTGTGTGTGTGTGTGTGTGTGTGTGTGTGTGTGTTAGAAAAAAACAGCATTTCTGGGCCCAGTTGTTCAAAGCATCGTTAGCTTAACGAGTTTTGTTAGTGGTCAAATTGTTAACTGTTCTAATAAGTACAATGTCTAATTCACAGGTATTTTTGTTGAAAAAATGTGAGTACTCACATTTTTTCTGCAAAAATATAAGTGTATATGCCATATTTAACGATCAAAGTTTTAACAGTATGTTAACTAACCACATCGTTAGTTTTGAACAACTGGGCCCTGTTTGTTACATGATCAATGTTCTGTAAAACTTCAATGACAAACACTGATGGCTTCTTTTCCATGGCTGATTCGAAATTATTTTTGAGTCCCTAGGAAATTCATAAATAGCTCAAAGATTCAAATATTTAGGGATATTTCAGGGAAATTTTTCATAAAAATGTATGTTGTGTATAGTCATTAGAATTGCTTCTTTGAAGTGATTCTAATGAGTACATTCAACATGCCATTATTTTAAAAAACACATCCCTAAATTATCCCATTTTCCTCCTGACCTGGCGCTATGATTAATCCTCAGTGGCTCAAACTATCCATGTCCAGAACAAATTCCCATGGTCCCAATGATGTTCAAGCCATTGAAGTTGGTCTGTATATTTTACTACCGTATTCGACCTAATTACCGCACTGTGCGCTTAGGTTTTTCAAAATTACTGGGAACACTCAGATGTGATAAAATATGCACCTATACCTATCAAGGATACAATATAAAATCATCAGAAAAGGACTTATTTGATGATGATTATGCGATTTTTTTTTCTGATTTTCTTTATAAAGGCATATGTTGTGGGAACTCATTTGAATTGCATCGACAAGTCGATGCAATTCAAATGACAACCCACAACATATGCCTTTATAAAAAAGTAAATAAAAAGTACACTGGCTGTAATAAGACTACTGAATTTCATGAGTGTGCGCTTATAGGGGTATGTGCGGTAATTAGATCGAATACGGTATACTAACTGTGATATATTGCTACTTGTGTTATTTTATATTTTTGTTTGTGTTTTTTTTTTTTGTTGTTTTTTTTTTTGTATTATTGCCTCTACACAATCTTTTTGTTTTATCCATTCTATACTTTTCTTTGGTTCTATATACCTATCAGTATTATCTCCACTTTGCATAATGGGTTAAATGTTTTTTTGCATAACTTCCACTACACAAGCTTAGAAATAATATTCAGGTCACTACACAAGTGACTGAGTTACTATCTGCCATCCTTATATTAGCATTGTTAATCTGTGATCCTCATATGAGCATTGTTAATATGTGATCCTCTTTTGAGCATTGTTAATCTGTGATCCTCAAATAAGCATTGTTAACCTGTTATCTTCATATGAGCATTTTTAATCTATGATCCTCATATGTGCATTGTTATGCAAAAAAAATGGCCACGGCACACCTGTGTGAAATGTATGTTTCTAAACAGTAGACCCTGATCAGACACTGCTGCAGCATCAGATCTGGATCTACACTGTTTGCTCAGGGCTGTCTGTCTGAATGCTTTGGGTGAATATGGCATAGTTATTGCTACATGAAATGAAAATTCCTTGATAAAGGATTTTCTTTGTTATAAAGAAACATTTTATCTCAATGGAGATTACAGCTCTTGCTCAGTCTTTGGAACTGGCCTAGTTGGAAAGTAATAAAAGTAAACATTTCTAGGTAAACATTTTGGCATATTTTTATTGTTGTTTTTTTTGGACAAGGGCCAGTATTTGTTTTATTTCAGTTATGAAAAATAGACTAAAAAAACATTCATTGTCAAGCAAAATGGGTTCTTTTGCAGTTTGAGTTTATGCAAACAGTGGAAGCCCAGAACGGCCTGTGCATCAACAAAATCTGATCAGAGACTTCATTTTCCTTTTTGCTTAACATTTAGACCTCTCCGAGCAAACTGCAAATTGACAGTATTTTCCACAGAAAATAAGTTTTGACATTTTATACAAGTTGTCTTTTTAGAGACAATATGCATGAAATTCAGAATATCATTTTTGGGGCAAAAATAAGAAAATATTTCAAAATATAATACTGCTAAATATTTTACCGAGCTTGCTTGGCATTAAAGAATGATTGTATTATGCACTCGTAAACAGAGAAACTCATGATAATGCTGATTATATTATGCACTCATAAACAGAGAAACTCATGATTTTGTTGATGATGTGCAGGCTGATCTGAGCAGACACTGTAAACCCTTAACTCTTTCACTGCCACAGGCGATAATAATAGGCTTTTTGCAAACAGCATAGATCCAGATGAGACGGCTCATGAGCCGTCTCACCTGGATCTATGCTGTTTGACGTTCAGTCTCAACTTTACATATAAACTGAAATTTAGGCGTAAAAAAAATAGCTGTGTTTCCTCTAACATGCTGAAAAAATTTGGTTGGTAGGTAGGAGAATCTTTTTTTTTTTTCTATTTTTTCTCCAGAAAAGAACAGGGTCAGGCCTGTAATTGTATGAAAATACAGGTATTTTGTTGAGGGTCGGTGCTTTACTTTTTTATTTTGCATTTTTACTGATAAAAAAATAGCAGAGTCAGGTGTTTGAAACAGGGTCAGTCGAGTTAGTGGAAACACAGCTATTTTTTTTTTACACCTTATTATGTTGAAAATTTAAGAGGAATTTACACATCCAAGGGAAATAAATCTTTTTTCATGCTCAACTCAGCTCAGCATAAAATCTCACCAGCTAATTGATTGTGTTGGGGTTTAACGACACGTCAACCCTTGAGGGTCATTTTGTGTCGTCTCCCAGAGAAAGGGAGAAAAGAGATAGAAGAGACAGTAGAAGAGATAAAAGAGAGGGACAGGGAAGAAAGAGGAACAGGAATGAAAGTGAAGAAACAGAAGAAATAAAAACATTCCCCCTCTACCCTTACCCGCTACAAGGATAGCAGGCCTTGCCCAACTGTAAGCCAATACCAGCTGGACACCCCGGTGATGTAAGATACACAGCACCTTCGCACCACCCGACCACCCCCAGACCAGCTAATAAATCCCAAATTACTATTAATTGCTAATTCTTTCTTGCTAGATATAGCCGAGCATGAAAATTTCTCTGCTAATAAATAGGAAAATGCCAACTTTTGTTGGCATTTTCATATTTATTAGCAGAGAAAATTTCATGCTCAGGTGAGTTGAGCATGAAAAAAGGTTTATAACCTCTGGGCCTAGATCAGGATCTTTATTCCCAAAATACATAATGCAAAATCCCTATATTGTATTAGGGAATAGCAAACATCTAGCCAGACATGCGGCTACTTAGTCTTGGTTGTTCACATATGGACAGAGGCCAGTTTTCCATCAGTGAGTTTCATATACCCAAAGTTTTTGACAATGATGTATGGTCCCAGTTGTAACCACCTTGTTGTCATTTGATATAAGACCATGTTTTACTGGGAAAGTTTTGCTCAATAAAATTGTACTTTTTGAAGTTAGCTTTTGTTTCTTTTAGTCCCAGCAATGATCATGAGGCATAAAATAAAAATTTTAGTTGGAAAATCTATCCACTGAAGAATAAACTCCCCCTGTCAGCTGAAAGTATTACAGAAGGGTTCATTTTTTGTGCCCCTTAGTGTGAAAAAGAGATTAACAACTTTAGAAGTCTTATGCTGTGTCCATCAAAACAAGTAAAAAACAAGTGATCTACCCCTATCGTCATGCACCCTGCCCTTTCTGCAGCTTTTAAAGGAACCAGAGGTGCTTAGCTCTCATTGAACCATTCACATCTAAACCTTTGGGCAACAAACATGGTTCCTCCCAGCTACGCATTCGCATGAGTTGATTTAGATCTGTCGGGGTCGGGTGTAGTGCCCATGAGAGACCAAATGGGCTGAAGTGCAAAAGTGAAGCACATAATGGACAATATATGTCCTGGCTGTCCTCTCTCCCCTTGAAACTGGTAGATTGGAATGGTTTACCTGCTAAATATTTGCCCCACCACCTACACATTCGAGTCAGTCCTTTCAACATTCTGGGTTCTTGGACTAGGAGCCCATGGGCTTATAAAAGCCCAAAATTTCATCTTCGGCTGTCTGCCATGGACAATATACATCCAGAGGCTCTTAGCTCTCATTGTACCATTCAAATCTAAACCGTTTGGGTATTTAACATGACTCCTGCTGGCTATGCCTTTGCTCAAGTTGATTTAGATGTGCCAAAGAGAGCCCAAATAGGCTGAAAAGCAGGTCAAGCACATAATGGATGATATATGCCCCCAAACTTCTTTAGCACTACTTATCCATTTTTACTTGTTTTGCGGTATGCTTCAGAATATTTTCATCTTGACAGTATTTATAGTATAATTGATTGTCCGGGGTAGGGGTCAGTGGAGCCCAGGGAGCCCAAAATCTTTATGGAAAAGCTACATCCTCCTTTGTCCTTTTATTTTATTGTTTTCCCCTCAATTAACACTCAGATAAGCTTTCTGATATAGTGAATAAGATATTTAACATTTCAACAAAGACCTTCGGCCCTGGATCATTACTGATGCAAGTACTTCAGAAAAAGTGTATAGGGAGAAATATGTAATACCACTGGACTGAGTGAGGTTCGTACCCAAGCCGGCTTCAACGGCAGCGCCTAGCCCTTCAGAGTCAGGAGACATAACCAGTGCACCACTATGCTTATTAAATTTCTTTTTTTGGGGGGGATTTGGGTTTTACGGCCCTTTCAAGAATATTTGTTTGTTTGTGTTGAGGTTTTACGGCCCAGTCAACCCATTTGGGTCATGTCGAGCGCGGTCAATTTACCTAACCACACGTTTACTGGGCAGGCTTAGTCCTCTAAGCGGTTAACCAGTATTGTGCACATTCTTTCGCCAGAAACTGACAACTGCCCTTCTTGAATCAGCGGAAGGGAGAGAATGACCATAGAAAATATTTCATGATCAATCTCCACGAAGGAATGTTGCCTTTCAAGAATATTTCACATATTAAGCTGATCATTCATCAAAGGTGGGCAAAAACTGGAGAACCCGGGTAAAAACCACCTGACCATCCGTAAGCAGAACTTGGCTTTCCCACGTCACCTGAGCGAGGCTCGAACCACAGTGATGAGAACCTAATGGATTAAAGAGTCTCCTATCCACTAGGCTACGGGGGCCCGCACGCTTGTTAAAAAATTTTCATGGAATAGTATTATACTTGATTTCTCTGAATGACCCATTGGATAGGGTATATTTTTGGTGCGCTAATGTACTCATCATATACAAGGAACTTTATGGATCCACAGGATACTGAAGCTTGGAAATATTATTATAATTTAAGACTTAAATAAACTTCAACAAAGACTTCTGGCATAGGATCACTACTGATGCAAGAACTTCAGTAAAAAAGTGTACAGGAAGAAATATGAAATACCACTGAGCTGAGTGAGATTTGAATCCATGCCAGCTTCTATGGCAGCGCCTAGCCCTTTAGAGTCAGGAGACCATTTTATATATAATTTTGAAAAGTGCTTTTAGGTTAAAACATAGCTCTGAAATCTTGATGCAACCAGTACCTCTGTTCTGTGGATATATAAATGGACAGACACACAAATCACATCCATATTTAACTGAGTTAAATAATTGAAAAAAAAAACAAAGAATTTCAATATCAAATTTATTCCTCATTTGTATAACAACATCAAAACAGACTAACATAACAAAAAAGTTGTATGTTAATTGTTTACTGGGTCCCCTGGAATCAGTCAAATAGTTATATATGTACAACCATAAATTAACCGTAAACTAAGAAGCATTTCATGCAAAGTCTACATGCAATTGCGCTTAATCATATCTTTTGTTTGTTTGTGTTGCCGTTTTATGGCTCAGTCAACACAATGGGGTCATGTCGAGTGCAGTCAGTTTGCCTAGCCACACTTTTACTGAGCAGGCTTAGTCCTCTAAATACTGAACCAGTATTGTGCACATTCTTTCGCCAGAAACTGACAACTGCCCTTCTTGAATCGGCAGAATGGAGAGAATGACCATAGAAAATATTTCCTGATCAATCTCCACGAAAGAATGTTGCTGACCCAGTCGGGGTCGAACCAACAACCTCCTGATTACCAGTCGTACACACATCCAACTGAGCCAACTTACCTTGCTGTTTGTAAAAATTACAGCAAAATGATTTAACACCAGGGAAATATTTGTCTGCACTTTGCCATAATTTTCAAGTCTGCTTTCTCATTGCAGGCTTTCTTAAAGGATAAGTATTACTCCCTTTTGCAGTTTTTTTTTTTTTAACTAAGAGTAGCCCCTATTTTTGAAAGGTTTAAACTATACTAGGTCAGCAAATGTTCTCCTGTCTGCAAAAGTTTTCATCCTTTGCAAAATACAGGCAAATACTTTCAGACGTATTCAGTTACCTTAACAAAAATTGTAAAGTACCAGAGCTATTCATTATATAACTGACCTAACCTATTTACCATCACCCCTCACTTGTTTCTCCACATATTAACCACTGAGGCCAATGCACCTTGTCCAATGATGTTTAGAAAGAAATATCTGTTACTGTGGATTTGTTCACAAAACCACCCCTCAACCTTTTCTGGTTAATGTACGGCTGTTAATAGCATATGGAACTGCTTTTAATGCATTAATTCCCCTTAACCCTTGTCCTGCTGAACCCGGATATACCCTGCTTTTGCAAACAGTGTAGCTCCAGATCAGTTGGCTTCTGAAGAAGCCAACTGATCTGGATCTGCACTGTTTGCCATTTAGTATGTGAATTTGTATCAACAACCTAGATCAAGTAATCTGATTGGCTGTAAATTCGAAGTGGGCGTGGCATCTTAATTTATTCAGCAGGACAAGGGTTAAATAAGAAAAATTATCTGTTCCTTACAAATGGAGGGCATATTCAGACTGGAAGTGGCATTCCATGCAGTTCTTTTTCACATTTGGAGAAAGTACAATGTAGTCAATTTCTGGATAGTAAGGCAGATGAGGCAAAACTTTGAATCCGTTGTGCTTCACTGCTTCAACTGCATACATATATGTTGGAGAAGCACACATTTTATGACCTTTCCACACTTTTTCATGAAACGGTCCAAGACATCAGAGTACTCTCCAGTAGTAGTTCGGTCATGTGACAAATATTCCATAAGCAATGTGTCCTGGGCATCCCAAAAGACTTGTCATGATTTTGCCAGTCGAAGCCCGTCTTAAGAATTTCAGTCCTGTAGACCAAAACAGATACCTGTGCAGTGTAGATCCAGATGAGACAGCTCATAATGAGCCATCTCATCAGGATCTACATGTATGCCATTCTGTTTTGGATTTTACACTGAAACCCCTATTTGAAAAAGTGGACAAAAATTCAAAGATAGAAGAGTTCATTTAAGAAACTCAGAAATGTGATTCATGGCCTATCCACTGTTTGCTTTGTTTACATGAATGGCTCAAACATAACATATTTTGGTTTTATCATATCTGAACAAACACATAAAATAAAAATATATCTCATGCCCAGGGACCAATGCTGAGCAGAACTATACAAATTGTGCTCAGTGGGAATTTGGATTTGTACAAATTAGTTCAGGGATTCCAAAGAACCCTATAATAAAGTGAGAACCTCTGTCACATGCTGCTCGATGCCACCTGAAACATTTTTTCAGGAGGATAATAGGAAAACATAAATTTGCCTTTACTTGAGAACATGTACCTGTGGATATTGTATCCAATGAAATTTGATTCTGTCCGTGCAGTCTGGCCAATGTTTGCTGGATGCTCTGTAGATAGCCAAGGATCTGTGGCTTCCAATTTGGGCCCAGTTGTTCGAAGCATTGTTAGTTTAACAAGCTCGTTAGTGGTCAAAATGTAAAGTGTTCTAGTAAGTACAACATCTAATTCACAGGTATTTTTGCTGAAAAAATGTGAGTAGCTTTTGCATTTGCAAAAACTACTCACATTTTTTCAGCAAAACTATTAGCATATATGCCATATTTAATGATCAAAGTTTCAACAATATGTTAACTAATGACATCATTACTTTTGAACAACTGGGCCCTGGTTAGCACAGATGGTTCAGACTGCAAACATATGCAGGCTGATCTGAGTCTTGGCTATGCACAGGTGTCTAATGGTACAATATTCCATGTTGCAGATCAAATATCAAAAAAAGCAAAGTAAGAGCAGTTTATCTCCTTAACCACTGTCAGGAAAAGAATTAAACAATTTTGTAATGGGAGGCATTTATTTAAAGCTGGGAGGAAGTTCAACTGCCCTTTTAATTGCCTCCTATTGCAATACTAGATACTACTTTTATATAGTGCATTTAAGTAGTTTTACCAGTGTACAGAACAAAGGTAGTGAACCCAACAATGAATACCCTTCATATACTGTAGTCCAAGACCGGGTAAGCTCCAAGTCCTACTGCCCCTACAGCTGCAAGGTTATGGACACCTATACAGAGAGAAGATAATTCTGCGCAGGAAGGATGCAAGTTGTCATACTACTGTGCTTTCGACATCTTTCAGAAAGTCGTTTTTTGCTTGGCGCTTTACACAGAAGAAGTTAATTTGCAAACCTTTACCATGATTTAATGCAAAACCATTTTTCGTAACTACCTATGCACAAAAAGTTTTATTATAGTCTTTGGTTTTTAAAAAATCAAATATTTTCACTTTTTCCCATAGTAAAAATGAATGCAAATTATGCAGAAATCTGTAGGGTAGGTAACTTGGAGGCAGATTTTTAACAAGTTCCGCTTGTTCATTGTTTCTGAAATTTTCAAAATGTTGTTGTGAAACATCAGTAATTAAAAGTCAGCAAAGAAAAATAAAGAATATTTTCTTAGACAAAAAATCATTAAAATCACTTCACTATAGAAATTGTATAGGTCAGACCAATTTGTGGCCATAAATTTAATTTTACTGTAAATATTTGAGAACAGAACACAGCAACAGAAAAGACAAATGGTTTCTGATAAGATATGGTCAATAAGAACAAAATATTTTCATTTAAAATAAAACGCCAATCAAAAAACATCTTTCCGAGAGATGTCGAAAAGACAGTAGTACATGTATTTATCCTGAGTCAATATTGTAGGTCCAGATCAAGCCGTCTGATCCTGGTCTGCACGGTTTTCCATTCCACAACCAAGTTTTAAGCACACTGCCAGGTATTGAATGGACACAAGTTCAAATTGTATGATCCTCAAATCATCAAATTTAAATGGCAGAAGATATTTTATACCATTTTCCCATAAAATAAGATGACATTTAAACAACAGAAGACAACATTTTGTATTACTTCTCTGGGATACAGGACTTGACATTTCATGTGAATTGTCTCCTGTGGAAATAATACACTTAAACAGTAGAAGACAACAGTTTTCATTATTTTTCCAAGAATACAGGACTTCACATTTCATGTGAATTGTCTCCTATGATCCCTGGGTCTGGCAATACTCTTTCGTAGAGACTGATCATGAAATATTTTCTACGGTCATTCTCCCCCTTCTGCTGATCCAAGAAGGGTAGTTGTAAGTTTCTGGTAAAAGAATGTGCACAATTACTGGTTAATCGCTTAGAAAGAAAGCCTATCCAGGGAAAGTATAAACTGACCAGCTCAACATAACCCTAATGGGTTGACTGGGCTGTAAAACAACTCAATCAATCAATGAATGTCTCGTGTTGAGATACACTTTTGTTGGATATTTCACTTTTTTTCTTGTCATTTTTCTTTATAATCTATACATTTTTGTTTGGATACAACACTTTTGGGTGACACTTAACCCATTGTAGTCAGGAAACCCACAAAAGGGTACTTGGCAAACAGTGCAGACCCAGATCAGATGCCGCAGAATGCGGCATCTGATCAGGGTCTCCACTGTTTGCAAATAGTTTAGCCATTTTTCTCCAGGAATATGTAAATTTCATAGCCGGACGTACCTAAAACTGAAATTGGACTCTTCCAATATATTGTGTGGGAGAGTCTATTCTGTCTACATAGGTTAACTGTCTTATATCTGAAACCGTCTAAAAATGAACCATCTTATAAAGAGTTCCAGAGCATGTAGAGTAAAGACTGTACTTCCATCCTTTTCTCTTTTATCTACCGTCGACTTTGTTATCTCGAAATCCACGGGACTGTATGAAACACTTCGAGATATCCGTACTTAGACATATCAGATTTGCAGAACTGAGGAAAACAATTAATCGAACAAGGAAAACAATTAATCAAACAACCACCTTTAACAGAATGAATATATAATTTGACCCCTAAGAGATATACTGAAAATATTGTGGAAAAGAGGAGAAATTGCTCCCTATATTGTGGAAAAGAGGAGAAATTGCACCTAGGGAGCAATTTCTCCTCTTTTCCACAGTATTTTCTTGCCTGTTGGTCGATCTCTGTGTTAAAACAATTAACCGAATAAGGAAAACAATTAATCAAACAACCACCTTTAACAGAATGAATATGTAATTTGACCCCTAAGAGATATACTGAAAATATTGTGGAAAAGAGGAGAAATTGCACCTAGGGAGCAATTTCTCCTCTTTTCCACAGTATTTTCTTGCCTGTTGGTAGATCTCTGTGTTAAAAACAATTAACCGAATAAGGAAAACAATTAATCAAACAACCACCTTTAATAGAATGAATATGTAATTTGACTCCTAAGAAATATACTGAAAATATTGTGGAAAAGAGGAGAAATTGCTCCTAGGGAGCAATTTCTCCTCTTTTCCACAGTATTTTGTTGCCTGTTGGTAGATCTCTGTGTTAAAACAGGGACCAGACTTTCACTTTGAGATAAGTAGTTATTTGAGATAAACGAGGTTGAGATAATGAGAGTCGACTATATTTTTACTTGAGTATTTATGGCATTACATATCTGTGGCAGGTAAAGTCAATATTTGGAAAAAGACCTTGACAGCTTGACAATTTTACAGTAAATGCCCTAAACTTGTTGGACATCACAATTCCTAGAGATACAGTTGACTCAAACAGAAGCAGAAAACACTTTGGAATTTTTTTTGTTTCATTGTTTATTTTTTCCTGCAAATATGACTTGCCTTTCCTGTGAATTGTAACAAAAAATACAAAACAACAATATTTATAACTAGAAGAAAAAATTTATCATCAAAGTACAGCAGCATTTGTAAATATTTATTAAAAGGAATTTGTCAACATATCTCTGAATCATTTTGAAAGGTTTTCATAACACATTTGAAATACAATGTATATCCTCAATCTAGAGGTTTACAACAATCTGAAGTCTTCACTATTTTTAGAAATACATGTAATCCTTTTCAAAGATAATTCGGGGAATATCCACCTTTAAAGCAGCAGTTTGTCCTATTTTTACTAGAAATCATATGTTTAACAAACAAGAGGCCCATTGGCCACCATTCGCTCACCTGAGTAAAATGGCCATTGCTTACCCGCAGATGCCATACAACTGTCTTCCAGTATTGCCACATTTTCCCCATACAAGAGTATGGGGCTGCAAATTTGACCTTGCCATAGAAAGGTCATGGTCATCCTAAGATCATCATTTGACTAAACTTGGTGGACCTTAAGTCCTGGATGCTATTTACCAAGCGTTACGTAATGACCATTATGCTTGTTATGGGGACGTAAGGTATGTTTATATTCAATACAAAATAAAAGGGCCTATTTCTCCTATTACCTGTACATTTCATTTGATTTAACTTTAATTCTACAGATGTGAGAAACAGTTTATAAAAGATTTTGAAAATATTAGGTTTCAACTTTAATCTGCTCTAACGTCTTACAGCTTGTTAAATAAAAGATTAATCCTATATTTTTTGTAACAAGTGTAGAACATACATCTTCTGAATCAGATCAACAATGCAGATGTTCATTTACTTCATAAATAAATATTAATAAGGGCTAATAAGGGTTAAGAGGTAGGACTTGGCTGACGTAAGATGTCAAGTATACCAGTAATATTCCGTACAGGTTTGGGAGGGGAGGTCTTAGCTCTATTTTCAGAGCCATGATGTAAAGGTCATGTGAACAAGGGTTTATAAGCTGTGCCCAGAGCATGGAGCAGGAGTTGGCTGTGTTAACAGTATTCAGTGGTGATTCTATTGTGGTTTTTCAGGCTGGTTGCCTGTAGCTTGTTGTTTGTTTGTGCTGAGGCCCAGTCAACCCAATGGGGTCATGTCGAGCTGGATCAGTTTACCTAACCACACGTTTACTGAGCAGGCTTAGTCCTCTAAGTGGTTAACCAGTATTGTGCACATTCTTTCGCCAGAAACTGACAACTGCCCTTCTTGAATCAGCAGAAGGGAGAGAATGACCGTAGAAAATATTTCATGACCTCGGCGGGGGTTGAACCTATGACCGCCTGGTTTCCAGTTGGACGGCGCATCCAACTGAGCCACCGAGACCGGCCAGTAGCTTGTTGTGTAACGTAGAAATGTAGTAAAAATAAAATGACTTGTATTTAACCAGAAAAGCCTCTTGTTGCTGTCTTCTATAATGGACACTCAACAGCTGGTCCACGGCTTAGCGGGCGATTATGCCACAAGATTCAGCCTTATACTTTCTTGGTTTGTGAGAAAAAGAGTTTTAGGTGTTTTTTTTACCATACATAGGCATGACGGCCATCTTGTTTAATGATGCAGAACAGTTTGAATAAATTGATAATATGCCTTCGACAGAAGGCCCAAAGTGTAATCTGGAGAAAACTGATCAAGCTGTTTCAGAGTTTAAAGATTACAAGATTTTATACATGTATAAAGCCCAGGGGCAAGGGCAGATAATGCAGGAGGACAAAAGTTTGACTGTAACTAAAGGGGTTTGCTACTTTGATCATACATTGGAAGTTTTAGCCATCAGTCTTTAATACATTTTCAGAAAATAATTTTACAACATTTTCCCCATACAAGAGTATGGGAATGCAAATTTTTCCTTTCCAAAGAAAGGTCAAAGGTCAACCTAGAATTATCATTTGAATCAATTTGAGAGACCTTCAGTCCCCGATGCTGTATACCAAGATTCAGCCTTGAAGCTTTCTTGTTTCTGGAGAAGTAGATTTTTGAGTGTTTTTTACCATATATGGGCATAATGGACATCTTGTTTAATGATGCAGAACCTTTTGAACAATTTGATAATACCCCTTCAACAGAAAGCCCAATGTGAAATCTGGTGAAAATTGGTCAAGCTGTTTCAGAGAAGAAGACCTTTAAAGATTACGATATTTTCTACATGTATACAGCCCAGGGGCAAGGGCAGGTAGCCCCCGGGGACAAATTTTTTGTTGTAACTAAAAGTGTTTACTACTTTGATCATACATGTACATTGTAAGTTTCAGCCATTGGTCTTTAATACATTTTGAGAAACTGAATTTACAACATTTTCCCCATACAAATGTAGAGATGTAAATTTGACCAAGCCGTAAAAAGATCAAATGTCAACCTAGGGTCATCATTTGAACAACTTAGTAGACCTTGAGTCCCCAATGCTCTGTTTTAGAGAAGAAGCCGTTTAAAGATCACCAGATTTTATACATGTATATAGCCCAGGGGCAAGGGGCTGATAACCCTGGGGGACAAACTTTTGATTGTAACTGAAAGGGGTTGCTACTTTGATCATACATTGTAAGTTTCAGCCATAATTCTTTAATACATTTTGAGAAACTGAATTTTCAATATTTTCCCCATACCAATGCATAGGGATGCAAATTTGACCGTGCTGTAAAAAGGTCAAATGTCAACCTAGAGTCATCATTTGAACAAACTTGGATAACCTTGAGTTCCCAATGCTCTGTAACAAGAATCAGCTTTGAAGCTTCCTTGGTTCTAGAGATGAAGATTTGAAGCATTTTTCACCATATATGGGCATGGCGGCCATCTTGTTTAATCATGCAAAACCTTTTGAACAAATTGATAATACACCTTCGACAGATGGCCCAGTGTAATATCTGGTAAAAATTGGTCCAGCTCCAGTGTTGAGGTTTTACGGCCCAGTCAACCCAAAGGGGTCATGTCGATTGTGTTCAGTTTACCTAACCACACATTTACTGGGCAGGCTTAATCCTCTGAGCGGTCAACCAGTATTGCACACATTCTTTCGCCAGAAACTGGCAACTGCCCTTCTTGAATCAGCAGAAGGGAGAGAATGACTGTAGAAAATATTTCATGATCAATCTCCACGAAAGAATGTTGCCGACCTCGGCAGGGGTTGAACCCGTGACCTCCTGGTCTTCAGTCGGACAGCGCATCCAACTTAGCCACCGAGGTCGACCTGGTCCAGCTGTTTTAGAGAAGAAGACGTTTAAAGATTATGAGATTTTATACATGTATATAGCCCAGGGGCAAGGGCAGATAACCAAGAGGGACAAAATTTTCATTGTAACAGAAAGGGCTAGCTACTTTGATCATACATTGTAAGTTTCAGCCATTAGTCTTTCATACATTTTGAGAAACTAAATTTTCAATATTTTCCCCCAACCAAATGCACAGGGACACAATCTGACCTTGCTGTAAAAGGTCAAATGTCATCCTAGGGTCATCATTTGAACAAACTTGGTAGACCTTGAGTCTCTGATGCTACATACCAATATTCAGCCTTGAAGCTTTCTTGGAGAAGATTTTTAAGTGTTTTTACCATATATGGGCATGTCGGCCATCTTGATTAACAGACTGAGACCAGATGTACAAATTTTCAATCCCCTATTAACAGAAGGCTCCAGGAGAAATTTGAAGAAAACTGGCCCAGAGGTTTCAGGGGAGAAGTTGTTCAAAAGTGTGGACGGATGGACAATGGACAGACAACGGATGAAAAGTGATCACAATAGCTCATCCTGAGCCTTTGGCTCAGTTGAGCTAATAATATTAATATGTGATTATTTCTTCTAACAGTTATATTGTAAGTACACATTAGAATCCTCACAGTGAGGAAATTCTATTCTCACAACATATGTACATGTCTAAAAATAATCTTGAAACTCTCAAATCTTAACACTTAGCATGCTGGGTAAAAAATTCAGCAGACGGCATTCAGAAATATTTTTCTCAATTATCCCAGAAAACAGGTTTTGACATTTCATGCAAATTGTGTCCATTGGAGACAATTTGCAAGATATATCAAATCTTGGGAAAAATAAGAATACTATCATCAAACTGTCATCTAAATTTGCCCTGAGACTGAGTATCTGTAAGTAATGGTAAAAGTGATAGTCTCAGTAGAAATGCAGATTTGTCCACATGGCAGTATACTCTCTTGGATAGCTCTCCTGCTGTATATTTGGATCAGTCCTCTGTGGATATACCTGAACTTGCTGCTGTTGTTGTTGCTGCTGTTGTTGTTGTTGTTGCTGTGGATAATTATTCACTGAAAAAGCCCTGGCAACATCCATATCTGTATATGTCCTTTCTTGAATTTCTTTGGCGTAACTTTCTATGTGATACAAATGTTCTCCTGGAGCTGCATTCCTATTCTCTATTTCAACTTTCACAGACTCTTCTATTACTTCACCACTGCCTACTTTTTTAGTTCTCTTAACACTTCTCTTCTTCCCTTTGGTATTATTAATACAGTGTGTTTTCATATGACTATTGCACATGTCCCTTCGAGCGAAACGTTTATCACATTTTTCACAAACAAATTTTTTCTCTTCATTATGTAAGTAACGATGCCGTGCTAATGAACTGTTGTCAGAAAACTGCTTGAAACAGACTTCACATGTGTATGGCTTTTCACCTATAAAAAAAAATGAAAACAGAATTATATAAATTTACAAAGAATATCAGTAATTCTATGTTAAACAGATGTTTAACCTTTACAACTCTCTAGGCTAATTCAGCAATTTGATGATATTTCTCTTATTTTCCCCCCAACAAAAAAAAAAACAAAAACAAAACAGGATTTGACATTTCATGCAAATTGTCTCCACTGAAGACAGTTTGCATGAAATGTCAAAACCTGTTTCCTGGGAAAAATAGGATGAATATTTTAATATATCTTCTGCTGAAAATTTTACTCACAGTGCTAAGCGTTAAATAAGGATACAGATATGAAGATGCTTTACATACATATGGTTTATTTCTCCATGATAACGTGATCATCTCAAAAGAATAATCTCATAAATAACATACTGTTACTAGACAATTGTTTGAGACAAACTACCACAACAACTTGAAACAAACATGTTTTCTCACCTTAAATAAAAATAAATAGTACTTACATTATAATGACAACTTTATTTGTCATGAGCAAATTCTAAATGAAATTTATACTTTGATAAAACAACTGGGCCAAGTTGTTCAAAGCGTTGTTAGTTTAACAAGCTCGTTAGTGGTCAAAATGTTAACTGTTCTAGTAAGTACAATATCTAATTCACAGGTATTTTTGCTGAACAAATGTGAGTAGCTAATGCAAATTTGATTGTGTTGGGGTTTAACGACACGTCAACCCTTGAGGGTCATTTTGTGTCTTCTCCCAGAGAAAGGGAGAAAAGAGATAGAAGAGAGAGTAGAGGAGATGAAAGAGAGGGACAGGGAAGAAAGAGGAACAGGAATGAAAGTGAAGAAACAGAAGAAATAAAAACATTCCCCCTCTACCCTTACCCACTACAAGGATAGCAGGCCTTGCCCAACTGTAAGCCAATATCAGTTGGACGCCCCGGTGATGTAAGATACACAGCACCTTCGCACCACCCGACCACCCCCAGCTAATGCAAAAGCTACTCACATTTTTTCAGCAAAAATATTAGCATACATGCCATATTTGATAGTCAAAGTTTTAACGATACGTTAACTAACGACACCATTAGTTTTGAACAACTGGGCCCTGAGCAGGAATCTTGGAACTATTTTCTCTGCTTATATTTCTAAAATAGCTCACTACTCTTTGTATTTAGGTCATGTTGTCAGTGTAATTATGACCTAGCTGGTATTATAAGAAATGAATTTTATTTTTGTGGATTGCATTGATTTGTAAATCCCAGCAAATCACTTATAACTTCTTTTTTTTTCAGTTTGTAAGCAATTCTCTGGTATATACACATCAATAAAAGGCTGCAAAAAAGAAATTCATTCCTGTAATAAAATTTCACATCAACAATTTCACCATTAATTTTAACTCATTGTAGACTGAATGAATACCTCACACTGGAAGATTCTAATTTTGATTTTAGGTATGTCAGGTTATGTGATATAGATATTCTGATAGAAAAATGGTTGAACTCTTTGCAAATAGTAGATACCTGATCAGATTTCTGCAGCATCTGATCTGATCTGGGTCTGCTCTGATCACCAATCACCGCCAGACTACAATGGTTTAAACTGCCAGACACAACAGCAGCAAACAACATTCTAAACTTTTATTCTTTTTTTTTTAATGTCTTTCTAAGAAATTAAAATGACTTGTGGAAAACTGTTGTTCCCAGCATAACAGTTACCTTGGTAAACAAGAAATCTCTGAAAGGCTATGTTGCGACTGCTAGAGATATTCAAAAACTGAAGCTAAATGCACAGACTAAACATTGTTTACCCAAGCGTAAAAAGTAGGTCAAGGCCAGTAATGGCAGATTTGTGCATGGTTTTGTTAGCCTAGAAGCCTTGGTATTACAGAATCTGAGCTAAATGCACAGACTTCACATTACTGATGCCAACATCGATGCAACGCCACCAACAATGATGATGCCAGAAAGTGACCTCTATGTTACTGCTGTTTGCTAAAGCAGTTGCAACAAAAATACCTGCAACTTCTAAGCAATAAATACACTTACCTGTATGTGTTCTGATATGTTTTTTCAAGTCACCACTAATACAGAACCCTGAAATAAATCATGGTAAAAAATTAAAAAAAAAAGAAAAAGAAAAAGAAAGAAATACACTTAAACTGTCACCACTCTCTTGGCAACAAACTGATGACATTTTTCTGATTTTCCCCAGAAAATAGGCTTTGATATTTCAAGTTAACTGTCTCCTTTGGAGACAATTTTACGTGAACTGTCAAAACCAATTTTCTGAAAAAAAAAAAAAACACAAAAAAACAATAGGGCCATAATGGCTCTATATTGCTCACCTGAATCATGTCATGCATATATCAAGGTGCTTTAGGCTTTGAAGACTTTTAATGAAGGTAAACTATGTAAAAGTCTCTTTTAATGGTTCAATTTTCACTAAAGTGATTTTAAATATTCTGATATCTGGCAAAAACTGTACCAATCAACTTTGTAGAGGTCGAATAGACAATGCAACATGCAATCTATCTAAGTTCTGTACCATGTGGTTTCAGAGAAGAAGTTTTTAAAGTTTCTTGCAAAATAAGTCTATGTTAAGGTATGTGACTTCCAGGGAAGGCCAATTTCAACTCTGAGGTTATAATTTTAACATTCTTAAAAGAGAGGTCCACTGGACAAGGCAGTTCTAAAGGTCCTAGCCCCAAGCATTGCCGAGTTATAAGCTTGTTTTGTACTAGAGGTCACTTTGACCTTGACCTTTGCCATTAGGGTCATCTACTGGTCATCCTATCTAAGTTCAAGGGTTCTAACCTCAAGCACAGCCGAATTATAAGCTTTCTAGTACTAAAGTTCATGGCGACTTTGACCATGACCTTTGCTCTCAGTGACAGCTACTGGTGAGGACCAAAATCACTTCAAGCCCCAAGCATTGCCAAGTTATCAAGCTTTTTAATACTAAAGTCCTAGTGACCTTGACCTTTGCCCTCAGTATCATCTTGTGGTGAGGACGAACATCTCTACTAAGTTTGAAGGTCCTAACCATAAGCATTGCAGAATTATGTTTTTTCAGTACTAAAGGTCACAGTGACCTTAACCTTTGACTTTAAGGTCATCTACTCTTCAGGTCAATCCTCCCTATTAGTTTGATAGTCCTAGGACTAATCACTGTCGAGGGCTTTTCGCTCTATGTAAAACAAGTGACCCCTACCCCACCCCCCACACCCCCGCCTCTCTGGGTGGGCCCTCTTTTCACCCCAGGGGGGGCATAATTTAAACGCTCTTGTCAGAGGCAATGCTACATACCAAATATCAAAGACCTAGGCCTTCCACTTTCAGACAAGAAGATTTTTAAAGTTTTTTTTCCTATATAAGTCTATGTAAAAAATGGTGGCCCCAGGACAGGGCCATTTTTGGCCCTAGGGCTATAATTTGACCAATTTTGGCAGAGGTGTTCCACTAGGTGAAGCTATGTATCAAATATCAAAGACCATGGCCTTCTGGTTTTAGATAAGAAAATTTTTGAAGGTTTTCTCTATATAACTCTATGAAAAACATGTCGGCCCTGGGGCAGGGCCATTTTTGGCCCCAGGACAATAATATGAGCAATCTTGGTAGAGGTCCACTAGGTAAAGCTATGTATCAAATATCAAAGCTCCGAGCTTAGGTTATGGCTTAAACAAGAAGTTTGTACACCTCAGAGTCTAAAGAAGGATTTTGTACACCAGAGAGCATATCTCAGGACAGCCCCAAATTTGGTGAGCCTACCCCAAACAGTGAGGAATAAATAGGCTGGACACCATATGGGATGACTTATTGAATGGTATGGACAGATGGACAAGGATAAAATTAAAACCTTAAAGTGCCATAAAAATTGTTGCAGATTACATTCTCTACATTCAACAGATTTTAACCCTTGTCCTGCTGAATAAATTAAGATGCCATGCCCACTTCTAATTTTCAGCCAATCAGATTACTTGATCAGGATTATTGCTATAAATTCACATACTTAATGGCAAACAGTGCAGATCCAGATCAGTTGGCTTCTTCAGAAGCCAACTGATCTGGATCTACACTGTTTGCAAAGGCAGGGTATATCCGGGTTCAGCAGGACAAGGGTTAAAAGGTCTGCTGATGCTGTAAGTGGCAACAGTTTATGCCATCTTGTGGCAGGGTCAGAAAAATTCTGATTTTATGATATTTACCTTTTCCACAGTGGTCACATACAAACTGTCTATCCTCGTTATGTCTGGCCACATGTTGTTGTAGCACCACTTTCTGTTTGAATCCTAGGCCACAGATTGAACACTTGAATGGTCGGTCAGTGCTATGGGAGATCATGTGATGTCGTAGATTACACTTGCTGACAAATGCACTTCCACAGACATCACAAATCCACGGTTTAATGTTCATGTGGATCTGGTAATGAGACCGTATGTTCTGTGAATATTTACTCTCGTATCGGCACAATGGACAGCCAAATAACTTCACACCTGCAATGAGAAGTGACAAGTTTTCACATTAGGAATAACATATTTACACTACTAAGTATTCGATCAGACAGACCTCAGCAAACAGTGTAGACCAAGATCAGTTGCCCTAGAATGTGACGTCTGATTAGGAATTTTAGGCACAAAGAAAGGTAATACAAATGGACTATTTTGAACTTGAGGACAAGTATGGTAAGGAGTTAAGGTGCAAAAAACATGGTAAATATAGTTTCATCATATTAACCTTTTAACTCTTTCCCCACTAGTGGTGACTTCTATCATCTGCTGACAACCTTAGCAAATAGTTTGGACCTAGATCAGGCCCGACAAAATTAGATACTGCACAAAAACCACGCAGGTTTTTTTTGGGCACGTTTTTTTCTCCGTAACAGAAACAGATGTAACAATTAAAATATATAAGGAATACTCTAAAATGGACTGAACAAGAATGAAACAAAAGAAACAGACCAATAGCAGTTCTCACTGATGGTCTGTTTCATTCGTTTCATTTGTTACGAAACAGGATGTAACAGTGCAAAAGACTTGTTCAAAGCTCGTTACGAAACATGGTGAAACGGAATGAAACGATGAAACGTACATCTTTTTTTTATATAAACCCATTTCTGTTTCGTAACAAATGAAACGATTAAGATATATAGGAAAAACTCTGAAACAGGATGTAACAGACCAAAAAATTTAAAATAATCTCGTTACGAAACAGGGTGTAACGAAATGTAACTATGAAACATCATCTCTTTTTTTTTTATCAACCCATTTCTGTTTCGTAACAAATGAAACGATTAAGATATATAGGAAAAACTCTGAAACAGGATGTAACAGTGCAAAAGACTTGTTCAAAGCTCGTTACGAAACATGGTGAAACGGAATGAAACGATGAAACATACAATTTTTTTTTTTATAACCCCATTTCTGTTTCGTAACAAATGAAACGATTAAGATATATATGAAAAACTCTGAAACAGGATGTAACAGACCAAAAAATTTAAAATAATCTCGTTACGAAACAGGGTGTAACGAAATGTAACAATGAAACATCATCTTTTTTTTTTTTTATCAACCCATTTCTGTTTCATAACAAATGAAACGATTAAGATATATAGGAAAAACTCTGAAACAGGATGTAACAGTCCAAAAGAATTGTTCAAAGCTCGTTACGAAACAGGGTGTAACGAAATGTAACAATGAAACATCATCTTTTTTTTTTTATAAACCCTTTTCTGTTTCGTAACAAATGAAACGATTAAGATATATAGGAAAAACTCTGAAACAGGATGTAACAGACCAAACATTCTGAAATATGCTCGTTACGAAACAGAGTGAAACGAAATGAAACGATGAAACATCATCTTTTTTTTTTTATAAACCCATTTCTGTTTCGTAACAAATGAAACAATTAAGATATATAGGAAAAACTCTGAAACAGGATGTAACAGTCCAAAAGAATTGTTCAAAGCTCGTTACGAAACAGGGTGTAACGAAATGTAACTATGAAACATCATCTTTTTTTTTTTTTATAAACCCATTTCTGTTTCGTAACAAATGAAACGATTAAGATATATAGGAAAAACTCTGAAACAGGATGTAACAGTCCAAAAGAATTGTTCAAAGCTCGTTACGAAACAGGGTGAAACGAAATGTAACAATGAAACATCATCTTTTTTTTTTTTTATAAACCCATTTCTGTTTCGTAACAATGAAACGATTAAGATATATAGGAAAAACTCTGAAACAGGATGTAACAGACCAAACATTCTGAAATATGCTCGTTACGAAACAGAGTGTATCGAAATGAAACGATGAAACATCATCTTTTTTTTTTTTTATAAACCCATTTCTGTTTCGTAACAAATGAAACGATTAAGATATATAGGAAAAACTCTGAAACAGGATGTAACAGACCAAAAGACTTCTTCAAAGCTCGTTACGAAACATGGTGAAACGGAATGAAACGATGAAACGTACATCTTTTTTTTTTATAAACCCATTTCTGTTTCGTAACAAATGAAACGATTAAGATATATAGGAAAAACTCTGAAACAGGATGTAACAGTGCAAAAGACTTGTTCAAAGCTCGTTACGAAACATGGTGAAACGGAATGAAACCATGAAACATACATCTTTTTTTTTTATAAACCCATTTCTGTTTCTAACAAATGAAACGATTAAGATATATAGGAAAAACTCTGAAACAGGATGTAACAGACCAAAAAATTTAAAATAATCTCGTTACGAAACAGGGTGTAACGAAATGTAACTATGAAACATCATCTTTTTTTTTTTATCAACCCATTTCTGTTTCGTAACAAATGAAACGATTAAGATATATAGGAAAAACTCTGAAACAGGATGTAACAGACCAAAAGACTTCTTCAAAGCTCGTAACGAAACAGGGTGTAACGAAATGTAACAATGAAACATCATCTTTTTTTTTTTTTATAAACCCATTTCTGTTTCGTAACAAATGAAACGATTAAGATATATAGGAAAAACTCTGAAACAGGATGTAACAGTCCAAAAGAATTGTTCAAAGCTCGTTACGAAACATGGTGAAATGGAATGAAACGATGAAACGTACATATTTTTTTTTATAAACCCATTTCTGTTTCGTAACAAATGAAACGATTAAGATATATAGGAAAAACTCTGAAACAGGATGTAACAGACCAAAAAATTTAAAATAATCTCGTTACGAAACAGGGTGTAACGAAATGTAACAATGAAACATCTTTTTTTTTTTTTATCAACCCATTTCTAGTTCGTAACAAGTGAAACGATTAAGGTATATAGGAAAAACTCTGAAACAGGATGTAACAGTCCAAAAGAATTGTTCAAAGCTCGTTACGAAACAGGGTGTAATGAAATGTAACAATGAAACATCATCTTTTTTTTTTTTATATACCCATTTCTGTTTCGTAACAAATGAAACGATTAAGATATATAGGAAAAACTCTGAAACAGGATGTAACAGTCCAAAAGATTTGTTCAAAGCTCGTTATGAAACAGGGTGAAACGAAATGTAACAATGAAACATCATCTTTTTTTTTTTTTATAAACCCATTTCCGTTTCGTAACAAATGAAACGATTAAGATATATAGGAAAAACTCTGAAACAGGATGTAACAGTCCAAAAGAATTGTTCAAAGCTCCTTACGAAACAGGGTGTAACGAAATGTAACAATGAAACATCATCTTTTTTTTTTTTATAAACCCATTTCTGTTTCGTAACAAATGAAACGATTAAGATATATAGGAAAAACTCTGAAACAGGATGTAACAGACCAAACATTCTGAAATATGCTCGTTACGAAACAGAGTGAAACGAAATGAAACGATGAAACATACAATTTTTTTTTTTTATAAACCCATTTCTGTTTCGTAATAAATGAAATGATTAAAATATATAGCGAAAACTCTGAAACAGGATGTAACAGACCAAACAATCTGAAATATGCTCGTTACGAAACAGAGTAAAACGAAATGAAACGATGAAACATACAATTTTTTTTTTTATAAACCCATTTCTGTTTCATAACAAATGAAATGGGTTGATAAAAAAAAAAAAGATGAGGTTTCATTGTTACATTTCGTTACACCCTGTTTCGTAACGAGCTTTGAACAAGTCTTTTGGTCTGTTACATCCTGTTTCAGAGTTTTTACTATATATCTTAATCGTTTCATTTGTTACGAAACAGAAATGGGTTTATAAAAAAAAAAAAGATGATGTTTCATTGTTACATTTTGTTACACCCTGTTTCGTAACGAGCTTTGAACAATTATTTTGGACTGTTACATCCTGTTTCAGAGTTTTTCCTATATATCTTAATCGTTTCATTTGTTATGAAACAGAAATGGGTTTATAAAAAAAAAAAAAGATGATGTTTCATTGTTACATTTCGTTACACCCTGTTTCGTAACGAGCTTTGAACAAGTCTTTTGGTCTGTTACATCCTGTTTCAGAGTTTTTCCTATATATCTTAATCGTTTCATTTGTTACGAAACAGAAATGGGTTTATAAAAAAAAAAAAAGATGATGTTTCATTGTTACATTTCGTTACACCCTGTTTCGTAACGAGCTTTGAACAAGTCTTTTGGTCTGTTACATCCTGTTTCAGAGTTTTTCCTATATATCTTAATCGTTTCATTTGTTATGAAACAGAAATGGGTTTATAAAAAAAAAAAAAATGATGTTTCATTGTTACATTTCGTTACACCCTGTTTCGTAACGAGCTTTGAACAATTCTTTTGGACTGTTACATCCTGTTTCAGAGTTTTTCCTATATATCTTAATCGTTTCATTTGTTACGAAACAGAAATGGGTTTATAAAAAAAAAAAAAGATGATGTTTCATTGTTACATTTCGTTACACCCTGTTTCGTAACGAGCTTCGAACAAGTCTTTTGGTCTGTTACATCCTGTTTCAGAGTTTTTCCTATATATCTTAATCGTTTCATTTGTTACGAAACAGAAATGAGTTCTTAAAAAAAAAAAAAGATGATGTTTCATTGTTACATTTCGTTACACCCTGTTTCGTAACGAGCTTTGCACAAGTCTTTTGGTCTGTTACATCCTGTTTCAGAGTTTTTCCTATATATCTTAATCGTTTCATTTGTTACGAAACAGGATGGGTTTATAAAAAAAAAAAGATGTATGTTTCATCGTTACATTTCGTTTCACCCTGTTTCGTAACGAGCTTTGAACAAGTCTTTTGGTCTGTTACATCCTGGTTCAGAGTTTATCCTATATATCTTAATCGTTTCATTTGTTACGAAACAGAAATGGGTTTAAAAAAAAAAAAAAATGATGTTTCATTGTTACATTTCGTTACACCCTGTTTCGTAACGAGCTTTGAACAATTCTTTTGGACTGTTACATCCTGTTTCAGAGTTTTTCCTATATATCTTAATCGTTTCATTTGTTACGAAACAGAAATGGGTTTATAAAAAAAAAAAAAGATGATGTTTCATTGTTACATTTCGTTACACCCTGTTTCGTTACGAGCTTTGAAGAAGTCTTTTGGTCTGTTACATCCTGTTTCAGAGTTTTTCCTATATATCTTAATCGTTTCATTTGTTACGAAACAGAAATGGGTTTATTAAAAAAAAAAAAGATGATGTTTCATTGTTACATTTCGTTACATCCTGTTTCGTAACGAGCTTTAAAGAAGTCTTTTGGTCTGTTACATCCTGTTTCAGAGTTTTTCCTATATATCTTAATCGTTTCATTTGTTACGAAACAGGAATGGGTTTATAAAAAAAAAAAGATGTATGTTTCATCGTTACGTTTCGTTTCACCCTGTTTCGTAACGAGCTTTGAACAAGTCTTTTGGTCTGTTACATCCTGTTTCAGAGTTTTTCCTATATATCTTAATCGTTTCATTTGTTACGAAACAGAAATGGGTTTATAAAAAAAAAAGATGATGTTTCATTGTTACATTTCATTCCGTTTCACCATGTTTCGTAACGAGCTTTGAACAAGTCTTTTGCACTGTTACATCCTGTTTTGTAACAAATGAAATGAATGAAACAGACCATCAGTGAGAACTGCTATTGGTCTGTTTCATTTGTTTCATTCTTTTTCAGTCCATTTTAGAGTATTCCTTATATATTTTAATTGTTACATCTGTTTCTGTTACGGAGAAAAAAACGTGCCCAAAAAAAACCTGCGTGGTTTTTGTGCAGTATATGGACAAAATGTCGGGCCTGATCTGGATCCAAACTGTTTGACACTCTGATGGTATTCCTAAAAATGTTTTTGAAAAAGTTAATTTAAAAAAAATCCACAGACGACAAAAAAGCATGCAAAATTACCCAGCATGCAAAGAGTTACGACATCATTGATAGAATCCCAGATTTCCAGCCTTGAAATTTCTGTCTGTTTTAGAATACAGCCTGAAATTTAATTTTAAGTGCCATGAAATGTTATTGTCCGGAGACAAAAAAGGACCGACGGTCGTATGACAAACTGACGGATGAACATTTGGCTGTCCATTGTGTCGATACGAGATTAACCAAATTACCTTGCCACATGATAGTTAAAACTTCTTTGAAACAAATGCAAAATGAAACACTTACATACAGCATAAGCTAATCCACATTTGACAGTGTGAGCATTAATACATTAGCATTAAGCATGCTGGCCCAGTCAGTTAAACTGTCTGGTGCTTAGTTACCAGCTTCAAAAAATAAATAAATAAATAAATAAATAAATTGCAGATCTTGTTTACAGTATTCAACCTACTTACTACAATATGCACTTCAGTTTTCAAAGTTACTGGGAAAACTTGTAGTAAACTAATAAAATCTAATACACGTACATGAATAAATAAGGACAGATTAGCAGAGGACACCACAAGGATTTATGCGATATTTTTTTTTATTTTATTTTTTAATACCGTAATTTTATTTCTAAAAAACATTTGTTATTGGTATTCATCAGAATTTTCTCAATTTGTTGAGCATTACGAACTAGTGAGTACACACAGCATATGCTTTTATAAGGAACAAGATAAAAGTATACTGTAATAACCCTAATTATTGTGACAGAAAGGCTTGAGCAAACAGTGTAGACCCAGATCAGATGCTGCAGAATGAAACATCTGATCAGGATCTACACTCCACTCATTCAGCACTATTTCAGACATATCAACAGCTAGTACAAATGACTTTTTCAAATTTTAGGACAAGTATGGTAAGGAGTTAAGGTGTTCCAATACTTAACCCTTAAAGCGCCAAGCAAAATTTGTAGCAGACAACATTTATTTTTATTTTTTTAATTTTTCAAAGAAAACAAGTCTTGATATTTCATGTGAATCGTCTATCAATATCAAGACTTGTTTTCTTTGTAAAATTAAAAAAAAAAAAATATTTCAAAATGTCGTCTGCTGCAGTTGTGATTGGCGCTTTAAGGGTTTAGGTAAAACAGTACCAGGATGGTAATATCAAAACTCTGTAATTGCTTGACTGCAAGCTTATAGGGGCAGATGCTTTAATTAGGTCGGATTTGGTAACTCTTACTTGTCCTATAGAAATGGATTTATATAAGTTTTTAAAATTGAAATAATTTAGAAGAGTAATTTTTACATAAAAAAAAAAAAAAATCAGCACAGGTTTTAACTAGAATTACCTTACAGAGTAAAAAACAATCAGTACAGGTTTTAACTAGAATTACCTTACAGAGTAAAAAAAAAAAAAAACTCAGCAGAGGTTTTAACTAGAATTACCTTACAGAGTAAATTCGGATGAGTACCCACAATATAACTTGCTCAGCAGATTCTAGAGAGTATCATATATTTTTGTTCAAAAATAACAATACATATCCCAAATATTTTCACATATTCAATGTAAGAAAACATACCTTCTGACACAAACTTTATGGGTTAACCCTTGCCATGTTGAATAAAATTAAGATGCAACACCCACTTCTAAATGTCAGCCAATCAGATTACTTGATGTAGGTTGTTGATACAAATTCACATACTGAATGACAGGGCAGATCCAGATCAGCTTCTTCAGAAGCCAACTTATCTGGATCTACACTGTTTGCAAAGGCAGGGTATATCCAGGACCAGGGTTAACATTCTTGTTTGAATTGTATTTCTTTCCATTGGTTCTATGATTCATCTGTCAAAACCAAGTTTCAAACCATCAGCAGTACCAAGTCTTCAATAATCTTTTGTTCTTGATCTTGATAACCATACAATTACATATCTTTCCATGTCAGTTCTATGATTTGGCTGTCACAACCAAGTTTCAAACCATCTCTTGTACTATGTCTTCAATAACTTTTCATGCAAAGATTCATGTGTTTTAAGGTGATCATTCCTACTGAATCTCTGTCCACATTTCTCGCACTGGAATTTTTTCACTCCTGAATGAATCAAAAGATGCCTCTTAAAATTAGCCAATCTTGAAAATTTCTTGGTACACTCTGTACATGAGAATTGTTTTTCTATGGAATGTGATTTCATGTGACTTGTCAATTCATAACCTCTATGAAATCTGGACCCACAATGAGAGCAGAGAAATTTTTTGATCCCTGTATGACGTTCTACATGCTGTTTCAGGTACTGTTTCCCCTTGAAACTTGATGGACATAAATGGCACCTAAATGGCCGGTCTTCTGTATGGCTTAACTCATGCTCCCTGAGTGTTCCTAAATCAGTAAACATTCTAGCACAACTCTCGCATGTGTATGGCTTCACTCCAGTATGTATGCGCAAGTGTGTCTGAAGATTGGCACTGTATTTTGTTTCATGGGGACAAAATGTACACTGATAAATTCTGACACCTGAAACAGGAACATAGCTCTAGATCAGGGGCTTTTTTCAAGCAAAATAAAAACTAGAGCTGGTGTTTGTAAAACACTATGCCCCCAACTGCTTGACTCTAACACTGCTTGACTCCCACTGCTTGCCCATGACGGTAACAACAGTACAAATATATGAGATTTCAATGTTATTTTATCAAAGGGAAATAACTCTAAAATAGGAGATAACTGGGATAAGAAAAAAATACAAGTCACCTATTTTTTCATGAGGAATCAAAATATGAAATTTCAAAACATTAGCATACATGGTTCTAAACTTATGCTATACACAATAAAGCAACGACATTAAATGGCCAGAAATTGCGAATGGCCATAACTCCAACATTTTGTTTAATTGGTTCAAAATTTAATCAAATGATCTCCTCCTAAATCCCAATCAGTATACCAAATATCATGGCTCTGGCTTAAATACTTTTTGAGATATCTTGCTGACAAGGTCAAAATGCCTAGAACTACAAAGGGCCATAACTACATCAATTTTTCATGGAATTCCCTAAAAAACAAATCAGGTAATCTCCACATCATCCCCAATCAGCATATAATATTTCAAGACCCTAGCTTAAGTACTTTTCGAGACATCTTGCTGACAAGGTTAAAATGCGCAGAACTGCAAAGGGCTGTAACTTTATCAATATTTTCACAGAATTCTCTCAAAATATAATCAGGTAATTTACACATCATTCCCACTCACTGTATCGAATTTTAAGAACCCAGCTTAAATACTTTTCAAGATATCTTGCTCACAAGATTTAATTCTGATTTTTTTTCAAAGGGGCATAACTCTAAACAAACATGCTAGACAAAATAAATACGGGTCAGCCATATATAAAATTTCAAAACCCTAGCATGCAGGGTTCTTAAGATATGGCATGCACAAAAAGCTTGACGAACGGACAAACAGACGGATGGACAAATGAAGGCAAAATAATATGCCCCATCAATTTCATTCAAAACTGGGGGCATAATCAGGTCATCTACTAATCACTACCAATCTATCACCAAGTTTCAAGGCTTCAGCTTCAATAGTTTTTTAGATATTTTGCTGACAAGGGAAACATGCCCAAATTTACAAAGGACCATTATTTACGCAATATTTTTCAGAATTTACAAAAAAGTTCATCAGGTCATCTACTCATCATTACCAATCAATTCACCAAGTTTCAAGTCTCTAGCTCTAACAGTTTTTGAGATATTTTGCTGACAAGGTAAAATGCCCAAAATAACAAAGGGCCATAACTCAATAAGTATTTTTCAAAATTTATTCAAAAGTTAATCAGGTTGTCTACTCATCATTACAAATCCATTCACCACATTTCATGGCTCTAGCTCTAACAGTTTTATCAAAGGGAAAACTCTGACAAGGTAAAAATGCCCAAAATCACAAAGGGCCATAACTCAAGAAGTATTTTTCAAAATTTCTTCAAAAGTTAATCATCACTACCAGTCTATTCATCAAGTTTCAAAAAAGGTAAGAGAAAAGTCCAGGCAGTGCCACAATCACAAACCGCAGCCCTTCCCAGACCCCAAGAGGAAGAGGAAACCGACAAATCCAAACAAGCACAAACCGAACAAATGCATGAAAAGCACCAAGACAAGCCCTCTCCTCCCCAAGCGAGGCAACCGCAACACCAAAAGGACTGAAAATCACAAGAACAAAATGACACACGGAAAGACATACAACAAACTGCCTCGCAGAACACACCACAAAGCAACAAAGAGCAAGACCAACACCGGGATCACCGCCTTAAAACGGTCGGTAGAGCAAACCACCGGGGGGTTTAAAGCACTTTTACAGCTAGCTAACTTCACCCTGGGTCCCGATGCATCAAGGCTCTAGCTCTTAAGGTTTTTTGAGATATTTTGCTGACAAGGTAAAAATGCCCAAAATTACAAAGGGCCATAACTCATGAATTATTTTTCAGAATTTCTTCAAAAGTTAATCAGGTCATCTACTCATCACTACAAATCCATTTACTAAGTTTCTAGGCTCTAGCTCTAACAGTTTTTGAGATATTTTGCTGACAAGGTAAAAAATGCCCAAAATTACAAAGGGCCATAACTTAAGAAGTAATTTTTCAAAATTTCTTCAAAAGTTAATCAGGTTGTCTACTCATCACTACCAGTCTATTCATCGTTTCAAGGCTCTAGTTCCAATGGTTTTTTAGATATTTTGCTGACAAGGTAAAATTGCCCAAAATTACAAAGGGCCATAACTCATGAAGTATTTTTCAGAATTTCGTCAAAAGTTAATCAGGTCATTTACTCATCACTACAAATCCATTTACTAAGTTTCAAGGCTCTAGCTCTAACAGTTTTTGAGATATTTTGCTGACGTAAAAATGCCTAAAATTACAAAGGGGCATAACTCAAGAAGTATTTTTCAAAATTTCTTCAAAAGTTAATCAGGTTGTCTACTCATCACTACCAGTCTATTCATCAAGTTTCAAGGCTCTAGCTTCAATAGTTTTATTTTGCTGACAAGTTAAAAATGCCCAAAATTACAAAGGGTGATCTCATGAAATATTTTTCAGAATTTCTTCAAAAGTTAATCAGGTCATCTACTCATCACTACTAATCCATTTACTAAGTTTCAAGGCTCAAGCTCTAACAGTTTTTTAGATATTTTGCTGACAAGGTAAAAATGCCCAAAATTACAAAGGGCCATAACTCAAGAAGTAATTTTCAAAATATTCTTCAAAAGTTAATCAGGTTGTCTACTCATCAATACCAGTCTACTCAATAAGTTTCAAGGCTCTAGCTCCAACGGTTTTTGAGATATTTTACTGACAAGGTAAAAATGCCCAAAATTACAAAGGGCCATAACTCATAAAGTATTTTTCAGAATTTCTTCAAAAGTTAATTAGGTCATCTACTCATCACTACAAATCCATTTACTTAGTTTCAAGGCTCTAGCTCTAACAGTTTTTTTAGATATTTTGCTGACAAGGTAAAAATGCCCCAAATTACAAAGGGCCATAACTCAAGAAGTAGTTTTTATAATGTCTTCAAAAGTTAATCAGGTTGTCTACTCATCACTACCAGTCTATTCACCAAGTTTCAAGGCTCTAGCTTCAATAGTTTTCGAGATATTTTCTGACAAGATTGTATCCATATTTTTTCAGAGGGCCATAACTCTGAAAAGGGGCATAATCCTGTCAAGAAAAAAAAACACGTGTCAGCTATTTTTTCATGAGGAATCCATACAAGTTAATCAGGTTGTCTACTCATCAATACCAGTCTACTCAATAAGTTTCAAGGCTCTAGCCCCAACGGTTTTTGAGATATTTTACTGACAAGGTAAAAATGCCCAAAATTACAAAGGGCCATAACTCATAAAGTATTTTTCAGAATTTCTTCAAAAGTTAATCATCACTACCAGTCTATTCATCAAGTTTCAAAAAAGGTAAGAGAAAAGTCCAGGCAGTGCCACAATCACAAACCGCAGCCCTTCCCAGACCCCAAGAGGAAGAGGAAACCGACAAATCCAAACAAGCACAAACCGAACAAATGCATGAAAAGCACCAAGACAAGCCCTCTCCTCCCCAAGCGAGGCAACCGCAACACCAAAAGGACTGAAAATCACAAGAACAAAATGACACACGGAAAGACATACAACAAACTGCCTCGCAGAACACACCACAAAGCAACAAAGAGCAAGACCAACACCGGTATCACCGCCTTAAAACGGTCGGTAGAGCAAACCACCGGGGGGTTTAAAGCACTTTTACAGCTAGCTAACTTCAACCTGGGTCCCGATGCATCAAGGCTCTAGCTCTTAAGGTTTTTTGAGATATTTTGCTGACAAGGTAAAAATGCCCAAAATTACAAAGGGCCATAACTCATGAATTATTTTTCAGAATTTCTTCAAAAGTTAATCAGGTCATCTACTCATCACTACAAATCCATTTACTTAGTTTCAAGGCTCTAGCTCTAACAGTTTTTTTTAGATATTTTGCTGACAAGGTAAAAATGCCCCAAATTACAAAGGGCCATAACTCAAGAAGTAGTTTTTATAATGTCTTCAAAAGTTAATCAGGTTGTCTACTCATCACTACCAGTCTATTCACCAAGTTTCAAGGCTCTAGCTTCAATAGTTTTCGAGATATTTTCTGACAAGATTGTATCCATATTTTTTCAGAGGGCCATAACTCTGAAAAGGGGCATAATCCTGTCAAGAAAAAAAAACACGTGTCAGCTATTTTTTCATGAGGAATCCATACAAGAAATTTTAAAACAGTAGCATTCACGGTTCAAAGTTATGCTATGCATCAAAAAGTGTGACGAACTGACAGAAGGATGGAAGGACGGACGGACGGACGGACTACAACCCAGAAGCAATATGCCCCTCCAACTTCTTTGAAGTTGGGGGCATAATGAGCCAGCGCACAACAAAACCTACAATAAGACCTGTTTGACCAGCAAAAGATCAGCCTGTACATCCACCCAGAATGGCAAGGGTTGTTTATCCCTCGTTGGATAGATTTTTTTTTTTTTTTTTTTTTGATTTGGGTTTTACGGCCCTTTCAAGAATATTTCACTTATATCGAGCCAATCGTTCATCGAAGGTGGGCGAAAACCGAAGAACCCGGAGAAAAACCACCTGACCATCCGTAAGCAGCCCTCGTTGGATAGCCCAGAGGCTGTAGAAGGCACATGCGATCAGCCAAGACTGATCAGTCTGCGCGGATGCGCAGGCTGATCTGAGTCTTAGCTGGTCACAGAAGTCTTATTGCAGGTTTTGTTATGCGCTAGCTCAAATGATATGAATCGCAACTTGATAAAACTTACCTTTGCGAATGTGTGCCCAGTGAAGATTCAGATCAGCCTGTGCATGTGTGCAATCCGATCAGAATCTTCACTGGGTGCATTTTGGATAGCCAAGGATGTAAAATTTCTTCACGCAGACAATGAAGACTGATTAGCTTGCACAGATGCACAGGTTAATTGGAGTCTTAATTGGGTGTACATGTCAGAAGGTATGTTTTTTCATGCTGCAGCTTGTGTTTTTTTATTTCTCCTTGAAAACATATGTTGTGGGTACTCATTAGAATTGTCTTGGCAATTCTAATGAGTACCCACAACATATGTTTTAGTGGAGAAATAAGAAAAAATATTTATTCAGATAACCCCAATTATCTAGAGCTATGAGGAATTAAAACCATCACCTAGACTCTTGAAGCATTACTCTTTGAGGTGTCATGTTTTAACCTTTGTCCTGCTGAATAAATTAAGAAGCCACACCCACTTTTAATTTTCAGCCAATCAGATTACTTGATCAAGGTTCTTGATATAAATTCACATACTTAATGGCAAACAGTGCAGATCCAGATAAGTTGGCTTCTTCAGAAGCCAACTGATCTGGATATACACTGTTTGCAAAGGCAGGGTATATCCGGGTTCAGCAGGACATGGGTTAATTTACAGAAAGAAATTCAGAAAGGTAGATCCTCTTAGCAATTGCCGACTCAACTCTAAGAAATATACATTAACTTTGAAAACAGGACACGAGGTGTCTCCTAAATACATGTACCTATTACAACACAGGCGCTTGGCCTGTTGATTTGCACAAAAACTTGTGGAAATTTCTTTTACACATATTATGACTTTTTACACATTCCACAAGTTTTCAAGCAAATCAATGGGCCAAGCGCCTATGGTTATAAAAACACCATATAAACTTTGTACAGATATTAATGATATATTAAACTCACCAAATTCAATGTTTTTGTTTTTTTGCTGTTTTTTTTTTTATACCCCGCCACACGATAGGGGTTGGGTATATAGGCATTCGATGACTCAAAAAAGGTAAACAAACTTTGCATTTTCTATGTTTCATGAGCGATATAAATGTTTTGAGGAAATTATTTGAAAAACTGGGAATTACATTCAAAAGCCCATTGTTATCTGCGTCTTGTGAAGTAAATCTCAGACTACCCACTTCACGTGTATTGGCTGAATTATTTTTTGCGTGCTGAAGGTGTACCAAAGAAAACATGTGGAAATTTGTGGTGTTTATTGTCTTTTGCTTAATTTTGCGCTTTGCTAGACATTCAGCATATCATCATGCACACACGATAGACACATATGATTATTTGTGTTATGGATATTTTGGTTGTCAATGCAGCATTGTTGAGAAATCGCCACGGTAAGGGTCGAAAATGAGTGGTTACACATTAGATCTAAATAAATAATTATAAAACTTACAGCTCTAATGCGTAACCACTCATGCACTGTCTGCATATGCCCAAAGACGTTTTCACATGTCGCGGTCTAAATAAAGAAGTATAGGAAGCCACCACACGGCATAATATCAATCGCCAGGGATCTGACTCATCTCATGAAGTTTCTTATGAAACCTGAAAAAAACCCACAGGATTACCTAGAAGGTGGCATCGCATCACAGGTATCTGCCAGTGTTACAAATGAGGGAAACAAACTAGAATTCCGAGAATCAGAGGTGTCGCCTGCTTAAAGCGCTAACCATTTGATATCCTGTGTTTATCCTAATAATCGCTCCTATCCCTAAAGGCAACCCCTCACTACTCTGTCTGAATTTTATAAATCAAGTAAATAAAGGGCTATAATTTGACCGAAATTTTTTGGATGATTACCAAACTCAAACTTGACCTCTATGCTATAATGACATACCATTTTGCAAACTTCAAATGAAATCACTGCATCCCTTCAAACGTTATTGAGGAGAAACAATATCTTTACCTTGTATTTTACCCCAACAACAAAAACTAAAAAGCGCCATAACTTGGCCAAAATTTTGCGGATGATTATTATTAGATGCCAATATCCTTCTGCAAACTTTCAATAAAATCAATGCATCCCTGCAAAAGTTATTGAGCGGAAACCAATATCAACACATCAACAAAAACTAAGTGGAAAAAGGGACATAACTCGGCCAAAATTTTGCAGATGATTACTAATATCGAACTTGACTGGTATTTTACAATGATACATCCTCCTGCAAACTTTCAATAAAATCAATGCATCCCTGCAAAAGTTATTGATTGGAAACCAATATCAACACACCAACAAAGACTAACTCTGCCAAAATTTGGCAGTTGATTACCAATATCAAACTTGACCTGTATTTTACAATGATATAAAATCAGTGCCTGCATTAAGGGAAGTCTGGGAGTCAGAGACTCCCAAATACTGCCCTGGGACTACCAAATACTAATGCCAGGGAGTCAGGGACTCCAACTTTTAA